>OX419608.1:2061588-2507559 GCA_948473455.1 Teleiodes luculella
CATACGAAACTTTACTAAAATAGCTCCAGCCGTTTAGACGTGAAGAAGTAACAAACATACACACTCACATACTTTCGGTTACCTATATAATATTAGTGTGATTGCACAACACCTGGAATTATAAAATCCAGTTCTTAGCAATTAGGGGTAATTTTTTTTTTGTTAAAGTAGTAATTTCTACTTGATAAACTACATTTAACACAATGCGTTTTAAGAATGTATGGGGGCCGTGACTCTCAAGCAACTCATTAGTGATGCGAGTTTGGGACCAGTTCTGTTGATCAGAGAAAGGGCAAAGACTTACAACTTACCTATCGATAAAAGGAAACAAGCAAAATGTTTAAAATCACTTTTCTCCCTCAGGAAACGACTCGGAACAAGACCTAGAAGACTCAAGCACGGAACCCAGGGAGACCAGCAAAGCGAGAAGAAGAAGAACAGCGTTTACTTCTGAACAACTTCTAGAACTAGAGAGAGAATTCCATGCGAAGAAGTACCTCAGTCTGACCGAGCGGTCGCAGATAGCGTCGGCATTGAAGCTTAGTGAAGTTCAGGTAGAGTATCCAAATAAAGTGTGGACGTCTTTCGGCTGAGATGATGATGATGATCCAAATAAATAAATAAGTATATGGGGACCCCAAACTAGACAGAGACTATACTATGGACATATTATGTCAGACAATTGATATACATTAGAAAGAAAGAAAGAAAAACATTTATTCAGCTAATGTTGTGACGCTATACACTTGCAACTTAGTAGTTGCATCTAAAGTAAACTAGTGTAAACAGGCACATCACAGTATGCATTGTGGCACAATAGCGAAAAGGACACGACTCAGCGTATGTCTATCTCGTAAGAGAGAGACACTGTTTTTCAGTCGCACCTATTTAAATTTATGATCATTACATACATAATTATAAGTATTATTAAAATTTACAACATCCAGACACAAGTCAAACACAAGTTTCCCATTATACTTACTAATGTTTGCCCCGGGCGAGTTAGGTAGGACAATGAGATCACACTGTGCTTCGAAGACAGGCGCACTATTAAATCAATTAGTGCTAAACAGTATGCAGGCCAAGCGTGGACTGATCGTTGAAGAGAACTTTCGGGAAGGTTAGGCTTGTATCTATCAGTGGATGTTTCGCACATATCAACTACTCCAAATTTGCTATGATTTCCTACATACTATTTTATTTCCAAGAGCCGTCGGAGAATCGGATTAAATGTTTTCGGCCACTGCCCATCATTGGACTAATTCGGTTAAGTATTATCAAAGGATAGGCCCTTAAGCGTATTTTGTGTAGCGTATTTAGATATTTCCTCACACCTTATTTAATATCTATCTACTAACAATTTCACTTCTTTGTCTGTCACTAGACACATATTATTCGCTCCATATCCATTAAGACAATCAATGCGCGGGCGTCGATTTGAATAACGACCTCAATGACAGCCGTTTATATTCAATCGATTGATTGATCAGCTCGATTGTTCACAAGATATTGTCTTTCTTACCTACTGATGGGATACAGACAACTATTCGAAAACTAGTTCAGTATAAGCATCCATTTGGTTAGGTTAGGTAATAATGCATCTATCGACCATTTTCCTAACCTAAAACTTGAATGTTCCTGAATCATAACCACCGAGCATTTCTGCTCTTCGGAAGACACCTAAATTGATCGATCCCGGTTCCAGGACGCAGTTGTTGTTATTCATACTTTTTCGTATAATGAAGACAAAGTTTGCTCCCCGGGTGGTTATGAATTTTGGTCGTTGTCGTACCAAGCCCAAGGCTTGATCCTCTCAAGTCTAATAATGCTGATATCGAGTTATAATTCCCAGGTCAAGATCTGGTTCCAAAATCGGCGAGCGAAATGGAAGCGGGTGAAAGCTGGACTCGCTTCAGGGTCTCACGGTACCAAGTCCACGGGAACGAAGATTGTGGTGCCCATACCGGTCCACGTGAACCGCTTCGCAGTCAGGACCCAGCACCACCAGATGGAGAAGATGCAGTACAGGGTCGACAGGAGTCAGCCATTACCAGGCGAGTGTTTTTAAACATTTTGACGTCAGCAGAGTATTAAAAAAAGAGCAAGCAATATTGTGACCACCGAAGGGTGCCAATGCGAGTAAGCATCCCCAAGGTAGATTTAAGGTAGCTTGGATAGAAGAGATTACTACTGTTGCATTAAAGGCGACTTTCAACTCTTTTCATCTGCTTAATGCCTTTTCAGAATTTCCTACATTTTGGTGTCAATAAACTATGTAGATTTATGGAACCCACTTTGTGATTTGGTGACGATCGCAGTTTGCCATTGAATGGAGACCAAGCATGGTCAATCGTTGAGGAGATCTTCGAGGGAGGCCTTTATCCAGCAGTCTACAGGCTGCAATGTTAATTATATTGAAAGCAATAGCCAACTGTTCTGACCATTCCAATCAAAACAGTTTGAAACGCAATTATAATAAAATGAGACAAAATCATTTGGAAAAAAAACCACAACGCCCATAGCATGAAATGGTTATTTTGACACGGAAAAAAAGAGAATCCGAAAAACTAATAAATTATTTCTGTACTAGACCAAAAGTCTAGTAAGTTTGATTCCAGGATTTATTAAGATTTCTTGATTGAGGCATACCTTGATGATAATACTTCTTTTTTTATCCACAGGCAGTTTACTCCAGTCAACCACCTCAGCATTCTGCTCCAAGGTGGATAGCAGACAGGATCCATCCCTTACACCAGTCTACGATTCCAACTTGAGGATTTTAGCGCCCAATTTAGGCCCAACTCTTGGTCAAAACCTCATTCCGCCTCTAAGTCAAAACCTTGGTCAAAATAGCGCTCAGAACTTGAGGTTTCAAAATCAGAGACATAGTTAAGATTTGAGAAACAAGGACGGACCACAGTGGAATTGGAGTGAATTATATTGTTTTTTCTGCCATTTCATACGTTGATCCAAAAACTTTCAATTTTTACGTGATTTTGTACTTTAGGTACTAGCTATCTTTTAGGTCTATTAGGAAATTTTAAAAATCTAAGTTAATATTTTTTATGAGTAAGACTGTATAAACAGTAATTTTCCTAGAGTTTCTTAATCTCACTCCAATTCTTGCAAATAAATTTATAGTTTGATAAATTAGTCGTTAGTAATAATTAAAATAAGATTGCCTAAATATTATTATTGATAATAATTATCATATTATTAAAATTAAATCGTGTGATAAATTTAACAATGCTTTTTATTTTGATTCATTACCATAATATAGTACCGTCGGTACTTTTACAAAACTCGACAAGAAGCAATTCTAGGTTACTCCGTTACTTATAATATCTGAACAGATTTAGATAAAAATTAAGATGATATAAATATCTATGGATTTAACGGCAGAAAAGTTTTATTTAAAAAAAAAGTTTTCTGGGTCTGTCGTCATCGGCAAAAAGGAACCTACCAAATATTTTTCTAAAAATCTCCAGTATCAGTAGTCAGTACTATATTATATATTTTTCCAATAATAAACTATAAACTGTGGTCACCCTAAGTCCCCCAAAAGTGCTTTCGGCCAAACAATAAAGCTAGCGATCTTTCATTGCTATTGTCCGAATGTCAAAGGGCGATCGTTTACAGTACGACTACTCTACTGCTCATTTCGTTAGCTGTTTTTGACAGCTCAGTGACGAAATGACAGTGGTGTGACAGTTGTAGATAGTTGCATAGACTTTTTTACTTTTCCTTTTTTGTGTCAATTACAACAGCAAACAAAAATTTCTACTTCTATGATTACAACTGCCTATAACAGTCCACGGTTGGGCTAAAGTCTCTAGGTTAGTCTGAAAATAGTGTCCTCTTATACGCTCATTGCAAGCAATTTGGAGTTCACAGTTGGTTCTGGTTAAATTAAATATACTTACCTTCACTCTTCAGTCGTCTCGTACGAAACGAAACCCACGTGCTCTGTGGTGGACAGACAAAGCCCTTAAAATTTGGATTTGTGTCAATATCCACGAATCTTGTGGCATGACGTCATCATATTTGTATTAGCAGTTCTTATTATACAGTAGCTTTTAGTCCTACCTAAATATACAATTACTTATCTTTTACACAGCTTTCCAAATTGGTCTCAAAATACGACGTTGGACATTTTGTCAAACGGGAGGGGAATAAAAATATTATTGAATGGACACGCCCCCAAACAATTTAGTTCGGAGTTGGGTAGGGTGACCAAGATATCCGTTTATATAGGATAAAATAGTGCGTATGTTGCAAAGAGGTGGGGAAGCTGAGGTTTGTAGATGATCAAAATAAAATTGACTTAGGTACGTAAGTAATAGCTAATTCATATGAGAAGTGAAATATTCTAAAAAGCATCGGAAGTAACGGAAAGCAAAACAAATTATATCCAAGTATTTAGGTGTGATTTAGTGAAAATTATGTTTGCTAGTAAAGTAACCTTCATAGACTTTTCTTTTAGCTTAGTTTCTGCCTACCTTTAGGAGCCCAATTAGAAAACTGAAAACCAATTATTTTTTTAAGCTTTAGTTAGCTTAGGTCTTTCTTAACTAGTGCAAACGGGTGTTTGATTTATTATTTTAGTCCCTACATAGTGTAATCTACAAGCGATGGCTGCTGGTGCAGTATATTTGCAGCAGATGTGCAGTTAATAGCTATATTGTGTCGCTAATCTGTGGGCGGGGCGCAATGGGTGTGATACAGCATGACTGATTGAAGGTGAGTCTGCAGAGCAAGGAGTTTCAGTGGCGTAAAAAAAAAATCAATAATTTTTGCCCGGTTGCCTGGAGGAGATTGCTACTACTTTAGAAATAAGGCCTATTGGCTTCTTATTTCACTCTTTAAAATTGTATTAGTACCTACTGTTCATTTCTGCCCCCGTAACATGCAGTGCTATGACAAAAGTTTGTTGCTCATCTAACTGTCAAAAAATTGCGAGAAACCCGCCATATTGAAATATCCTCCAATAGGATAAGAGAATACGCACGACAAAATTATGTCTGTCACGCGTGGACCGGGCATGTTAGAGGGGCTGGTGGGGCTGGAGTCGATAAAGAATATTTGTAAGTATTTGTATTTGAATATCACAAAACCACTGATCAAAAATCGGTCCAGTAGTTAGACGGATGGATAAACACGCGAGTGAAAGAAAAGGGTTCAGTTTTTGTTTTTGAGGTTCCAATCGTTATAAAGGCCGTTGAGGGAAGTGGGCGTTTACGGAATAGGACGTTGGGTGCCGGATTGAACAAGTCTCTTCGTGGTGTCTTTCATTCGGCGAGGAGATCGCGATTTAGAAGGTGGAGATGGGTAAAGTGTATTCATGTAGTGGAATATCTATGTTGTAATTGTAAACAAATTGCTCACTGAAAAGATTATAGACTAGACTAGACTATAATATCTCATTGGTTTATCTTAATTTGAATCATCAAGTGTCTAATAGTCAGTTTTAGTTATTCGTAGTTATTTTACTATCTCATCGCGAGATGGTTATGATGGGACATCTCACACCCGGCCATCTGACCCCAAACTAGGCAGAGCCTGTACACCCATAAAATAATTTACCTTGTGTCTGGGATACTGTATATTTTAAAAATATACAACATCCAGACACAAGGCAAACACAAGTGCTCATCACGCGAATGTTTACGGTATGCCAATTTACGTATTTTCCGATAATTTCTTTCGATAAAAATGTGCGCATGTATGTAGGTGTCAACGATCTTTTGTCCGGATTAATAGGAATCAAACCATAATTTCAATTTCGCCCCAGATTATTGCTCTTAAACAAAAAGCGTACGACAGCTCGCAAATGCTCATTTTAAAAGCTAAAAGTCGACCGGGTGGCCCAATGCACAAAGGGATTTGTCTCATACACACAATATCCAACCATACATCTTTCCATACATATTCCCAGGGGGCGTGTCCACGTTTGACGCTTAGGGCGCGACAATGATTACGTATTTTTTTTATTTTTTGTCAATACTTTTTGGTCATCGTTCTATTTGGTTTAAGTTAATTTTGGTACTAATTTATCTTACTAAGTTCCAGCTTTCTGCCTCGCAATTCTCGGGAATGAGAGATTTTTTCCGCCGTAAAAGGTAGCCCATGTGTTATTCTGTTTTATTATGTTTCATTAAAATCTATTCAGTAGTTTTTGCGTGAAAGAGTAGCAAACATCCACCGCTTCTCATAAATTTTCGCGTTTATATTTAGTAGGATAGTCGGAAAAAAAAATGAATGCTTTTGTATAGTCCGTTTGTATATGGAAAATACTACCTATAATACTCATTTGACTTCAACTTTTTATTAATTTTTTTACCAAGACTGACCTTGGCTTTACTCAAGTTGTTAACGTTTTCCACTTTTTCATTCCTCATTATATCACGGTACCTTTACGTTAACAAAATTTTTGTTTATGCTTGAAAGCAGAGTACCTACACATCGCCGAAAGGGTCGTTCGGCAACTCGTCCCAAATAAAACTCGTCCCATTTGTAGTTCCAGTCCAGAAAGTTCGTTTTCCCAATGGGACGAGTTTGTTTTGGGACGAGTTGCCGAACGACCCCGCCGAACAACATGGCTGGTTTAAAAGGATTTTTCATTTACCAAGCCAGACGAAATAACACTATGGCCAAAATGTACCAAACTAATTTTTTTTCAGTGCATCGGAGGGCGTTAATTCGCTAGTATTCCACGATAATTGTTGTTTGTGAGTCTTTGGGGTGCGTGTAATACGTTTTAACGGGATTAGTGTGAGAATTATCGCAGTAATTCCTTTTATTTGATTATTGCGATTTAAGCGGACCAGCTCAAGCCATAAAATATACACCGTGTTTGACTGGTTGTTTATCCGCAACATAGCTGTAGTACCCATGAAACTGAACAACTTTCCCTAAGGAAATAAATAAATAAATAAACATATTATATAGTGAACATTCTTAGATTTTCGCGGTTGTTAACTGCACTGTAACGTGGTGCATTACCATGCCACCTCGTTGCCTCATTCTCATCTCATTTACCATTCTCGTCTAAATTCGAATATATTCAATTTTGGAATTCAGTCAACAATCATCCGTCATTTCATTCATTTTTTTATTCACTTTTCGTTTACCCATCGGCCATGTCGGCCGATGTCCAAATTTCTGTTCTATTTTGATTCCTTCTGTTTATATTTTATTTCCATACTCTTCTAAACATATTCTTCAAATATAAATATCAGTAAGTGCTTGCTTTCATTTTACTACAAATATCAGTGTTGTGCGGAACCTTCTCTCCATCTCTAATCAACGTGTAGCCACCCCGCTGGCTCGTCCAGAATCTAGACGAGCCGCGGGTGTGACAGCACTAACACACATTTTCACGGGTTTTCTCCACGATTTCGTTTTAAATTGAGCTTACCGATATTTCGACCGAGTTACATCGATCATGGTCACGGCAGAACTGGTGAAGCGGCGGGTAGGACTGTCCTACCTAAAAATGTGTGTTAGTGTGCATATTATATTATAGTGTCGGTGGCCAAGTGGCTAGGGCCGTTGACTTCCATTCGGAAGTACGCGGGTTCGAACCTTGGCACGTACCAATGTTTTTAATTTTCAAATTCATATGTACGTTTATTCGACGCTCTTCCGGTGAAGAAAAACATCGTGAGGAAACCTGCAAACACCTACCAAGTAATTCAAGGGTTGTGTTTGTGTGTGAAGTTGACCAACCCGCACTGGGCCAGCGTGGTCGACTAAGGCCTATTCACTCTGATTTCAGGGTAGGCTCGAGCCCCTTGGTGGGGACACATATCAGCTGTTAATGATGATGATTAGATAGTTTTTATGGCGGGAAAATATCTTATTCCTACGGTAATCCTGCACGAAAAAGTCAAAAAACAACGCGGGCATTGTCGCGGGCGGACAGCTAGTGTACTATAAATTCTAAAACATTGTTACTGTTAAAAACTGCATGGTTTTTATTGATTTTGTCTTTTGACATGTACTAAAAAAAATAGAAATAAAAAATATGGCGAACAACTGAGTGATATTTTTCTTTGCAATTAAATTATTATATCCTAACGTCGGTAGAAACCGCTTCTTTATCATCAGTTACAGTAAATTCTAAAACATTCCACTGTAGGTCTAAAGTCACTCTTTTACCAGGAGGTATTGCCATAATCCCCACACTAAGCAGACGGGTTGGGGTTCTCAGTTTTGATTGAGCAGCCGCGTTCGTGAAATTAATCTTCTTCTTCGAGTCAATGGTCATATTTGTTTTGCCCAGTACTCCGCAACAGAAATGGCCCCAGACAGATCCTTCTTGGTGCAGGTGGCCGGACACAAAGGGCATGAGAGAAGGTGCGCCATGGTTCTCCACAGTCGCAGCTTGTGCAGGATTGGTCAATGAAGCCCCATTTAGCCATGTTAACTCTGCAGCGGCCGACCTGGGTACGCAAGCGATTTAATGGTGTGCATCTGGATTGAGAGCCCAAGCTATTTAATCACCACAGTTCCAATTTATGTTTTAGAAATTCGTGACCCTGTGCTTCATGTTTTTACTATTCTTTATTAAATCCCCTATAAATCTCAAATCGTTTTGTAAACTTTTAAAAAATGGGCCCTCAATCCAGATGCACACATTTAATGACTTCCAGGTCGGCCATTGCAGGTTGTGACCCGGAGGCAGGCTCTCGGCTGGTTTGACAAAATCCACCGGTACTGGCCTCTTTGCAGACCATAGACGCTCCGTCCCCTGCTGGAGGACAGTCCGCGGACACCGTGCTTCCTAAAAAGTTCTTTCGGCTTTTAAGACGGGCAGTCGGCCTTTGGTAGTTGAACATTGGGTGAAATTAATAGGCATAGATTAATATTACCCATTAAGTAATTTGTATAACAAACCCCACATCAGTAGAGCGGAAACCCCATCACAATACCAAGTTGCGTATTTGCAAATCGCGTGTCGTTTTAAATCCATTTTCGTGTAGCATTTGTAATGCTAATGCAGTCATTTGCGATATGGATACAGCGGCATACACTTGACGGTTAGGGGTGGGATAGTAGGTAAGCCATAAAAAATATTTGTTATTTGTATTTTATAAAAGAAAATGTTTTATAATGTTGAAATTTATTAAATAGTCAAACACTTAAAATCTAAAATACAATGTCAAATAAACTACAACTACATGTTTTGTTGATTAACGTAAATAAGATATTTTTACTATGTATAATTAGCAAATTCAAATTAAATCAATAAAACATTTTCTTTTTTAATTTTATGACGTCTGATAAGTTAATAGTCAGTCATTTTGTTACGATTTCACACGTCTTGAATATAAACAGTTGAATTGAGATAAACATAAGAAAAATAATAAAAGGTTAGTAAATAATTATTGCAGACTAGAAAAAACGGTACGAGTGTCTAACACAGGATCTGACTATATCTAAGACAAGAAGAAACTAAAAATATGTCGACTTCAAAATTATCATTGAGTCATTCAATAAAAGCTGGCGAACAGCACAATTTATTTATTATTATAAACTAAACTAAAGTCTAATTCTTTAGTTCTTTTATAACTCATTAAAAAAATAGCTAATCCAAATAGATAATAAATTCTTTCGGATCTCTATCGATATCGATAAAATTATTAACAATCCCATCCCTAAACATCTCCCGGAAGGAGAGTAGTCGATGCATAAAATTCATACCGAATGTTGAGCACCCCTCGTGAAGTCTGACGTGCGTCGCGAGATGACGGTCTAGGCCGTTGGGGGGTGGACAGGGAATATGAGTTGGATGAGTAATTCCATAGTTAGAAGGGTATTTTTTTTATATTTGGGACATCTCACACACGGCCATCTGACCCCAACTAGGCAGAGCCTGTACTATGGGGTCAGACAGCTGATATACATACATATATAAATATACAACATCCAGACACAAGGCAAACACAAGTGCTCATCACACGAATGTTTGTCCTGGGCGGGATTCGAACCCGCGACCTTGTGCTTCGTAGGCAGACGTACTACCAACTAGGCTACGAGGCCGTCAAATTTTTGATCTTTCTTTCTTCTTTAGCGTGTGGGTTCCGTGGTTCAAACAAAATCAAAATTAATCAAAATCAAAATTGATAATCAGAGACGGAGCCCTCAGGCGTCGTCTCCTTCACGATGTTTTTTCAGTATCAACGCGCTAGGCCGAGGTCCGAGGCTCCCTTGAGCCGCCCCTATAGACGCGTTGGTACGTACATGACTTTTTTTTTGGGGTAGAGCATGGTAATTTCTACGTCATTTTGCCTGTTCATCCTTGTCGAATGCGTGTAATAGATCCTTATGAACAGCGCAAAATAACGTAGGCTTGTGTCAGTCACGTGGTTTAATTGTTAGACCTTGTTTTCTTGGACCATGGGGTAGAGTCTTCCGCTCCCCCGCAAGTCCGGTGAAGCTTGATTGGTCGTACCTTTTCGGCACAAGCATAGGTCAATTCATTAAAAAAAAGGTTTCGAGGTTAACCTATCTCACAAACCCTGGTGTCAGAATCACTGAGCCGCCTATGGCTTCTGACATGACTCATGTGACGACTACATCCGTAGACAGTAACCCGGACCAACGGCTTTACGTGCCTTCCGAAGCACGGAATCATCTTCCATTTCGGATTGAATAGTAACCTTATATTCTCCATGAAAAAGTCGAAAAGTGTAAGTGTAGCAAATAATAATAGATAAAAACTTTGCAGGTAAAGCCACGGCCCGAATACTAGTAATATACATCTTATCGCCTCCCGAAACCTAATACGAACTGTGATTGCATCTTATTCTATTGTATTACGGAAAATTATAATCCAATAAGGGTTTTTTGTCAAACCCATTGTTTCTCTGGGGTTCAGTAAGTTAGGGTTAAAAACCTTTGTGATGTGTCATCTCATCATATTAATATTATAAAGAGGAAAGATTTGTATTTTTGTGTGTGTGTGTATGTTTGAATTTGTAATGAATAAACTCAAAAACTACTGAACCGATTTCAAAAATTCTTTCACCATTAGAAAGCTACATTCACCCCGAGTAACATAGGTTACCTTTTACCGCGGGAAAATGCCTCATTCCCACGGGAAAAACCGTTGAGCGGCGGAAAGCTGGTAGGTACCTACATAATATTCTTATAATAATTTCTGTCACGCTTTCTTATTTAAAAATATATTAGTACCTATTAGTGTATTTAATTTAGTTTAAATTGGTATTATGTTTGTTTAGGTTATTCTTTTTTTAATTTTATGCATATCTTTATTCAATAAATAAATTAACTATCTTAAATATTTTTTTTTATAATTCATTCATCTAATGGTGAAAATTCGGTGGAAACTTGCGGATTGCGATATTTCCATGGGATTACAAGGCTTTTTTTATTGATTTGTTAGTTTTAATTGACATAATTTTGAGGATTTTATTTAACCGGACCGCTATGATTTCCGAGAAATCTAAAATTGTTTCTAAGATATTAGTAGTTTGACGAGTTTCGGTCGCTATAAATAGGTATATACCTAAAGTATAGGCAGTTGCAAGAAAATGTGGTTTTTAGTAACAAGGTAATCACAGATTTCATGCAAAAATAAATACCTACTTTCCACGCTGACATGGATCTCATCTCGCACTTGGCCCGTTTTTTGTATCGCTCCGACTTGGCGCTTAGACGAAGCATTTTTTTATAATATTCCAATGAATATTAAAAAAGCATTGTTTAAACGTTTTTGAGTAAATCCGGTGGAATAGGTAATATTCCTTTTTTTTGGTAGATGGCGCCTACGATTACGTGATTAGGAATATGAAATAGAACCTTCTATTGTAATAAGCATAGAGAGAGGATAATTGTACTAACATGTCTACTGCATTGAGGAATTACCACGGAGGACGGGAATTATCTACGTACAAGTACCAGAGAAGACTCGAATACATTATACTCGTAGTAGGTACTACTATTTGGTATTCTGTGCAGTGTTATTAACGTCAAAATCTGGGTTGCCGTATCTAAACTTTGAAATTGCCGTATTTATCGAAAAAATTTTCAACATTGCCGTATACGCGATTTATT
Organism: Teleiodes luculella; assembly: GCA_948473455.1. Lineage (NCBI taxonomy): Eukaryota > Metazoa > Arthropoda > Insecta > Lepidoptera > Gelechiidae > Teleiodes > Teleiodes luculella. The sequence goes on from OX419608.1 coordinate 2,073,670, forward strand.
TGAATTACCTTTAAAAACACACATTACACATACGTACAAAAGTAAATACAACCATAATATTTTGTGATTTGCACACTTATAATCAAATTAAAATAATATTTCGTATCGGAGTAGCAGCACCGAACAAATAGCGAGCAACTTGAACATAAGTGAAACAAAACAATAGAATAACAATCATAAATCATAGTGTACCTAACTACCTACCTACGAACTTCTCACTCATTCCCGTCGAATTAACGGGGATGTGTGAAAGAGATAACAAGACAGGCAATAGAGTTCAGAGCCCGGTGATAGCGTAGCGTTCAGTTGCGTTCAATGCATAAGGCCCTTTCCGCACTGTCTCGAGGATGCATGTTTCCGATGCAAGGAAAAGGAACGTTCATATCGATCACTCCCCATGCCTATGGCCATGGGGGGATACCAATGTTACGTTTCGTTTCACCATTTCATAATATTTTTGTTATTTCAGTCAGGTAATCTGAATTGCCGTATTAAATGATACGGCAGTAAAAAAGCTGCCGTATACCGTATTTTCTATAAAAAAATCATGAATTACCGTATATTACGGCAATTGCCGTATCGATAATAACGCTGATTCTGTGCTAGTAGGGCGACCGAGCTTTGCTCGGGAACATAAAAAAAAAACCAAAAGTAAGTCACCGAGCGGGTTTCGAACCCGTAACACTCGTTTCTTGCCGTCCGCGTCATAGCAGACGGACAGTAGCCGGTAGAACGAAATTAGCGACCATATTCTGCGTGCAAAGAAAAACGCATGTAAACTCGAAAACACTCGTTTTCCCAAACATAAGACTAATCTAGATCGATCGTTTACCCCCGAAAACCCCATACTTATACCAAATTGCAGCGTAATCGTTGAGCCGTTTCCGAGATCACAGAAGACCACACCGTCATAGAATACCAAATAGTATTTGACACCGTGTCGTCGTCTCGCGGGTAGCTTGGTGTGGTATGCTTCATACAATCACAGAGTTACCAGTCCACTGGTAACTGTGATACAATTGCCTGCATTTGTTTTCATCACTCATCGTCACAGCAGATAGCGTCGCTCCCTAGCGAGCCCCTCAGAGGGGCAGCTAGTGACATTTCACCGCCAATATCCTGTCTATTTATAAGTTGTCGTCCGATCAATCGGCGTCTCAATTAGAATGCGTCATCGGCATGCACGACGCACGCGCACCTTTGAACCAGCCGCGGCGACGCAGCCTGCATGCAGCCGCGAGCGTGCGTCGCATCGGCTGGATTATCACGAAAAAAAACTAAATATCTATGACCGATATAAACTGATGACGATGGCCGTTGGGGAAAATAGACTGACTAGTATTATAAAATTGTAAATTATTTTAAAAAATAAGAGGAAAATACAAAAGTTGCAACTATATGGAGTTTCTTCGGTGGGTTCTTCACCACAGCAGCGCACACATTGCGCCAAGAGAACCTGCCAGTGTTTTTTTACTCTTCCGTGCAGTTTCCAGTAGGAATGAGATATTTTCCCGCAGTAAAACTATCTAAGATGTTGACCGTGGATAATGTAAGGTACCATCATGCAAAATTTCATTCAAATCGGTCAAACAGTTTCGGAGATGAGCCCGTACAAAAAATTAAAAACTCAGAACATTTTTCTTTTTTGAACCGTTTGCTGTAGATATGAGATATTTTCCCGTGGTAAAAAGTATCTGATATGTTGACCGGGGATATAAGGTACCACCATGCAGAATTTCATTCAAATCGGTCCAACAGTTTCGGAGATTAGGCCCGTACAAACAGTCAAGCAAAGAAACAAAAAAATTGAAAAATATCTGGATTATGTTCTACGAGTATATCACTTCTTACATCCCCCTGATTCAGTTTTTAGCTTTTTTTTCTATGTACAGATTTTCGACTTCTACATTTTTTATTAATAGGTAGATCAAAATAGAGAAGTGGTCCATCTCTTTCGCTGCGTTTTATTTATATCCAATTCGGCACTAAATGATTATTATTTTCTTGCGAATATTTTCAGCCGAAAGACATTTTTTACATCTAATCAGAGATTGTTTAAACTTTTCCTGACAATAGTTTACAAAAACTAGGCTCACTTGAGTTATGATCATCACGAAATCCAACTATTACCTATTTTAATGCAAGATGCCGCTGAAAATAATAAAGATTTAATAGAATCCTTTCCAAAAACCATGAAGCACAGGTGCAGTAATAAAAGTTTTATTAGATTTTTATTGACACCATATTGAATTGATTGACAAAAATTTTTTGGGAACTTCCGGACACCTTGCTTGAAGAGAAGATTCAATAGTGACTTTAAATGATTAAAACATTCAAGGTTGCCTGGATGATTAGTTCTTTGACAGCTCTTATGTCCCCACCGAGGGGCTTGAGTCTACTCTGAAATCAGGGTGAAATAGTCTACCACGCTGGTCCAGTGCGTGTTGGTAACACAAACAACCTTTAAATTTCTTCGTAGGTGTGTGCAAGTTTCCTCACGATGTTTCCTTCACCGTAAGAACGTCGAATAAACGTACCTACTAGGCCCTTTCCAAACCTGACGACGAAATCACTGATGCAGTTAAAGCAGCCAAAGAATTTAGATTACAGCTAACAGAATGCCCTTTTGGTAGCGAATACCCTTTAGGTTACAATTACCCGCCAGGTAACAGTGCCCGTACCCGTTTTCAGTACCAACGCGCTAGGCCGTGGTCCGAGGCTCCCTCGAGCCGCCCCTAGACGCGTTGGTACGTGACTTTTTTGGGGGAGAGTCTCCCGCTCCCCCGCAAGTCCGATGAAGCTTGATCTGTCGTACTTTTTCGACTCAAGCATAGGCCAATTCTAAAATGAAAAAAAAACGTACCTAGGTAGTCTTAGGTACATGGAAAATCGATAACTCATTGGTAGGTGATGAGGCTTGAACACTCGAACTTCCGTATCGGAGTCAACGGTGACCCTAGCTTAGATTATTGCTGCAGTATAAATCTGCTGTTTCCTTTTTAATTACCTCATAAATCAACAACGCGATTTAGTTATTGAAATGTTTGTGAACTTCAAAAAGGACATATTAGGACGTGAATCTTCAATATTATCATAATTGTTGAACAACTGTTAGGATTTCCTCCTAGAAGTACGTACCGATACAATCTATGTAATCAATATAAGTGAAAAATTTTGTATGTTCTTTTACTTGGAGCTGTTTTGATGTACACATTTTCGTTAATAAAAGTTTATTATTATTATTTTTATGATCATAATTTCAGCCTGTAGACGTCCACTGCTGGACAAAGGACTCTCCCGAAGATCTCCACAACGATTGGTCGTACGCTGCCCGCATCCAGCGGCTTCCCGCGACCCTCACCAGATCGTAGACCAAAAGGATTATCTTTATGAAACTACAATGCATAATCAATGCATAGTTATTAGTTAGCCTAGTTGGTTGGTAGTTGGTTTGGTAGTACGCCTGCCTTCGAAGCACAGAATCGCGTCCTCGAAACTCGCCTAGGATAAACATTTCTGTATAAGCACTTGTGTTTTGATGTTGTAATATTTTCATACTAGCTGTTGCCGGCAATCGCCGGTATAGCAAATATATAACAACCTATACTCAGACCTACAAAAATTTAATCGAAGGCGCTCAAGCAGTTTTGGAGGAATATTATAAATTCGGAGGAGTTATCCCGTGGGAATGAAGCATTTTCCCGCGGTAAAACTGTGCCTATGTTACTCAAGGTGAATGTAGTTTTCTACTGGTGAAAGAATTTTTGAAATCGGTTCAGTAGTTTTTGAGTTTATTAAATTACAAACATACACACACACAAAAACACAAGTCTTTCCTCTTTATAATAAAAAACTAGCGACCCGCCCCGGCTCCGCACGGGAAAATGGTTATTGTGGGTTATCCTTAAGTATATTATGTATGTATTATACATATGAACCTTCCTCTTAAATTCCTCTTTCTACTAAAAAAACCGCATCAAAATCCGTTGCGTAGTTTTAAAGATTTAAGCATACAAAGGGACATAGATGGGGACATAGGGACAGAGAAAGCGACTTTGTTTTATAATAAGTAGTGATAGTGTGATATAAGTTTCAGAGAAGTCGGCTGATATCATTTACATGCTCTACCTAGTTAGTTCGGGGTCAGATGGCCGTGTGTGAGATGTCCCCACATATTAATACTTATTCCGAATACCAATACATCGTCAGATATTTTGCATTGCATAGTTCTCACCAAAGAAAAAAATCGTTCCCATACATTCCCAGAAGCCGAGGTAATTATTCCGTACACATCGGTAGTTCTTCATCGGCTCGGTACCTACTTGATGCACATTGATTGTTCCATACAATTTGACTTCTTTGATCTACCGACAACAGTGTGAGTTGACGACAATTTTGATACTTTCGTGACGATCGATTTTTTCTTTTACCATATACATACTAAGTATATTATAAAGAGGAAAGATTTGTAACGAATAAACTCCAAAACTTAGACACCATTAAGCTACATTCACCCTGATTAACGATGCTACCTTTTACCGCGGGAAAATGCCTATTCCTACGGGAAAAACTGTTAAAGCGGGCGGGGCCGCGGCGGAAAACTATTTCTATATAAAATAAAATTGTATCTTTTACCGCGGGAAAATGCCTCATTCCTATGGGAAAAACTGTTAACGCGGGCGGAGCTGTTACAAAATTTTATTAGGTTGCACCTATTATTTTTCTTTTATTCAAGCTTTTGCTAGGGAGGTTTTACCATAGTCCATACCGGTTACCTATTGTATTTCCGATATTTTTTGTTTCGAATATTGTTATTCCGCTAACTTTTTGACATTTATCAGTTAGAAAATTTATTTATTATCCGAAATAACATTTTCCATTGTATCATGTTTCCGTGTTTTAATTTACCTTTTTACTTGTTCACCGATGTTTCAAATTTCCGCTAAACTATTTACCAGTATATCGAAAATCCATGACAATGTTAACCATTTTTTTACATGTGCGATTGCTCAATTGAACCATTATATTGCAAGGTCAAATTTAATTTCTCCACTTTACGTTCTGTACTCCATCAAGCATGCATGCAAGCAAGCAAGCAAGCAAGCATGCATGCATGCAAGCAAGCACTCTAGCAAGCATGCAAGCAAGCAAGCATGCAAGCATGCAAGCAAGCATGCAACCAAGCACAAGCAGGCATGCATACATGTCAAACCTAACAGAAGGGTATGGCGGGCGAGGTGGGCTCGCTTTGCTCGCCCACCACGCCCGCCATACCCTTCTAACCTAACCGACAGATGTCGGGGTGCCCCGAACTCCAAAAACATTATGTGTCGTAATTATAACATAAAACATGAACACAAACGTTGTGTGTGTGTTGTTGTGTGTTATAAAAAATAATAATTGTTACTTCGGAATAATAAAAATAACACAACAAAAAATTCTAGCGTTTAAAAAAAGACCAAGTGAGATTACGGTATTTAGTAAAAAAGATTAATCGTAAAACGGAATAACGTTGTGCGGAAAAAGAATAATTCTGTAAAGTGTTATTGTGGTGATTTAAAAATATGTCAAGTCATACAATGGAAATTGAAAAATGTATGAATCGTTTACGGAATATTGAAATTCGGTTTTCAGTTTTTCGAAAATGTGATAGGTTACCTCCATACCCCTACATTTGGCAGGCCTGTATTTTATTTTTTTGGGATTCAGAAGAGAGTCTTCCGTGGCCAATCTGGAAGTCTTAAACAGATTCCACACCCAGGTTGGCCGGAGCAAAAACATGTTCAGGGGACTCTCTATTGATACTTAGATTGTATGTACGGAGCATGATCCATTCATAGCCCACTTGGTGTCCTGTCCTGCCTGTCCTATCACCTGTTAGATAGATAATAACTAGTAATGGGCCGAGTAGGTACTCGTTTACTACTCGGTACTGGCCTACTCGGTGGAAATTTGGTACTCGTACTCGGCCGAATAACTCGGTTCAAATACCGAGTACACTCGGTTTAAATAAAATAACATTTTGAGCCATAGTAGTTCTGCCAATATGTCGCGTTTAACAGCTTCTCGAGCCTGTCGCTTCTATAGGTAGTAGCCTATTTATTGGATACAGATTACAGGCCAAGCAGGACCAATCGTTGTAGTTCTTTGGCCAGCCTTTACTAATCTGTGTACATCTTAAAGCTAGGACAATGATAAAGATTGTATTGCAGCAATGTAACACAAAACACAGTCGTCGCCAGTGCATTTATAATCACAACCTACAATAAGTACCAGGACCTTAGAAATTGCCGACAGTTGGTCGATTCCAATTATTTCATTACAATAAACATTATCATGCGTACGCGCCTGCCATTATAAGCCGCGGCGAAAGAAGCCACCGTGCACCGTGCTTTGGTAATAAACTATTAATAAGAAGTCAGTAATGCATTCTAATTGTCATAATCAAACTAGGGAACGTCTTAGACCAGAGGTACCTATACCTACTACTATACTACAAATTGTAAGCCCAACCTTAATTTCATTAACAGCTCATATAGGTACGTCCCCACCGAGGGGCTCGAGCCTACCCTGATTTCAGGGAATTAGGCCTTAATCGACCACGCTGGCCCAGTGCGGGTTGGTCAACTTTACACACAACCTTTGAATTACTTCGCAGGTGTGTGCAGGTTTCCTCACGATGTTTTCCTTCACCGTAAGAGCGTCAAATAAACGTAGGATACATCTTCTTCTTCTTCTTCTTCAGCAGCATTCTTTCGCCCACCGTTGGGCATATGCCTCTCCAGAGCGCCTCCATGCGGCGCAATCCTCCGTATTTCTGGGCCACAGACTGCCCGCGTGGCTTCTCAGGTCGTCTGACCATCTGGCTGGTGGTCTGCCCACACCTCTTTTGCCCAAACGTGGCCTCCACTCCAGAACGTACTTGCTCCATCTCTCATCTTGTCGGCGACAAAGGTAAGGTAGGATACATATGAATTCAAAAATCCCGCGAACCTTAATTTTAATTTTATTTTATCAAAATTTTTAATTTTGTTTTGATTAAAGTCGGATCATAATTTAATTTCCATTTTTTTTAATTATTTTTTTTAATGCTTTGTGTTATTTTGTAAATTTTATGTAATTCTTATAACTACAATCTACAACCTTTCGTCAACATAAGGACAAATTGAGAGCTAGATTGTAATTATTATTTTTTCTACATACCTTATTTGGCCGTATCATGGCGTCAGACCACATACCACGTATCGCTGGAATTATTAGTAGGTAATAGATTTATTTATTAGCACTGTGGACCACTCGCGTGCCGTCACGTTTGTACAGACAGCATAAGCTGGTGAAATAATAAGTAGAAATCTTAAATTGACGCTCAACCATCGCCTATTAAGTAAGTAGCGACAGGCTCGAGAAGCTGTCAAACGCTACATATTGACAGAACTACTATGGCTCTAATGTCACTATGTCGCGTTTGACAGCTTCTCGAGCCTGTCGCTACTTACATTAGTCTTACATATCTCCATCTATCATAATATTTATTACAATTTATTATAGACATTCGTGCTTTAAAAGCACAGAATAAATATAATGTACGGTCTTTCAACTTGCATTGAAAATATCACAAGCTCAATGATTTTCATTTTTCGCTTTAATTTATAGATAGGTAGTAGATATACGCTAATAAACGACATCTGTTGAAAAAGTAATAAGGTAAACGTAGTTAATACTCTACGTTTGGCTTTTTTTTTCTAGCATTGAAAGTTAGGTTAATAGGTTGAGGACCACCAAACCGCGCAGTTTTTTTACCTTTTCGCAGTCTCCATACACTAAGGTTGTCTAGAATAGTCTTTATGCCTCATTCACACGGGAAAAACTGTTAGCGCGGGCGGAATTATAAGGTGAAAAGCTAGAACTCAATAAATGGACATAAATAAATAAATATTACATAAGTCAATGGCTTACAGTACAGAGCAACTTTCTAAAGCCAGGCAAAAAAATTATACCTATGTTAAATTTTACTTTGAATAAAAACCTTTTGTGTTTGATTATAATGTACCTAAAGCCTGATCAAAGAAATAAAAAACCTGCTCTGGGGGCGCCACGTGTATATTTTTACGACTATGGCAACAATTTCCCTTATAAAATTAATTCCATTGTACATGTATACCTAAAGCCTGACCAAAGAAATAAAAAACCTGCTCTGGGGGCGCCACGTATTTTTACAACTATGGCAACAATTTCCCTTATAAAATTAGTTCCATTGAAATTCCGCAATATGGCGAGGCTTCTTATTTCTTTCTTTCTAAAGCCTGACCAAAGAAATAAAAAACCTGCTCTGGAGGCGCCACGTGTATATTTTTACGACTATGGCAACAATTTCCCTTATTAAATTAGTTCCATTGAAATTCCGCAATATGGCGAGATTTTTTATTTCTCTGGTCGGGCTTTAATTGCTATTGTATTGTATTATACATTGCGTCGGTGGCCAAGTAGCTAGGGCTGTTGACTTCCATTCGGAAGTTCGCAGGTTCAAGCCACGGCACGGACCAATACGTTTATTCGACGCTCTTACGGTGAAGGAAAACATCGTAAGGAAACCTGCACACACTCGCGAAGTAATTCAAGGGTTGTGTGTTCATGACCAACCCGCACTGGGCCAGCGGTGTCGACTAAGGCCTATTCACCCTGATTTTAGGGTAGGCTCGAGCCCCTCGGTGGGGACATATATGAGCTGTTAATGATGAAACAAAATGTTAGTTGTTATTTTCTTTCGCTGTTTTTGCCGACCCTCCAACTGCTAGCGCCGCGTCCGGTCCCTCCCACAAAAAGTGAACAAATCTCTTTATTATGATAATTACAAGTTTTTTTCTACCACTACTAACCATTGTCCCATCATAACGGATATATTGACAGCCCATTGCTGGTTTATTGGTATTAATCTGGTCATGGGATTATTTTTAGATACCACCAGCCTGTACAGTCCACTGCTGGACTAAGGCCTTCTTTTACTTTACAGTTCGCGCGCAAGTTGAATGCAGTTTCACTTAGTTGTTAGTTTAGGTACATAGCTTATACTTAGTTATATACCTACAGATTTTTTAAATAAAACTGATTATACCACAGACGTCTACTCTCTGTTACAAGAGCAGCTCTTCTAAGCATAGTACAGCTATAAATAAACAGCTAAGTATATAAACTCAAAATGAAGTGAAACGCACTCTGCATTCAACTAGCGCGTGAACTGTAGTTAGGATGTATTGTAGCCGAACCCCCCCCCCCCCCCCTATTTTGCAGGCGGGTTCAAGAATGCAAATTTCAACCTATGTTCCTTAGGGAAATTGTTCAGTTTCATGAGTACTACCACTATATTGCGGATTTAAACAACCAAGAGTGCCAAGTGCGAGTTTTTTACTCACGAAACGCGCTCGATATCGACAACGTAAACGTGCATTTAGTAAGAAATTTTAGTTCGGCTAACTGTCCACAGATGGCGTAGTTTCAATGCCATACAAAATCGCGTTTACGCTCTCGATTTCGAGCGCGTTTACTTTGGTTGCAAAACTCGCACTCGGCACTTTAAATTTCACGGAGTACAATTCTATGAATACATGACAAGCTCCTCAATAAGGCATGATCCCAAAAAGGTTCTGTCCTGAATTCGTCACCCACAGCCTACAATGGAACACACCCAAACAATAACAGGATAATTAGCAGTTAATTATCGTCTGTTATAATAAGTATTGTTACAAATTAGTCTTGGTACTAACTTTTATCCTTTAAGGAAATGAGGAGCTATCTTTGAGCCACCCGAAAGAGGACTCCGTCGATTGATTGATTTTGTATTTTACTTTAGGTACTTTCGTCGATAGCAGCATTAGCAGCACATACTTATTATTAAAAACCATATTATGATGTCTCTTTCGCGTTCTTAAGATCGAAAAGGGACAGGTTGTGTTTGTTTCTTTTGTTTTTTTTTGTGTGATGTATACTCGTTGTGAGTACCTACACTATTTAAAAAACTCTATTTAAAAAAACCTCAAGGGCAGATGTAGTTCCCTTATTCAGCTACGGCCTTTAGAGACGTGTAACATCGATTTTACCTGCGCGTTCGCTAAAGTTCGCACTAGTTTAGCAGGCATACGAAAACATGCCACTTTGAACAACTTTCCCCAAGGAACATAGATTGAAATCTCAAAATTAAAATTCAACTTGTCATACAAAGTTGTTCAGTTTCAAGAGTAACAATTAGATCTACCCGAATCTGATGTCTAAATAATAATAATACATAGTTTAAAAAACTAAAAAACACGCTTCCTGTCCGCCACCTTGGCCGTCCGCCATATTGGATTTAAGTCACGTGACTTTTTTTTTCGTATTCCTGACAGCAAACCCTTTCATTTGATACCCATATCATGGGGGTGGATTTCAAACAGCCAGTTCGCCATGCCATCCTAAGGAGGCCGCCATATTAGATTTGTAATGACGTTTCTTAGCTAGTCATGTATTGTCATCAGAACTCAGAGCGTGTGCAAAATTTCATCCTAATCGAAGACCGGGAAGTGGGTCAAATTAAGATTCCAAGATTTTCTTACATACATAGTTACTTACAAGTGAAGCTAATATAAAGCGTGTAAAAATATCAATTTTCGGAAACAAAAAAAAATTCATCTGTCAACTGAAATTTCGATGAATTGTTTTTGGTTTGGCTTCAAATTTCCTTTAAAAAGTGGTGAAAATGTCGAAGAAACCTTGCTAGCGTCAATTTCCTTTTTCCCTTTTTGCCATCAGATTCTGGTAGACCTATAGGTACCTATTAAACTACTACGACTAAGTATGTTGCGGATAAACAATCAGTTTTTCACGGTGTATATTTTCTGTTAATTAACACAGAGTGCCAAGTGCGGGTTTTTTACTCACGAAACGCGCTCGATAACGACGACGACGTAAGCGTGCATTTAGTATGGAGAAATTTTAGTTCAGCTAACTCGTCCAGAGATGGCGTAGTTTCAATTCCATACAAAATCGCGTTTACGCTCTCGATTGCGAGCGCGTTTACTGTGGTCACTGTGGTTGCAAAACTCGCACTCGGCACTCAGACACCTACATATTTTTTTCGGACACAAGGTGATTCAGCTGATTCTGCCTAAAATATACCAAGATTACCTAAAAAAGCATTTATTTCTTCTTAGGTTTAAAAGTAACCCCCTGAGTAGGTACTAATTAAACTCACGCGACCGAATTAGCAAGTAGGTACCTACACTGAATACGGTAGGTATTGTATGCAAAAATGTGGCGGTTTGTGCAGTAGAATAGGGGCTCTCAAACTGTGGTCAAATAAAGTTATAGATAACATTAAATAAAAAAAATTAAAGCCCCCGCCCCGCCACAAAACCGTCGACACAAAAATGTCGTCAACGACATCATTGGACGTTGTCAGTAGTTCCGCTTTTGGCTGTTCTACAGATAAGTTGGTTGCACTGTCAATTTTGAAGCCGAAAGGGGATTGAGCTGAAATGGGCATATATAATATCGGCCCATATACGTCCCCACCGAGGGGCTATATTACGTATGTAAGTCCGATAACAATGCTTTCCTGATTTTTAAAGTTGGCAAGTTATTTTTTATATTATAAATTGGACAGCGGAACTCTAAAGGTGCTGTGGTCCAACTTTTTTCAAAGTTGGACAACTGCCCCTATTGAAGGCACATGGTCCAATTAATTGGACTGAGCAGTGGGACCAGTGCCCCGGACTATTTTTTTCAAATATCATTCATTTTAAATTTAACTTTGAGAACCACTCCAATCAACGACCAATCAGAGATCTGCTAAATCAGGCGCATGCGAATGATCTATGATTAAGCGATCGAGGATCGATGGGTTCGCCGAATCGATTTAGTGTTACGATCGACGGATATAGCCTTTTTATGGTTCTGTTTGTCAGGATATTCTTTGATATTGCAGCGTCGTTGGTGGCGTAGTGGTTAGCTAGCACCGTAGTCTCAGACACGGGTTCGACACTTAACATGTAGGTAGGTAGGTACTGGTATTTTTTCTACAATTTTTGTTTCATTCCCCTTAATTTTCCAGCCCGGCGTTATCTCTTCCCTGGATGGTTGTTGGGTTTATGATATGGGATATACATACAAATATAGGTAGGTAGGTACTTACTTATTAAAGGTACTTTTTTTTCATTTCAAAAATTCTTTCATCTTTGGAAAGCTACATTCACCCTGAGTAACATAGGTTACCTTTTACCGCGGGAAAATGCTTCATTCCCACGGGAAAACTGTTAACGTGGGCGGAGCCGCGGCGGAAAGCCAGTTATTTTATGAAATGATTTTTTTTCCCTGTTCCATTTTCAAGAACTCCAACCGCCGCATTGCATTACGCAGCCAACGCACGCGCAGCGCTCCGTTTCTAATGAACGCCGCATAAATCATTGTATCGAACGCGATGATGATTTGATGATGTACAGGTGAGGTCATCACGAAAGCTAGACAGATAGGCAACTACAGCTTATAAAGTCCACTACACAAATACCTACTTAATTGAAACCCAGTAAAATACTACAGATAGAAATAAGTTAGCTGAATTTGATCATCATTTCAGCCAGTAGACGTCCACTGCTGGACAAAGGCCTCCCCCAAGCTGAATTTGATAACCTGACCTAATTGAGAAGGTCAGCGATTCAATTTTTTTAAACATGCCCTAAAATGATGGAATATGAACGACACATAACCAATATGGTGTAAAATGTCACTAAACGATCATTAAATATGAACACCTACTGCTATGAAAATGATCAATAGTTCGAGAAATATCCAAAGAAACAAAACCGATGCTAGCTAGCAAAATTTTTTTAGCCAAGGAAATAATTGGGTTGGTCCATGGTCTAAGAAAACAAGGTCTAACCGTTAGACCACGTGACTGACACAAGCCTACGTCATTTAGCGCTGTTCATCCTTGTCTATTAACACGCATTCGACGTAAGATGACGACGTAGGTTTGTGTCAGTCACGTGTTCTAATGGTTAGACCTTGTGGGTTGGTCCAATTTGAAGCCGGGACCGGTACATCGCGTCCGTCACGTATCCAACTTGCATCTATTAAAAACCAGACGATCGTCATAAAACGATGATTACTTCCGACGTGATCGCATTGTGAATTTTAATTTTGTTGACTCATTGGAAAACAAAAAAATATCTGACCAGAAAAAGACCAGACCATTTTGCGGAAATTAAATTAAACAATTTTTTATAAAGCGTCGGTGGCCAGTTGACATTCCTTCCATTCGGAAGTACGCTGGTTCAAGCCTCGGCACGTACACCTACCAATCACGGTCCAAGAAAACAAGGTCTTGCAATTAGACCACGTGACTGACACGAGCCGATGTCATTACTACGTCATTTTGCCTATTCATCCTTGTCGAATGCGTGTAATAGCGGTATACAAGGATGAACAGCGCAAAATGACGTAGGCTCGTGTCAGTCACGAGGTCTAATTGCAAGACCTTCTTTTCTTGGACCATGCTAATCATAATAATTTATTTATTCGTTGCAACCAATGTATTTTCGAATTTATATGTAGGTACCTTTATTCGATGCTCTTACGGTGAAGGAAAACATCGTTAAGAAACCTGCACACAATAAAATTGTAAAGTACCTAATTCAAAGGTTGTTTGTAAAGTTATCCAACATGCACTGGACCAGAGCGTGGTCGACTAAGCCCTATTCACCCCGATTTTAGGGTAGCTCGAGCCTCTTGTTGGTGACATATTATGAGGTGTTAACGAATAAAGAAAATTCAAAACGGAAATTGTTGCCAGACACAAAAAAAAACTGTGGAGCAGGTTCTATTTTGCTGGTCAGGCTTTAAATAGGGTAAAACTCAGTGGAGGGCTTTTTTCAGGCAGGGTTTAAATTCAGTTCGTATATTTTAGGTACAGTAGTCAGCACATGCGGCTGGACATTATGACCTTGAGAGCGCTCGTATTCCGTAGCGGTAGGGGTGAACTTCGTAGTACGAATTTCCAACCGCACGTACTGGCTTCTTTAGCTAGGTATAGATGGAACTGGCCTTCGTTTTCGACTCCTCTATAATTTTACCCTGGTATTAGATAGTTTATTGTTTGTAGCAGTTTAGTGTTTAGATGTTAGTTAGTTGTTTTGGTGTTTATTTGGGAATACTGAAAAATAAAAAGACCTGTAGGTATATTTTAATTACGTATCGTCATGTTTCAGTAAAAAATAATAATAAAGACATTTTACTTATAAAATAGGTAGGGATAAGGATAATTTTGTATGGGAAAAAATATCGCTCAAATTCCCTTGGCACTTTGGCATAAACAAACATTATTCGACATAATTATGACGACGAACCCACAGAAACGGGAAAGCCCGGAAAGCAGCAAAATATTCGAGTTTATAAGCATCAATGTAACAGATTGCAAGCGCATTCTACGTGACAAGCTGCATATAAACTCGGGAATGTCCCGCAGTCCCTTTCTCTTTCACGTATCTGTAAGTATGCGGCTTTAGTTCTCATATAACTTTTTGATCTTCATCTTGCCATGTAACGCAGGTCTTACTGTTTTATGCATTAGTCTTCTTGCCTCTTTTAATCGGTTTCATGACTTTCGTCTTCCACTCTTCTATACCTTTTGAATCCACTCGGATGACCTGCCCAGTCCTGGGGTTGATAGGAAAAACTCCTTCCGCTGTGATCTTTTTCTTTGCCAAGTTTTTTTTATGCTTTCTCTTACTATGTTTGTTATAGTTCGACCAATTTGCGAATGTCTTGTCACAGTCTTCGCAACTGTACGGTTTATCACCAGTATGCAACCGTTCATGGTTAACCAAAACCTGCTTAAAACGAAACGCTTTATCGCAAAATTTACACGGGAACGGCAGAGAATCTGTGTGGATAATTTTATGGGATTCCAATTGTCTTATTTGCCTAAAGCTGCGTCCGCATATTTCACAACAAAATGGTTTTAAACTATTATGTATCACTAGATGGTGTCTTAAATGGCATGCTAACTTAAAAGATTTCTTGCAAATTTTACACACGTGCGGACGAATTTTATCGTGACCCATAATATGCGTTTCCAACGAGACTTTCTGCTTGAAACCTTTGCCGCAACGGTCGCAAAAATATTTTGGAATATTATTTGTATGCATATTGTTTTTGTGCTCGCGTACAGAATTTTTATTACTGAATTCTTTTTTACAAATTTGGCAAGTTAGATCTTCTTTAGTGACTAGTTTTTTTCTTGACATTTGATGGATTTCTGTATATTCTGCGACATGTTTCTCAGCTATTTTTATGTTTGGTAGTAACTCTCCGCACGACGGACAACCGTAAAGGTTTTTAGAATGCAAGTTTAGGTGAGACGACCACGAACCATTTTCCACCACCTCATCACAGAAGTGACAACGGTTTCTGCAATGTAAAAATAAAATTCTTATTTAGGTACCTACCTACATTGACTTCTTTTGTATTTTTTTAATTGTACATTTCCTGTTTGCATGCAATAAGTATTTTGTAATTTGTTGTATTGTGTTTTAATGTCTCAATAGATTTACCTAATTTTAGAGTTAAAAAAAACATATCATTAAATCAAAAAACGATACGATATTATACGATTACTCGTGAGTCTGCCCGAGCGTCCGTCTGTCTGTCAGCGTAATTTTTCTCTGAAACTACTGGACCAGTTGATTATGTAGATATTTTTTCATCTATCAATTGAAGTGGAGAAGAACTGGCTAGCCACATGCTTAGCTCAGAAAAAAGTGGAGTAAAATCCTAACCAACTGGTATCAAAGAGATGACAAAAGGAAAAGAGGAAAGCAATACAAGAGATGGGAGGACGACCTAAAATTCACAGCAGCCCCTCTAACATGCCCGGTTCACGCGTGACAGACATAATTTTGTCGTGCGTATTCTCTTATCCTATTGGAAATATGGCGGGCTTTTAGACAGTTAAATGTGCGACAAACTTTTGTCATAGCACTGCATGTTACGGGGGCTGGTCCTTTTTTAGAAGAGTCGCGCGGGAGAGACAGAAAGCAATGGAAATCGTTAGAACACCACGTTAGCCACAAGCACCAAAATAACGCGCTTAGTTTGATTGATCGATCGAACGTGAAATTTAATTAAAGTCCGACCAAAGAAATAAGAATCCTCGCCATATTGCGGAATTTCAATGGAACTAATTTTATAAGGGAAATTGTTGCCATAGTCGTAAAAATATACACGTGGTGCCCCCAGAACCGGTTTCTTATTTTTTTGGTCAGGCTTTAATACGAAGTCATCATCCTTAAAAGCAGACATAGCTCTAGTTGAAACTTTTTTTTTTAGCTTACCTTAGTCCTTTCCGGTGCATCTGAACATGCTTTATAAAGGTATCAAAACCATCAATTGTCTTAGTTTTCTCACAATCAACACAAGAGAAAGCAGCACATTTTTTGTGTGCCTCTTTGCAGTGAGACCGGAACTTATCAATTTCAGTAAAGCCCATGTCACAGAGAGCGCAGACAAATTCAAAATCTTTCCACGAATTGGTCTCTTTGTCTACCTCACTAACTTCAGAATGTATATTTCTGTCTCCCTCACTCATTAAAAAATCTTCAGTGGAAAGAGATTGCACAGGATACGTTTCTAAATGCTTTGTCAAAGAGTATTGATAAAAATAAGATTTAAAGCAAATTTTACAAAAATAAGGACGGTCTTTCTCATGAACCAACATGTGAATTTCCAACTTGTTTTTTTCGAGGAAAAATCGTCCGCACTGGCCACATTTATTACTGTTAGTTTCATGTTTATGTACAATTCGTTTATGCTTTCTCAATATATTCTTGTCTTTTAATATTTTATTGCAAATATCGCATGTTACCCCTTCTCTGATGGGAAGGGGATTTTCTCTATTACTGTTTTCAGCCACGTGTCGCCGATAGGTTTCTTCATTAGGCTGCAATACCCCGCACATGGGGCAGACTAAATGGGATTTAGAGTGTGCTTTCACATGTGTTACCAATAAGTCGGACTCTACAGCTTTATCGCAGTAGTGGCAAAGGTTTCTGAAAATTTAAATAATTATGTAATACAAAAATACATTCATACACAGTATGATCAAAGCCAGGCATGATTTATTCAATGAGAATAGTCCAAAAATTACAGCTCAATCTACCCACACTTGACTGTACAGTCACCTGTAAAAGTGCACTTAGGTCACATGTTTTTATATCTTTTATAATTTTTTAGCTAATTGACACCCAGGGGTATATTATTTTTACTAAAATTGACATTAGGTAATTCTTTTGTGAAAAAAGTTATTTTAATGTATAAAAACACATGTATAACTGCACTTTTGCAGGTGACTGTACAAACAAAAAAATTAGAAAAGATCTAAATTGACCTATGATTGTGTCGAAAACGTACGTAAGGCCAAACAAGCTTCGCCGGACTTGCGGGGGAGCGGAAGTCTCTACCCCAGAATAGTCATGTACCAACGCGTCTAGGGGCGGGGAGAGGGGGCGAGGACCTAGGCATAACATGTTATATCATCAATTTAAAGTAATAAATTCATTTACCTGAGTTCTTTATTGTGTCTCTGTACATGTTTTGCAAATAGATCGAAATTATCTATTTCCATAGTTTTTTCACAATCGACACATGTAAACATAGCACATTTAAAATGTTTCTCAATACAGTGTGATCTGAAAGAGTCTATATTGGTAAACTCTGAGTCACAGTATGCACAGGCCCAAATGAACTCTTTCCAAGATTTGATTTTCTGTTTGACAGCCGTTTCTAAAGTAACTTTAGTAGGGACATCTTCAGTTTGGATAGTATTCGGTAGTTCCTGAATATCTGTAATTTCTTTATATACTGGTACATTATTATAAAGAAATTCATCTGCTGTCGTTTCTTCATCAATATCAGATGAGATATCAGTATCAAGAGATTTCTGCTCTGAAGTTGACTCTCTGACCATTATGTTAGTAGGGACATCCTTCTGGATAGTATTTAGCTTTTCTTGAATATTGAATTTTTTTTTATATACTGGTATGTTATTATAAAGGTATTCATTTGCTATATCTTCTTCATTAATATCAGAGGATGGTTCAACATCATGATCATTAATATCATCTTTTTCAAGGTCTACCGAGTCATTGTCAAGATTACGATTATGTTCAATAGGTAGTTCTTCAGTATTAGAATCGTGTTCTTCTTTTACTACATGTGTTTCAATTGGTTCATTGAAGTATTCATGAGATACAACCTTCTCGACTACATCTATTTCTAAACCACCATCATGAGTTTCTCCTGTGTCGGTTTCCTCTTTAATTTCGTGCCTATCATTAGTTTTATTAAAGAATTCTTCCAACGCGGCCCTATCGTCATTGAAATTAAAATTGGTTTCATCTTCTGGAAGAAACCTTGTCAGGAGTTTAAATTTCTCTTGAGACTTTCTCAACTTATCAAGAAACTTATATGCTTCGTTTAAAGAGTCGTAACACGTGAAACAAACCGTCTTTGGAAGGATATCACTGCTTTCCAGCACATCGATGTATATGGCATTCACGAACAATATTTTTATTTCGATTTCCTTACATTTTCCGAAGTCGCGATCCAAATTCAACAGCCCCTCTGGGGTTTTCATTTCCGCACAGAATCTACAATATAATTTTTCCATTGTTCTGTTCTATTCATCACGCACGAACACAAAACCACGTTTAAAAACAATTAAAATTGAGCAAATAACATAACATAACCTCACTCAGTCAACAAACAAACAAACAAAAGTCATCAAAAGTCAAATCAAATTATTTCTTTTAAAGTAGGCAAAGAAAATAGAACCATACAACCTATTCTTGAAGTTTCTTCGTGTCGTCGGCGCGGCGCGTCACGCGTGCGGGCGTCTCGCTCGTCATCGTCACTCGTCGTAATAATCTCGTAATAATAAAAAAATGACGTGAAAAAGTTTGCCGTTTTATCCAAAATAACATAAAAAAAATTGTGCTGTTTACACGTATTTGGTATTCTGTGAGTAAGTAGGGTACAAATGGGTTTGAAAAAAGAATATAACGGTCGAACGGATTTCAATTATTTTAGTACCTACTTATTTTATGTAGGTACTTAAGTATGCTGCCTGGATGGAGTCACAGAGGGCAAGATACATTTACACATTAATCCTTCTTTACCTATGAAGGTAGACTTTACAAAATCTTAAAACCCGTAAGTACCGTCTCTACTTGGTCTCTAAAGTCTGAAGCTTTCTCGCGTTCACCAACACCAAATCTGGTCCGGCCCAGATGATATCTCTTAAAACAAAGACAATGGGCGTCACAATCACAAACGCGACCCCAAAATACAATAAGTTACGCTATAGAGCAACGTCGAATAAACGTAAAGCCTGACCAAAGAAATAAATAACCCTTCCTTTGCAGTCGGGTAAAAAGCTCGCCATATTGCGGAATTTTTAAGGAACTTGCCCGTTTTCACTAACATTGAGAATTTCCTAAATTGATGCCTAACGTATTTAGGAAACTTTTAGTCCAAATTTCGTTTTCACTAACATTAAGTTATTCTTAAACCTGCTTAAGTTATCCATAACTTTATGAGGCCGATTTGACAGCGTCTAGAGCTTACGAAACGACTTAGGTTGTGTTTTTTTATTCTGTGGATTATTTGTCATTGCAAATAAATTGAGGTTATGTATATTTACGGTAATATTCATACATATTTATCGTTATATTTTCATTTTTTAAGGTCAACTTGATTAACTTCTTCGTAATTAATACATTTCACAACTTCCCATTAATTTCTTTTAAATCCTACTAATATTATAAACTCGAAAGTTTGTGAGGATGTATGGATGTTTGTTACTCTTTCACGCAAAAACTACTGAATTGATTTTAACGAAACTTTACAATCATTTAGCTTATACATCTAAATAACACATACGCTATCATTTACTGCGGGAAGATTACACATTTCCACGAGAAAAATTGCCGGCGCGGGCTAAGGCGTGAGGCGAAAAGCTAGTTAAATGAAATGAACAAAGAAAGAAGCAGTATGCTCATCAGCCGCCGAAGTGTCAGCACAACTGTTTGAAATATATTTGCTTAGCAATAGGCAGACCCTGCAAACAGTTTTTCTCCTGGGAATAAAGAATTTTCCCGCGGTAAAAGGTAGCCTATGTCCTTTGCCGAGGTCTATTCTATCTTTGCATTCAATGCAAACATACAAACAAATAAATAAATACTTTCCATTCAATATTTCATTTTATATATTACTAGCGACCCGCCCCGGCTCCGCACGGGAAAATTGTTATTGTGGATTATCCATAAGTATATCATGCATGTATTATACATATAAACCTTCCTCTTGAATCACTCTATCTATTAAAAAAAACCGCATCGAAATCCGTTGCGTAGTTTTAAAGATTTAAGCGTACAAAGGGAGGGACATAGGGACATAGGGACAGAGAAAGCGACTTTATTTTATACTATGTAGTGATATTTCTTATTTAGTTTATAATATTATAACATAACTAATATTATAAATATTATAACTGTTATACTAAGAAATATAATATATTATGAGATGAAATATTGAATGGAAAGTTTATATCCTGGTTAAACTTTTATGTAATGTTTTAGAAGAAAACAACAAACTTAATTATAATTATATTTCTTTTATTTTTATAATCTATAACATACAATAATACAATGCTGGTGCTGTACAAGAAATTGAATTATCATTTCACTTCATTTTCACTTCCATGGTATATGCTCCAAAAAGTCCATCTGGTGTAGCTCCAAAAATAGTATAATCTTTCTAGTATATCTGCATATTTATGACCAGTTCTGCCTCTTCATTTTTAACCTGAAATGCATAAAAATACTTAATTACTACAAAAGCCTCAATCAACTTTTCGTTTCGATAAGTTAATATTATGTCAATAAAACAAAGACATCATGATCATACCTTTTTTATGGCTTATTACTTCCATTATTAGGTTGTTCCCTCTTTCAATGGCACCAGACCAGATGTAATAGTTTGAATTGATATCCCATTATTGAGATGTAAAGCTGCATACCTGCCAAAATACAAAAATGCTTATATACATTATGTTATAAGAATAATAAAGTGCCTTTGTGTATATTTTTTTATTGCTTTATAACCAATTTACAGTCTGTATTTTTATTGCTTAATTATTTGAAACTAGCTGTCAGCGGATACAGCTTTGCCCGCATCATACAATCCTTTCTCGTATAATAATTGAGAATAACTGCTAGTTACTGAAATATCACCAATTTCTTCGGCTTTTCTACACTATTTGGCACACGGATTTGGCACTTCGATTGCAAATAGATTTTCTTCCAGTAACATAATAGTTTGATGTAAACGTGGCTCTTTGGATCATATATACATAATATTCAAGCCTATTATAAAGCAGTAGCACGCTTACATATGACGGCACCAGATATTGATTCACCTGATTTTTAAGCGCTATTGTTAGATTTTTGAACGAAAATTATTAGTAGACGGGAAATTGTTAGACGAGAATATTGTTAGACGAAAATTCATGTTTGAGTGATTTCTAAACGTAACTTCGAGACTGGCGCCAAAACAGTTTTACGGCCAATAATTAGGCGGTAAACGAGGATGTGCGACCAAGTGCTCGGTGGAACGTTTTATATTTAGGAAACTATGGTAAATTAGATCTCATTGCTATTAAAGAGCGAGATATTTGTGTTATTTAAAGTGAGACCAAACTTTATATGATTATTATTGGTATCTCCTTGCCCGCTAACTCACGCCAAGCATAGAAACTTCACCCGATAAACTTGGAACGCAAGCAAGTAATGGATCAGTGCATTTACATACATCCAACAATAAAATTATGTAGTTTGTAGACAAAAAAAATGCAAAACGAAAATAACCGTATTTGTTTACCTTTCGAAGCAGCACAATTCTTGTAGGTAATCGGACCATCCATTGTTTTTATTTATAATGTTTGTAAAAATTGTAAAAACACAATATTAGGTATAGTAATTTCTCTTTTTTTTCATAAATAACAATTCAATTCAATATTTATGAACAAGCTGGAGCGTTACCGCGCTCACCGCGCTGTCAGTTTGTATGAATGAAAATAATGCTGGACGCTGATTGGTGTTTGAAAATACGTTCCGTTGTACGGTACTTTTTATTCGAAAAATAAATAAAACAAAATCTATACGCCCCCAGAAATCTATACTATAATTGCAGTCTACTATTGTACTACTCTACATTACTTTGCGTGTTTTGGAAAACAATGAAACCATAGAGTTTGTTCGTTTACTTAGCTAGGTACCGCCAAATTTACGAAACGTTTAAGTGAATACTGTTAGTGCAAACCAATTTTTTTTTAAAGCTCTGTTTAGCTTAGTTTTTTGTTAACTAGAGAAAACCTAAGACGAGGTTAGTGAAAACGGGCGTTAGTATTTTATAATAAAAACATTAATAAAAATATACACGTGGCGCCCCCAGAGCAGGTTTTTTATTTTTTAGTCAGGCTTTACATATTTTACAAATTTGAAAATCGAAAACACATTAGTACGTGCCGAGGTTCGAACCCGCGAACTTCCGAATGGAAGTCAACGGCCCTAACCACTTGGCCACCGACGCTCTTCCTATCAGTCAGTCCGTCTGTCTGAATTCCGATCTGTCGAACTTATATACTTACTAGCGACCCGCCCCGGCTCCGCACGGGAAAATGGTTATTGTGGGTTATTCTTGAGTATATTATGCATGTATTATAGATATAAACCTTCCTCTTGAATCCCTCTATCTATTAAAAAAAACCGCATCAAAATCCGTTGCGTAGTTCTAAAGATTTAAGCGTACAAAGGGAGGGACATAGGGACAGAGAAAGCGACTTTGTTTTATACTATGTAGTGAAGTATAAAATATATAAGTATAATTTTGAGAATAAAGTCTTTAAACCTATATTGCGCGTAGAACCGACGGCCATTGGGGCAGAAAGGTTCTTGAATGGCGGCCGTGCGCCGGAAGACGTAGTGTGGGCAGACCCCCCACGAGGTGGACCGACGATCTGGTGAGGGTCGTGGGAAGCCGCTGGATGCGGGCCAAGCAGGACCGATCATTGTGGAGATCCTTGGGGGAGGCCGTTATCCAGCAGTGAACGTCTACAGGCTGAGATTATGATGATAATGATGATTATTTCTATTGTAGGTAACTAGGTACCTTACCTACACTACACCGAACTCTAGAGTCCGGATTTTTTTTATCTACGAGTACAGACAGTACTAGGTAGGTACTGTCTGTACTCCTACTACTCCGCGAAAAATCAAATTGTGTAAATTGAAATGAAATTTTAATATTTGTAATAGAATTATTTTTTATTTTATTTTATAAAAATTGTGAAACGTTCTCGTACGTGCTCGTACGTACGATATAATATACCTTGAAGTGAATGGATTTACATTTTTTTTATGTGTCTGTTTTAAAAGCGGCTATAGGTACTAGGGAGTGCAATCTCGGTATACCGAGATCTCGTAATACCAAGATCTTGCACAAATTTTGCAAGATCAATCTTGCATTAAAAATCATGCGCGATCTCGCAAGATTTGCAAGATTACGCATTCTCTTGATTCATCTTCCATACGCAGCAAAGCAACACATTCCATGACCGTTCGAGAGCGCAGCTAAAACATCTACGAGTATTGGCGAGAGGTAAAACAGATTATTGGCGTTAAATTTACTGAAGAAAATTATTCTCTAAGTACCACTAATAAAGTGTACGAAGTGAAGGAGCTTTTTTAAACTAACCCGTAATTTTTTTAATAAATAAAGTACTATTATATTAATATTGTTACATAATTGCGCACCTATAACAAAAATTTACCAAGTTTTACTAATTTTTTGAATATAATACTTATTTATAATATCTAGAATACAGATAGTAAATGACGCGCTAATTTCTTTGTATACCTAAGGCTCATTTTTAACATTAATTAATAAATTTAAGACAATAATTTTATATTAAAAAATTGTTCCTTTTTATTTAATTTTATACTCTTTTTTCGCCCTGTTATTCGCAGGAAAGCGAGATCTCGCAAATACCGAGATCTTGCAAGATTAGACCTCTAAAATCTTGCAAATACCGAGATTGATGATTATGCTGCAAGATTGCACTCCCTAATAGGTACCTCTATCTTGACTATACTGAGCTTCAGATGGCCCCATAACGCCATGG
This sequence comes from Teleiodes luculella, assembly GCA_948473455.1. Taxonomy (NCBI): domain Eukaryota; kingdom Metazoa; phylum Arthropoda; class Insecta; order Lepidoptera; family Gelechiidae; genus Teleiodes; species Teleiodes luculella. The sequence continues at coordinate 2,097,932 of OX419608.1, forward strand.
TGGAAAGTGACGAAACAATATGTAAATATCAATTCTAATTTCGCACAGTCATCGAACCAATTTGTAACTCACAACTTTAGATGTATGTTGGGACAGACAGAGGTGTGGAGTGGTCGATCATTCATTTTACCAACCATTCCATATCTTCCCAATGGGTAAGTGTCGTAAAGGCGCATATTTTTGGTCCAATAATTTCGATACAAAGTACGCGAGGACTTCCAAAAACCAAAATCTATTTTTCGACAAAACTAGAGACCTAGAGAGCCGAAAGAGACGCAGTTATGCGCAAGAGTGAGCGCGGTGTATTTTCATCTCATTCTAACGTATAACTGCGTCCCTTTTGGCTCTCTAGTTTTGTCGAGATTGTAGAGCCGGCTTTACTGTATTCAGATTCTTTGGAAAACGGTTCCTCACATGCGGCATACGTTTCAAAATCTCCCGCACCCCGCATGCGGGCGCTAACGAACGACCAATGAAAATGCGCGCCTTAATGGATTCGGGTGTAGATGCCGCATGCATAGGGGACATGCTGTCACTCACTAGGTAGATGTACTACGAAACAAAGATCGGTGTATCGTATTTTAGATGCACACTAGATCTTAACCCAAACAATAAACATTTTATCACGATTTTCTAAGTCTACAGAAGCCAGAAGTGTGATTGGATATTCGCACTACGAAATTTGATCCTGCTGCTACGGAATACGGGCGCTCTCATGGGCACAGGCAGCCGCACGTGCTGGCTACTGTACTTACGTTAACTCGACGCTTGGCTCGCTCGAGAGAAGACATCGTGAGGAACTCTGTACACAGTTTGCGTATGATTAAAAAGTTGTGTGAAGTTGACCAACCCGCACTGGGCCAGAGTGACCGAGCGAGACTAATTTTTCTCAAAAGATCGCGTTTCTCAACTGACTCGTCAGAGCAGAGCAGATTAGATTTTAAAGACCTTAATAGCGACTCTACTTCTTTCTCTAGTGCTAGGTCCAAGTCGCGCTAACAATAATGATGGTATCGCGTTCCGTTTAGCATAGAACAAGCACGGCAGGATATTGACTATGCTATCGATTAGCACTTTAACTCATCTCTATTTTTTGTTCTTATGTGTTAAGCCCGCCGCACATATCTATAATAGAGCTATAGTAAGTAATAGGGTATTTTGCAATACACAACTATTACTTTACATATCACAGATTTCTTATAGTTTTTCAAAAGTTTTGCCCAGTAGTTTCGGAGATAAGGGAATGGTCATTTTTTCGCCGATTTTCTATAACGTAAAAAAAATATTGATGAAATTTAAAAAATAATATTAAATTATTTGAGATCGTTACAATAAGCCCTTTCATTTGATTTGCAACACAGTATAGTTTGCGAAACTGTACTATACATAAAATTACCTACGTAATACTAACTATATATAAAATTACGTACGTAATTTAATACCCAAAAAGCGGCCAAGTGCGAGTCGGACTCGCCCATGAAGGGTTCCGTATCAGCAAGTAACATAAATATAAAAGTTCTTGTAGTTCGTTGTAACTTTGATGTTTTAGTAATAGTGAAAGGGAAAATGCGGTTTACGATTTATGACGTGTTAAAAAAAAACTACTTACTAGATCCCGTTCAAACCAATTTTCGTTAGTAGTTTGCATGGTAATGTACATCATATATTTTTTTTAGTTTTATCGTTCCCTTATTTTAGAAGTTAGAGGGGGGGACACACATTTTACCTATCATAGATACCCCCACGTATGGGTTTGATGAAAAATTTTTTTTTTAGTTTCAGTTCTAAGTACCTATGGGGACCCCCCAAAATTTATTGTTTTCTTTCTAATTTTTTGTGAAAATCTTAATGCGGTTCACAAAATATATATATCTACTTACCAAGTTTCAACAGTATAGCTCTTATAGTTTTGGAAAAAAGTGGCTGTGACATACGGACGGACGGACGGACGGACGGACAGACAGACATGACGAATCTATATCCAAATGGCAAAAAACGGAACCCTACAAATGACTTCCATGTTGCAAATTTATTATTTTATATCATGCACGTCCGTCTTTGAGTCACTCACGGATTTTTAAATTAGAAAAACAAAAACTTACTCGTGTAAAGTGAAGTACCTAGCTTATATTGCACTCACTGTAATGTGTGATGTATTTAAAAATATGTTACTGGTATTCCGTTCCGTCCGTGGCTTTGCTGATTGATACTATTTTATTTATCCTGAGGTAATTTTACTACTAATGCCATCTAGCTGTGAATAGAATTACTGAGTTATCTCTGCCATCTAGCGTCGAAAAGTGGTAGTATATTATCTATTTTTAAAATTAATTCTACTGTCTCTGGTTTTATCACTATGCTGCCAAGTAGTGATGCGACTAGAGTAATATTATTTACATTATAAGTCACAAATACCAATAATATGTTTTCTTTAACTTCTGATCATTATCATCGATGATATCAACATATAAGTGTCCTAAAAATAATCCTAAGACAAAGAAAAACGTAATTTTCTGCCTCTTTGTTCAGACATTTTTTTGTAGAAATAACATTAGGTAGGTACTTATATAAATTACATTACTTACATTATTTTTTTTTGTGCCTGTTGTTTTATATAAATTATTATATATGTACCTATAATATATGTTATCAATCACAAAATATAATCGCAACTGAAAATTGAACAGTTTAGGCATATTCTTGACTTAGAAACACAGTCAAGAATATGCTAAGCTGTTAAATTTTCGGACCTTGTGCTGTTTATTAAGTCCGATGAATAAGAAAAGAAATTGTGATAATTACGTAAATGTAATGTACGTTGATTGATTGATTGATTGATAGCTTACCGTTCAAACATTTTATATGAATATAGCTTGAGTAAGTAGGAGTCAACGAATACAGAGAGCTACTTGACAAGGCTTGGACAAGCTTCATTGGATTTTTTCTGTAGTTTTAATATTAAATCATGCATGCGTGTGAACAAATACTTACGCAAGTTGCGCATCTCAATATATCCGGCGCATTTGATCACTTCTGTCAGATCAGATTTGAATGTATCTGACAAGATATTATATGTATAACATTTGTCTTTTTTTTGTTATGCATGTTACTACATACCTGTTACTGTAACAGCTACTGAGCGTATCAAATATCTTATCACCGCGCATCCCTACCCTTGAACTTCACATCAGTTTGACAGTTGTAATGTAACCAGTGGTCAGCTAATTTTTTGCCTCCTTGCATTTTGATACCAAAATATAAGTTATTCGTAAGTGGTATTACGTGAACATGATGAAAATAAGATCCCACGCACATTTTGAACCGTGGAATGCGAATCGCTAGCATTGGTAAGTGCTACCAATGTACTTTGAATTCCGATCCAAATGTCCTTATTTTTAACTGATTAAAAAAAAACTGTAGTCAATTGGCTGTTAACCTTTTAACTAAAGCTAGAGACTTGTAATTTGACGCTCAGCTCGTATAATTTTATTACGATTTCGCTCGCGACACTTGTAATATGTGGGTGCATTGTCCATAAACACCTAAATATAATCTGTGTTTTATCATGCATTATTGTCTGATTATCTGAGTTATTTCGAATTTTAAATTCAAACTATTGATTTGGTGTAAACCCTGTGATAAAACGCTTCTAACTGGCTGTCTAGAGTTTTTTTTTGTCTGATAGAAATTATTCATTATTCCTACTGTGCTGTGGAACTGATTTTGAAATCTGAATTTTTATGTGCACCTACATAACTAACTGTGTGCGGTTGCTGTGCCTGTTGTTTTATTTTATTTATTTCTCTTGGAGGTATGTACTTGTTTTTAATTTTCCATCTAAGCTTCTAGTTTTAAAAATAAATTAATAACATTAAATCAAATTTTTTAAAAGTAGTTTGACCAAGTCAAGTTATATCAAACTAAAAGATTATTTTTATGAAAGATTTGCATAGATTTTTCAAAGTTTATAGAAGTTAAAAAATAGAATACTAATTTATTTTGGTACATCAATTTAAGAATCCAACAAAAATAAAAATATTACAAGTATCTTTTATAATTACTATCTTACTACCTACTTTGCTATCTCACCTCACTTTTGTACCTACAATAGGCTTATTGCTAAAGTATTAATTTCACCAGAAAACCCAAAAGTTGTGTTGTTAAACTCATTATTCATATTTAGAATGGAATTGACTCTAGGAATATTTTAAACATTGACAACAATTAGATTTTTAAATAACAAAATAACCCTGCATTATAAGTTTTCCCACAGTAATAAATGACTTATCAACAGGCAGCCTTATTGTTAAGGGAGCAATCTCTACCAGACATTTTTCTTTCATTTTATGTTTAATATTAAAAAAAACAACAGATTGATGTGAGTTGTGCGAAGTGTGAGTGAGAGTAAGAGAAGAACATAGTTTTGATGTGGTCTCTTTCTACTGTGAGAAAATCTTATTCCTGCGGGGTAGTAACAAACAACAAGATATAAAGCCATCATAACACATAAAATATAATTAAACAAAAAATAATATTAGTTAGCAGTACATATTATAATAAATTACAAATATTGTGATTTATATATTTTAATGCCTTAAAATGTGAGATGAAAATAAAATAATAGTAAATATGTATGTAGGGACATGACATCTCACACACGGCCGTCTGACCCCAAAATAGGCAGAGCCTGTAGGGTGTCAGGGAGTTTATATGCTATAAATTATACCTATACATACATTTATTCTTCTATTCAAATAATTTAAAGAGGAAAAAAAAAAGATGTTTGTTTGTTTGCATCAAATAGGCTCCGAAACTATAACAGATTTTAATGAAATTTGATATAAAGATAGAATAGACCTTGAGGAACAACATAGGGTACCTTTTATCGCGGGAAAATTCTCATTCCCACGGGAAAATATGTTATTGCGTGCGAAACCGCGAGGCGGAAAGCTAGGAAATAAATACGAGTATACAACATCCAGAATATCTGTGATCCAGACACAAGACAAACACAAGTGCTCATGACACGACGACGACGGTTACTACTTTGATGAAGGCCCTTCCCATCCCAATCCGTATGTTGTCAAGTGTACGGGCTATTTCCCGCACCCCACCACGCGGTTCCGCCGCTGTCCCAAACATATCCTTTCCGAACGTGACGACGAAATCACTGATGCAGTTAAAGCAGCCAAAGAATTTAGATTACACCTTACAGAATGCCCTCCTGGTAGTGAATACCCTTCAGGTAACAACGCCCGCACCCGCCGCGCCGGCGGGGGCGCGGCCAGAACCAAAATCAAAATTGAAAATCAGAGACGGAGCCCCTCAGGCGTCGTCTCCTTCACGATATTTTTCAATATCAACGCGCTAGGCCGTGGTCCGAGGCTCCCTCGAGCCGCCCCTAGACGCGTTGGTATATGACTTTTTTTGGGGTAGAGTCTTCCACTCCCCCGCCAGTCCGGTGAAGCTTGATTTGTCGTACCTTTTCGACACAAGCAAAAAAAAAAAAAAAAGACGACGGTTCAAACCCGCGACGCGACCCTGTGCTTCGAAGGCAGGCGTAGTACCAACTAACTGTAATTTACGTATCATACAATCATACTAATATTATAAAGAGGAAAGATTTGTATTTTTGTGTGTGCGTGTGTGTGTGTGTGTATGTGTGTGTGAGTGTGTGTGTGTGTGTGTGTGTGTATGTTTGTAATGAATAAACTCAAAAACTACTGAACCGATTTCAAAAATTCTTTCTCCATTAGAAAGCTACATTCACCCTGAGTAACATAGGCTACCTTTTACCGCAGGAAAATGCCTCATTCCCACGGGAAAAACTGTTAACGCGGGCGGAGCCACGGCGGAAATCTAGTAGGTATATAATTATGTAGGCTACAGGGTCTATATAAGTAAACTTCGCATAGATAGATCGTCTCGCTCCAGTTAGTCATATATTTATTCAAATCACCATTCGTTCGTTCATCTTCTGTCCCTTTCGGTTCCTAAACGAGTGAAAAAGAAAGAAATCGTATGGAGAGCGAAACTGTGAGAATAAAGATCAAATCAATGTCACCTTTTCGTATATCTTTTATATTTATAAGCGTTTAATACTTCATTTGTTGATTTTGTTTTTCATGTTGCAGACGCATAAGTTTATGAATACTTATTGGTTTTGTACGTTGCACGACTCGAACGGGCGGCGGCGTGGCGCGATTTACTTTAGCCACTGCGCCACCGACACGATGTCAACGACAAGTGTCGCCAAACTCTTATTTACGAGTATTTGTTTTTGTTCTATGTTGTAAAAAACATGCAAAACTTTAATATAGTCTAACCCGGTAATACAAAGCGCTGTGACAAGACATTATCTCACATGTGACTGACAAGATGCTGTGAGAAACCCGATATATTGGCATTTCCTCCAATAGGAGGAGAGCAAATACGGATGACAGGCAAATCAAAGTCACCGACGACAGCCCGAAGAATCGCTAAACTGAAGTGGGAGTGGGCGGGGCACATTAAAAAAAAACTATAATTAATTTATTCATTAACTAGCTATCTGCCCTACGCCCGCGTTGATTTTTGACTTTTCCGTGCAGTTTTCCGTAGGAATGAGATATTTTTCCGCCGTAAAAACTATCTAAGATGTAATTTTATTCAAATCGGTCCAACAGTTTCGGAGATTACCCCGTAGGTACAAACAGACGAACAGATAAACAGACAAACAGAGCAACAATTTTTTTTAAATAAATCTGGATATGTTCTATATCACTTCTTACATCCCCCTGACCATCCCCCTGACTCAATGTTTTGATTTTTTTTTCTATGTATAGATTTTCAACCTCTACCTTAGAACACTTAATGACATCATTTCTGAAGTTAATAAGCTTCGTCAAACCAAGACCGGCTCTCGTCTCAAACAATATACAAGTCTAAGCAATGAAAAAGAGATCAAACAATCTAAAAGCGGCGATGCGATATCAGTTGTTCACATAACTGGCAGGTTTGCGCAATGTGTGCGCTGCTGTGGAGAACAACCCGCCGAAGAAACTCCACAGGATAGCATCTTTTGTATGTTCCTCCTTTTTTTAAAAATATGCTTAAAAATTATTACATAGCGTGTAGAGCCGACGGCCGTTGGGGCAGAAAGGTTCTTAAATAATAATAATAAAAAAAATTTACCGAGACTAAAAACAGTAACCATAGAACCGACGACGACGGTCGTTGTCCTTCACGATGTTTTTCAGTATCAACGCGCTAGGCCGTGGTCCGAGGCTCCCCTAGACGCGTTGGTATATGACTTTTTTTTGGGGTAGTCTTCCGCTCCCCCGCAAGTCCGGTGAAGCTTGATTGGTCGTACCTTTTCGACACAAGCATAGGTCAATTAAAAAAAAAGACGGTCGTTGGGGCAGAAAGGTTTTTCTATCTATCAATTTTTTTCAAAACTTGTATTTTTGTGTTCAGCTACACTCTATCACCTACAATTAGTTTTTTGAAAAACAAATCAATATACTTCCGTACCGGAAGGCCCACGTTGGTCGAAGGTTTATCATACTAATATTTCAGATATTTGTATTTTTGTGTGTGTGTGTTTTTGTAATGAATAAACTCAAAAACTTTCGTGCCGATTTCAAAAAATCTTTCACCATTAGAAAGCTACATTCACCCTGAGTAACATAGGCAATCTTTTAACGCGGGAAAATGCCTCATTCCACGGAAAAAACTGTTAACGCGAGCGGAAAGGTAGTTATAGTATAGAAAGAAATAAAAACTCATTCAAGTCAAAAAGCCAATTATTAACAGTATTTCAACTAAGTTTTTTTCTAGCTTTATCATACCTGTATTTCGAGTAATTTAATGCGATTGAGCCGAGAACCAGTAATTTGGAACTTAACATTTGTAACAAACGGAACAGGTTTGTGGGCTTGCTAAATTATTGATTGGAAGTTAAAAAAAATTGTTATGGTTAAGTGCGAGTTGAGTTACTGTTCTCACACATTGAAAAAATAGTATATTTCATTACAAGTGCGGAAAGGCTGTCATTGCAAAGAGTTCCGACAAATGTGTACCCGAGCCGAGGCGCAGCCGAAGGCGAGGGTAGACAGTCGGAACGAGTTGCAATGACGGTTCCGCACGTGTACTGAACGACTATTTTTAATACAGTTGCGAAAAAATGAAGCAATTTTATAAAATAATAAAAACATAATAAAAAAAAATGACGCCAACCGTAGAATATAAGCAGAGATTTTTTTTCTTCACCCATTCTGGTAGACAAAGGGAACTATGCCCATACAGCCAAGTCATCAAATTTTTTTATTGATATGAAATGAAAATGAAATTTAATAAGATGAATTAAAATGAAACCTAACCTAACTCATTCAATCAAATCATTAAATCTGATATTTAACAAATTAGTAGCTCCTTTTTAGAAATATACGTATTTGCTTGAATCATAAAGACTTTTATGATTTTTTTTAGTAAAAACTTCATGGTTGGTTTTTCTTTTTATTAGACATTATTTTGACAGTTGGGAAAGAAAACGCACGAGTGCGGGAAAGGTAAAGAAAAAGCACGCGTGTGTAATAGTCCACTTCCCGAACGCTATACGACCCTGCAATATGCCACTTTTTGAGCAACTGTATTAAAAAAAAACTTTCGTTCTTCCGCAGCAGAGTCCGTAGCATAGTTGGTAATATTAATATACGCCCGTTTTCGAGACATGGGTTCGAATTCTGTCCATAGCAAAAATAATAGTACTTGGATGTTGTAAATGTTACGGCTTTGACGGACCCCGCAGCCTAGTTGGTAATAAAAAAAATTTTTTCTTTATTTCAGATCAACATTGTCCATAGTGATTTGATTAGTGTACACTTAACAGTTATATTAGTATGAGAATGAGAATAAAATTTACATACATGGGCTATATTAATTATTTATCTGCCTACAAACCACATGGTCTCGGGTTTGAATTCCGCCCAGGGCCACAGAATAAATAATAGTACTAGGTACAGAAGGCGCACTCTCTGATAGCAAACGTGCGAATTTAATTCTAGCTACCACGCCACTAACGTTCAAATTACATTGAACGCGTCGAACGTGACCCTGGCTATAATAGCCTACCGTTTGTCGATGCGCTCGTATTAAAACAAAATGCACCTTAAGACCGCGCCGCGAGAGTCCGTATTACCACAGACTAAATAATAGCGTCTTCACAAGCGCGCGCGTTTTTCCTAGTAACTTTCCGTCTTAAGGCGGTCGCCCGGCGTAGGAGCTCTGGCGCGAAGTGCGCCGGGCCTGCCAGGGCAAACATTCGTGTGATGAGCACTTGTGTCTGGATGTTGTATATTAATATATGTATGTATATCAGCTGTCTGACACTCTGCCGAGTTTGGGGTCAGATGGCCGTGTGTGAGATGTCCCACATATATATTTTTTAAATGTTTGCCCTGGGCGGGATTCGAACCCGCGACCTTGTGTTTCGTAGGCAGACGTACTACCAACTAGGCTACAAGGCCGTCAAAAAAAAGTTTAGACGAGAAGAAATAACAAAACACACTCACACTCGCAAATTTTCGCCTTTATAATATTAGTGTGATAAAAATATAACGGGCTGTGTCTGTGTAACTGGTCTAATAAAACAGAATAAATGATACAACAATTTTGCACTGGTATGCGGCGATCGGTGTAAGTAATAAAAAAAAAAAGCGGCCAAGTGCGAGTCGGAATCGCCCATGAAGGGTTCCGTAGCAGCCAGTAACATAATATAAAAGTTTTTATAGTTCGTTGTGACTTTGATCTTAGTGAAAGGTAAATTGCGGTTTACGATTTATGACGTATTAAAAAAAACTACTCACTAGATCTCGTTCAAACCAATTTTCGTTGGAAGTTTTCATGGTAATGCACATCATATATTTTTTTTAGTTTTATCATTCTCTTATTTTAGAAGTTAGAGGGGGGGGGACACACATTTTTCCACTTTGGAAGCGTCTCTCGCGCAAACTATTCAGTTTAGAAAAAAATGATATTAGGAACCTAAATATCATTTTTGAAGACCTATCCATAGATACCCCACACGTATGGGTTTGACGAAAAAAGATTTTTTGAGTTTCAGTTCTAAGTATGGGGACCCCCCAAAATTTATTGCTTTCTTTCCAATTTTTTGTAAAAATCTTAATGCGGTTCACAGAATACATCTACTTACCAAGTTTCAACAGTATAGGTATTATAGTTTCGGAATAAAGTGGCTGTGACATACGGACGGACGGACGGACGGACAGACAGACAGACAGACAGACAGACAGACAGACAGACATGACGAATCTATAAGGGTTCCGTTTTTTGCCATTTGGCTACGGAACCCTAAAAAGCAACCGACTGCGTGACAAACTTTGTTATACTGACCTCTTGTTTTTGAATATCTCATTCGAAATCATACTAATCATACTAATATTATAAAGAGAAAACATTTGTATTTTTGTGTGTATGTTTGTAATGAATAAACTCAAAATCTACTGAACCGATTTTAAAAATTCTTTCACCATTGGAAAGCTACATTCACCCTGAGTAACATAGGCTACCGCGGGAAAATGCCTCATTCCGGAGCCGCGGTGGAAAGCCAGTTACATCACTACATAGTATAAAATAAAGTCGCTTTCTCTGTCCCTATGTCCCTATGTCCCTATGTCCCTCCCTTTGTACGCTTAAATCTTTAAAATGCATAACATACTGAAGGATAACCCACAATAACCATTTTCCCGTGCAGAGCCGGGGCGGGTCGCTAGTAGAAAAATAAAGGCATTTATTTTTATACCTACACGATTCTTTGAATCCGTGAATAAAATCCGCCTTATAGATTTTTTATATGTTGATATACTAGTGTCACTCTCTTTAAGACGAAATAAATTAATAGGTGATACGAAATAAATTAATAGGTGATAAATGGGTGATAATAATAAAATCATTTAATTCAGGAATTAAAACCCATAATAACACTAAATTTGGTGACAACACCATAATAATATTTCCAGTCTAGCTATAATACTGGCAACACTAGTCAGTTCGTTCTATTCTATCGCTCGCTTTAACGTACGTAGGTTAAAAAAGTGTTCAAGTGCTCTTTATTGGAATAAATACTAAGTACTGTATTTACATGTGTTTTCGCTCTCTACCACGCCACCCCTATCAACCAACAAGCATACAGTCCATTATTCGAGGAAGAATCCAAACTAGAGACTGGCGCAGTACTCGCCAAAATTAAAAAAAATAATAACCCCCGACACAAAACCGTTACTTGATCCTTTCAACAAATAGAAGAAGAGCTGATAATCTTCAAATGGCTGAAGATATTTTCTTGGAATATAGGTAAGAACACTCTCGATTGTGAAACCTTGCAAACAAAAAAAAACTAGTTTCTATTCTATTTCTATTCTATTCTATTCTATTAAATGTAAAAATAATGTAAAATAATAAATACTAATTATAGGATTTATAGTCAGGACAAATCAAATCAAATCATTTATTTGCTTTGCATAGGGTACAAAAAAGGATGGTCCATAACGAAATAAATGAAACACCAACACAGCCTTAAAAGTCAACATGCAAAATGGATTACCTACATAAAATGAAATGTCTTAAAAATTAATAATCTATCTCAGCCTGTAGACGTCCACTGCTGGACTGCTGCCTGCCCCTGTGATCTCCACAATGATCGGTCCTGCGCTGCCCGCATCCAGCGGCTTCCCGCGACCCTCACCAGATCGTCGGTCCACCTCGTGGGGCGCCTGTCCACACTACGTCTTCCGGCGCGCGGTCGCCATTCAAGAACCTTTCTGCCCCAACGGCCGTCGGTTCTACTCGGTTACGTTATTTATCTAAACTAGACGGTTTTTTTTAAATAATAATAATACCTATTTTTAAAACAATTATTTTTTTAGTAGTTTGTTTGTATGAATTTAAAAATATGCGAAACCGCGAGAACTAACACTGGTTCATATAAATACCTAATCTACTACTGACCTACTACTAAATAATAAAAAGCATACTCGTTCTTATCGTACAGTAAAGAGCAGAAAAAACTGGACATTCCTCGCGATTCTACACCTTATTCAATACATACAAGAATCGTGCATAGTTCACAGTGTTCAGCTTGATGTGATGTTGACTGTACCATATATTTTTGTACATTATGCAGTTTTTTTATACCTATTTCTTACACGCTTACTGATATAGTAATTAGATCTCAGAGTGCAAGTTTGTCTGTGTGTCATTGTTATTATAACATTGTTATGTAATCTAAACTAATAATAAACGCGAAAACTTGTAAGGATGTTGTTGTTCCTTCAAGGCAGGCACCACCACCTGGGTGGATTTAGACAAAATTCGAATCACTAATATTACGAGTATAAAGGGGAAAGATTTGTATTTTTGTGTGTGTGTATGTTTGTAATGAATAAACTCAAAAAGTACTGAACCAATTTCAAAAATTATTTCACCATTAGAAAGCTACAATAACCCTGAGTAACATAGGCAACCTTTTACCGCGAGAAAATGCCTCATTCCACGGGAATAACTATTAATTGAAAATAGATAAAAATAAACCCGTTTTTCAAATTTCAAAGTAATAACAATAATAATAATCTGCGAAGTAATTCAAAGGTTGCGTGAGAAATTGACCAATTCGCACTTATCCAGCGTGATCGACTAAGGCCTGGTTACCCTGATTTCAGGGTAGGCTCGAGCCCCTCAGTGGGGACTTATAAGCTGTCAACTTACAGGTTCACAATCCCTTAGGTGTATGTACAGTTGCCAGCACATGCGGCTGATATATTGACTTTGAGAGCGCCCGTATTCCGTTGCGATAGGTGAATTTCGTACATACATTTCTTCGAGCCCTTCAGGTAACAACGCCCGTACCCGCCGGCGGGGGCGCGGCCATGACCAAAATCAAAACTGATAATCAGAGATGGAGCCCCTCAGGCGTCGTCTCCTTCCCGATGTTGTTCCGTATCGTTGCTCTCGGCCGTGGTCCTCGCCCCCTCTCCCCGCCCCTACACGCTACGGTACATCACTACTCTGGGGTAGAGCCTTCGAGAGCCCGCAAGTCCGGTGAAGCTTGATTGGTCCAACTTTTGCGACTTAAGCATAGGACAATTAAAAAAAAAATCCGGCGACTCATCACTTTCACTACATAGTATAAAACAAAGTCGCTTTCTCTGTCCCTATGTATGCTTAAATCTTTAAAACTAGGCAACGGATTTTGTTGCGGTTTTTTTTAAATAGATAGAGTGATTCAAGAGGAAGGTTTATGTGTATAATACATGTTATGAATTGAATCACTCTATCTATTCATGCATAATATACTTAAGGATGACCCACAATAACCATTTTCCCGTGCGGAGCCGGGGCGGGTCGCTAGTTTTAGATATGAAAAACAGACTAAAGTATAATGCTAACAATAAAATCTGATCATCATTATAAACAGACTATTTATCAGTAACCAGTTAGTTATGTAACATTTGAACGCAAGTGTAGGTATCTAAATTAGCAAAACCTGATTATGCAAATCTAGCTAAATGTTAAAACACCTAACTCTGACAAATAACTACTCGTAAACTCAACCAGAACTGTTAGACACGTGACGCGACCGGTAAAGAAAGAGACGAGTGTTAACATAACCTAGAAGAGATTGCTAGCAATAACGCTGCCTATTTGATAACAGCTCATATATGTCCCCACCGAGGGGCTCGAGCCTACCCTGATATCAGGGTGAATAGGCCTTAGTCGACCACGCTGGCCCAGTGCGGGTTGGTCAACTTCACACACAACCTTTGAATTACTTCGCAGGTGTGTGCAGGTTTCCTCACGATGTTTTCCTTCACCGTAAGAGCGTCGAATAAACGTACATATGAATTCGAAACTCGAAAACACATTGGTACGCTGCCTATTGATTTCTTTTCATCTTATTATTATCTTAACGAAAGTTTGTGTGTGTGTGAGTGTGTATGTTTGTTACTTCTTCACGTATAAACGGCTGCAGCGATTTTAATAAAATTTGGAGTTAGCTGACACCCTTGATTACACATAGGTCACTTTTTACAGCGGGAAAATACCTCATTCCCGCGGGAAAACCTCCTACAATCATGAAGTTATTCCGATATGTCCGGTATTTTTAACCGACTTCAAGAAAAGAGGAGGTTCTTAATTCGACGCGTTAACTTGTTAGACCTTGTTTTCTTAGACCATGATAGCACCTAAACGGATGCGTCGATTTTGATCTAGTTTTTTTTTGTTTGCAAGGTGTCATAATCGAGTGTTCTTTGCTATGATCCAAGAAAATATCTTCAGCCTTTTGAAGATTATCAGCTCTTTTCTAGTTGTATAAAGGATCAAGTAATGGTTTTGTGGCGGGGGTCTTTAAAATTTTCAATTTAATGTATTACCACAGAAGAAAATAATAATTTAATCTTCACAAGAATAAACTTGTCATGTTTCCAATGTTTTTGGTCGAAACGCATACTTTTGTATAACGATACAGTTTATTTTTATTTAAACGCATCAGTTACGTTGCAGTGTGTTCAGTGATTAGTCGTTAATGGATAATATTAAAATGGTAATTAAGTTTGAAATATACGCGGCCGGAAATCGAACGGGCAATGATACAGCGAGTTGTTTTGATTTTATGGTTCGTATGACTTCATCATAATGAATGCAAAATTAATTTTAAAGAATACGTAAATGTTATAATAATAAAACTATATATAAAAGCTTAACTTATTTAAATAACACCTTGTATACAAATTATAACATAAAAAACTTGTCTGGTAGGGATGGGGATCGCAGTTGTTGGTTAAACCGCTGAATGTAGCTGTCCCCTGGCTAGTTTGTGTACTGTTAGTCGCAGTCACCGCCACAAGATAAAGCCGAGAAAAATACTATTTTTTTTACGATTTGCTTTTTTTGACTTGCTTTTGGTTCTTTGGTAATATTATATTAGTATTATCTATTTTAAATATTGATTGACTTAACTAAAAAAATATTTTTATTTTCATATATTGAAAAGTTTATAGTGTTCCATTAAAAAAAATACTTAGTTACCAGAACAGTTTTAAGTCAAAAATATTCTTTTTGTGGCAAATTCGCTGACGCTATATACCATCTTTTTTGCCATAATTTTAAAATACATTACAATAAAATATGTACTTATATCGCTAAGGAATCTTAGATACTTAGTCCTGCCTAGTTTTGGGTTAAATATTTTCATGTATTAACAGAACTGACACAAACAAAATAGTTTTAGAAATTTCTGCGCGTCTTCGCGAGGTGTCCTGTAACCCAAGAGCTGGCAGTTACTTTGCCCAAAGAATAAGTATTGGTTATCCAAAGGGGTAATGCTGCCAGCCTTGTGGGAACGATGATGTCGTGCATGGCGATGCGTTGGAAGACGTTTTTTATTTGTAGTTTTGGGTTATATGGCCGTGTGAGATATCCCCACATATTTTTATTTACTTTAAAAAATAGAGTATTTTACAACCATCTCTCTCAATTCCAGACTGAAATGTCAACCCGCAGCGCGGCGACATCTATAAGGGCCCGCCGCGGTCACAAGGAGCGCTCGAAGAACTTCACCGAACTGGAGAAGCGCACGGTCCTGGAACTAATAGCGAGGCACCGGGACGTCTTGCGCCAGGGACGGTCCAACACCGCCACAAACCGCAGCAAGCAGGTACAAGGCTCCAAGTAGGTTTGGCAAGGTCGCCAATCAAATTTTCGAGTGGAGATCGGCTTCACTGGAATGGAGAAGTGGACGTCTTAGGGCTAATAGCGAGGTACCGGGACGTCTTACGCCAGGGATGCTCCAACATTTCCACGAACCGCAGCAAGCAGGTACAAGGCTCCAAGTAGGTTTGACGTCTTAGGGCTAATAGCGAGGCACCGGGACGTCTTGCGCCAGGAACCGCAGCAAGCAGGTACAAGGCTCCAAGTAGGTTTGGCAGGGTCGCCAATCAAATGTTCGAGTAGAGAGCGGCTTCACTGGAATGGAGAAGTGGACGTCTTAGGGCTAATAGCGAGGCACCGGGACGTCTTACGCCAGGGACGCTCCAACACCGCCACGAACCGCAGCAAGCAGGTACAAGGCTCCAAGTAGGTTTGGCAAGGTCGCCAATCAAATGTTCGAGTGGAGAACGGCTTCACTGGAATGGAGAAGTGGACGTCTTAGGGCTAATAGCGAGGCACCGGGACGTCTTGCGCCAGGGACGCTCCAACACCGCCACGAACCGCAGCAAGCAGGTACAAGGCTCCAAGTAGGTTTGGCAGGGTCGCCAATCAAATTTTCGAGTGGAGATCGGCTTCACTGGAATGGAGAAGTGGACGTCTTAGGGCTAATAGCGAGGTACCGGGACGTCTTACGCCAGGGATGCTCCAACATTGCCACGAACCGCAGCAAGCAGGTACAAGGCTCCAATTAGGTTTGACGTCTTAGGGCTAATAGCGAGGCACCGGGACGTCTTGCGCCTGGACGCAATAGTGGTACTATGGCAGGCGGGGGGCAACTTACTGTGTATGGTCTATAGAGCGAATTCTTTGCGAGCTGTGGCCTACATCGCACCGTCGTTCGCGCCTCCGGTCTCGTCGCAGTTCGCGCCGCTGGTCGCGCGAAGCTGTAGCCAGGCCCTTAGTTTGGATAAATATTCCAATTTCTAATTTTAAATTATACTAGCTTACTTATTTTATTATACTTAGACTGTATTCATTTTGAAATGTGACGTCACAAAACTTAGGAACCTCTTGCAGTAACAGAAGCATATTAGTAGTACCTACTACTCACGGTGTCAAATTTCGTCGCCCTTTTTCTTTCTCCTACGTTTGACGTAATTAATAGATGACTCTATATAATAATTTGACTGAAACATGGGAAACTTGTAGGTATGCGTAGTCAGTCATATTACATAAATCAACAAAACAATTATGTACTTAACTTGCGTCACTAACTTATCAAATATAACAATGAAAAATTGGGTTCAATTGAACTATCTGTTAACACCTAATCGATTTACTTAATAAAATTATTCTGATAACGGTTAAATTTACTGATAGGGGATTCGGTGATTATTTTGTCACTTATAGCGTTTATCATACAGGGTGTATGGGCTATGAGGAGCCGTTTAAGGCTTCTGACATGGCTCGTGTAACGACTACATCTGAAGATTTTTTTATTATTTTACTAGCGACCCGCCCCGACTTCGCACAGGAAAATGGTTATTGTGGGTTATCCCTAAGTATATTATGCATGTATTATACATATAAATCTTCCTCTTGAATCACTCTATCTATTAAAAGAATCCGCATCGAAATCCGTTGCATAGTTTTAAGCATACATAGGGATATAGGGACAGAGAATGCGACTTTGTTTTATACTATGTAGTGATTTATTAGGGACTTTTAATCACTTACTGTGATTATGTTAGCCCCATCGTAAGTTATTCTTAAAAAATCGACAGAAGATACTTATTATTAACCTATGATATTTAGTTAATACTGTCTAATACAAATGAGTACACCATTTTTGCTTCCGCGGACAACGGTGAAACTAAAATGCTGTGAAAAAATCATGGAAAAAATCCTATTATATTAAATCTAAAACCCCTTAATTGTTTGTTTCGGTCACATCCGAAGATAGAAGAGAATATGACGTCATTAAGTGTTTTTTAAGAAACCTATGATAAATAAAAATTTATGAATTTTGGCCCAGTTATGAATAAGTAAATTGGCAAGGCAATGTCTTCCAGCGAAGTTTGGTCGTATAAGGCTCTGTATGTAAAACACTGTTTTATCTACCCGGTGGTTAGTTAGATTATCTGCAGCGATGCTATAATCTTTAACTCGAACTGTTGAATTCTGAGCGGGCGGACTTTGGTAAAAAGATTACTCGTTGTTATCACGCTAATATTTTAATATAAACGTGAAAATTTGACCGTTTGAATGTTTGTTTCACTTTTAACTACTTTTAGAAAAATATATTAAGGGGCATGACATGGCGCCCGCCACCATGCGTTAAAAATAATAATAACTCACTGAGCATGGTCCAAGAGAACAAGGTCTAATGGCTCCTCTACATGATGGGCCATCATGATGGTCCATCGTAGTGGGCCACCATATAGAGGGCGTAGTGGCGTAGGCTGGCTTGTTGTGCGTACGATGGCGGTGGAATGGCCGCGGTGTCGGTTTTTCATCCACACATCCAAGGTAGTGGGCCAGCGATGGTGGTACGCATCTACACGTGGCCCATCCCACAATGCTAAATAAAATAAATAAATGTTTATAATAAAGTTTGTTAATATCTCGACAAGTTTTTAGGTCTTACTTGAACAAATAAATAATGTAATGTAATAAATTAATGGGTTTGATGAAATCCAAATTTATACTTATCTTTTTATAGGATTTAAATAAAAGCTTGTTTCAAAATATATTTTACTTTATTCTTGCGCACATTAAGAAAATGACAGTATGTGCTGTATAAATAATTGCCACATTGCGGCTATCTACGTCCATCTCGGTAAACGTTCAGATCTCAACTGTATATCGCCATCGTGTAGATGCGTACTCACCATTCGATGGCGATCTGGCTGGCCCAGGGATGGCCTATCGTGTAGAGGAGCCATAACAAGAAGACCATGTGACTGACACAAGCCTACGTCATTTCTTCGTCATTTTGCCTATTCATCCTTGTCGAATGCGTGTAATAGACAAGGATGAACAGCGCAAAATGACGTAGGCTTGTGTCAGTCACGTGATCTTCTTGTTAGACCTTGTTTTCTTAGATGTCGTCGTTTCATGTTGCTGAGTAAATCATTTTTTTTAAATCCGGTAGGTCATTTTAAAGAGTTGGTGTTTTAGGATTATATAGAAGCCATCAGCTCTGTAAGGAGTTCGATTCGATGTAGTTATAGATAGAAAATTGGCCAAAAGTGGCCGTTTTTAGCAACTTTTCCTCTATCTGTAACTACAGCGGACTATTATAACGAATACAGTTTATGGCCCCTATATATCCTATAGCACGCCAACTTCAAAATGACCTACTGGATTTGGGTAGCGCCTTAGCAAGACATAATATTAACAACGCGTACCCACAACAGGCACGATCATGGTCTAAAAAACAAGGTCTAACAATCGGACTGACAAACTTGACACAAGCCTACGTCATCTGCTGTTCATTCTTGTCGAATGCGTATTATTCGACAAGGATGAACAGCAGATGACGTAGGCTTGTGTCAAGTCACGTGGTCTTCTTGTTAGATCTTGTTTTCTTAGACCGTGGACGCGATAAAGAGAGGTCTGCTAGACGGAATCCGAGTTTACAGAAAGCGGTCTCTCCCTGGCGCAATCTATGGGCCTGTAAGGAAAATAATATAGTATATTTTTGTTTATCACTACTTATTATAAAACAAAGTCGCTTTCTCTGTCCCTATGTCCCCATCTGTCCCTTTGTATGCTTAAATCTTTAAAACTACGCAACGGATTTTGATGCGGTTTTTTTTAGTAGAAAGAGGGATTCAAGAGGAAGGTTTATATGTATAACTAGCGACCCGCCCCGGCTCCGCACGGGAAAATGGTTATTGTGGGTTATCCTTCAGTATATTATGCATGTATTATACATATAAACCTTCCTCTTGAATCACTCTATCTATTAAAAAAAACCGCATCAAAATCCGTTGCGTAGTTTTAAATATTTAAGCGTACAAAGGGACATAGGGACATAGGGACATAGGGACGGAGAAAGCGACTTTATTTTATACTATGTAGTGATACATACATAATATACTTAAGGATAACCCACAATAACCATTTTCCCGTGCGGAGCCGGGGCGGGTCGCTAGTACAGAATATAAGACATTCTTTATTAATTGCCTTCCATTCATCCGCAAATAAATCGACATGTAGTGTTGTCTCTATTAATAATTGCTCCAGAAGCCTCACTCCACGAACATTTTGATTGCGTGTTCCCGGCGATAGTCTTGCGGCGCCAACAGTTTTCTTCGAACTTGTTGTGTCTAAAAACTAAATTTGCCGGCCCCGTAGCCTAGTTGATTACGTCTGCCTACTGAGCACAGGGTCGCGGGTTCGAATCCCGCCCAGGGCAAACATTCGTGTGGTGAGCACTTGTGTCTGGATGTTGTATATTTATATATGTATTTATATCTGGCGCCCATAGTACAGGCTCAGTCAGCCTAGTTTGGGGTCAGATGGCCGTGTGTGAGATGTCAAAAAAAATACTATTTATTCTGTGGCTATGTTAAACTCATAGCAAGTACTTTAACCATAAGTACTTGGGTGATAGCAACGGACACCCGTGAGCTTGTAACTTAATACTTGCAGAATTCCGTTAAATCAGCGCTAGGTAGACTCGTGTAAGGCTTGTGGTGCAGTTTACAAGCTAAAGCGGGCTTTTTAATGTTGTTTCAGACAGACCGGAATCACTACATAATATATAATAAAGTCGCTTTCCCTATATCCCTATGTACCTATGCTTAAATCTTTAAAACTACGCAACGGATCTTGATGCAGTTTTTTTTTTAATAAATATCCCACAATACCCATTTTCCCGTGCGGAGCCGGGGCGGGTCGCTAGTAATAAATAAAGCGAAAATATTTTAGATCAACAAGGACTTTTTGTGCTTTTACTGGCTTTATTAAAGTATTTTAAACATTTTTGATAGCACTTGTATTCTAGACGAAAAATCCGCGTACTAGGGATGAAATCGCCTCCCACACAAATACTTAAAATGTCAAAAAATATCATAAAGTATTTGTGTATTTATTTCTTCGCTTTAAAATAGTTGCGTTTTAGACCAAATTATAATAATAACAGGTTGTGATTATTGCCATTACGCCCGATACTAAATAGGGTTGCTAGACCAAACCGAGGCGACTGCAACGCTGATTTTCAGCTAGACCCTCGAACATTTTGTTCGATGCTGAACCCCATCAAAGAGTGATCGATCAATAAGACTGTAAGATACAGAATACAATATTTTATTACAAACTTGTAGCATAGTAAAATACTTAAAGCCCGACCAAAGAAATATGAAACCTCGCCATATTGCGGAATTTTAATGGAACTAATTTTATCAGGGAAATTGTTGCCATTTTCGTAAAAATATACACGTGGCGCCCCCAGAGCAGGTTTCTTATTTCTTTGGTCAGGCTTTACATATGAAGAAACAGGGGCCCCAAAACTAGGCAGTCTTTATTTTAGGAAATCAAGTAACAAGAAATATTTTACACGTTTAGGTGCAGAATGTCCGGTTTGCAAAATGTTCAGTGGTGAAAAATTTACAAATTTGCATAATCCCCAGCGACTGTGCAGGCCAGAACATATTCCATTTCTTTCGAAGGTTTATGTGGAGTGGAGCAGTAGTTTATAAGCAAAAATAACATTATATAAATAAACTAGCGACCCGCCCCTACTTCGCACGGGAAAATGGTTATCTGGGTTACCTCTAAGTAAATTATGCATGTTGTGAGCATAATATAAACCTTCTTGAATTACTCTATCTATTTAAAAAAAACCGCTCAGAATCCGTTGCGTAGTTTTAAAGATCGAAGCATACATAGGGACAGACAGACGGGAAGCGAGTTTGTTTTTTACTTAGTTAGAGTATAAATAGAAAAAATTCTGGGAGGGATAGAGTACGCCTAATCGAGTATGAACCGTAAGCACGGATATGAACAGTCCGAATATCTTCAGCGCGTTCGTTTAGTATCAAATGGTTATCGGAGCTGATTATTTTTCCCGGTGAAAATAAGTAATTTAATAGGAGAACATTTTGAAATGTGCAGTGATAAGTTGCAAACATGACTCGAGGAACAAATCCAAAAAGAAAAATGTTACTGATTTCACCGCCCATACAAAATCTGCAAAAATTGCTTACGCTTGACATATAGGCAGCGGAGCGATGCGCGTGCTCTATGTATATTTATTCTCTAAGGTTTTTTATATTATGCAGTGACAATAAAAGAAAACTTATCAAATCGCTCCATCTTACGGCATGTACCACAAAACTAGTCTAGCCTTCAATAATTTGCAACCAGTACTAAACTAAAACCAGTGACATATCAACATGGACTCCCATAGCCAACTCTATAATTATGTAAGTCTTTTATTAATTAATAACAATATTATTAAAACTAATAAGCTGGCTGTAAGATATTGCCAACTTAGCGATAAGGTCGCTCAAGTAACTTTGATCGAAAATTTGACTTTACAAATCGAATTTACAAAATTATTTTAGCTATTTTTATTCAAAGTAGAACAATAATAATAAAAAAAAACTCTCCTATTCCCGTTCAGCCGGTTGTTGCTTTATTGAGTAACTAGCGACCCGCCCCGGTTCCGCACGGGAAAATGGTTATTGTGGGTTATCCTTAAGCATATTATGCATGTATTATACATATAAACCTTTCTCTTGAATCACTCTATCTATTAAAAAAAACCGCATCAAAATCCGTTGCGTAGTTTTAAAGATTTAAGCATACATAGGGAGGGACATAGGGACAGAAAAAGCGACTTTGTTTTATACTATGTAGTGATAACAAATTAAAACTAAGAAGCTGGCTGTAAGATATTGCCAACTTAGCGATAAGGTCGCTCAAGTAACTTTGATCGAAAGTTTGACTTTACAAATCGAATTTACAAAATGATTTTAGCTATTTTTATTCAAAATAGAACAATAATAAAAAATTATTCTCTCCTATTCCGTTCAGCCGGTTGCTGCTTTATTGAGTAACAAACTTACAAATAATATGTAAACTTTGTCATTTATTAGTAACTTCCCAACCCGCGGCTACGCCCACGTTTACAGTTTCTCCCGTGGGAATGAGGTATTTTCCCGTTGTAAAAGGAAGCCCATGTCCTTCCCCAAGTTCTATTCCATCTCTGTACGAAGTTTCATCAAAATTAGTTCAATGGTTTTGGCGTGAAAGCGTGACTAACAGACAGACAGAAAAAAATACTTTCGCATTTGTAATATTAGTAGGAAAAATTAATAACTAGCTTTTTGCCCAGCGGCTACGCCCGCGTCAACAGTTTTTCCCGCGGTAAAAAGTAGCCTATGTGTTAATCCAGGGTGTCAGCTAACTCCATACCAAATTTTATTAAAATTGCTCCAGCCGTTTAGACGTGAAAAAGATTTGTTTATGTAGTGTGAAATGTGCAATAAATTATTTATAATGTTAAATTCTTCCTTGTATTGCTTATATAATCAGTTTTGTGATATAGGTATCTAATTAACCAAATAATTAATTAATTATGAGTTTATCTGATGATAATGTAATCCGTGATGTATACTGCTATCTTTAACTGTAGTTTTGTAGTTCATAAAGTTTTATGTTCCTAATACATTGTTTCATAACAGGTTCTATATTTTGCGCGTCGTACGTAATTAGCGTAAAGAGCGTCGCTGGCCAAGTGGCTAGGCCCGTTGACTTGCATTCAGAAGTTCGCGGGTTCTAACCTCGTCAAGTACCAATGTGTTTTTGATTCTCGAATTCATATGTACATTTATTCGACGCTCTTACGATGAAGGGTAACATCGTGAGGAATTCAAAGTTGCAAATTACCAATTACTCAAAGTAATTCGTAATTTGAATTACTTTTCACAGTTTTTAATTGCAATTCAAACACGAATTCAAAGTAGCGGATTACCAATTACTCAAAGTAATTTGTAATTGAATTACAATTACATTTTGCCCAACACTTAAGTGGCAATGGGCTGGGCACATTGCACGTAGAACCGACGGCCGTTGGGGCAGAAAGGTTCTTGAATGGCGACCGCGCGCCGGAAGACGTAGTGTGGGCAGGCCCCCCACGAGGTGGACCGACGATCTGGTGAGGGTCGTGGGAAGCCGCTGGATGCGGGCAGCGCGGGACCGATCATTGTGGAGATCCTTGGGGGAGGCCTTTGTCCAGCAGTGGACGTCTTTCGGCTGAGATGATGATGATGATAATTTACCCAACACTGGTAGGGCCTACAAAAAAAAATCTCCCTTACTCTGTTTCAAATCGCGTTCTTTTTTGGAGTGTCATATCATAACCTAACTTATTTATAATTTGTTTTCCTCCAGTTGGTGTGGTCGACCATATGCGAGGAGGTGAATAAGCGTTGCGGGGGCGACCGCCCGCGCACTCCCGCGCAAGTCAAGATGTGGTACGAGAACTACAAGAAGAAGTGCAAAATGCGCGCCCACGAACACCAGGTCTGTATGCGACAAGTATCTCACAGGTAGAAATGCGCAAAACAGTACGTTTTAATGCCATATCACATTACTCATTACTTTCGAAAAGGTGATATCACCCCGTACCATTACACGTCACCCCAAACATTACCCGAAATGTTGAATGAAATTTGTTACTTTGTACGAAGAAATGCTCTGTAGTATTCCGTACCGTCCGCACGTATTACTTTATCATAACTTTACCTGCGCGCGACCGCATTACTCGAGTTAGATAGCACACAAAAAAAGTGGTTTTTATTTTTCATTAACTGACCCGAAAGAAGTTGATTTTGTTCCATAATAGCTAATTTGTGATGTGTACGTGTACTGGTTACAATACTCGCGTAATGTGTGATATTGCATTACCTTTTAGAGTGATATTACTTTTGTGATATCATACGCATTACCTACACATCTCTACTCACAGGCCGTATGGTTTGTACACGCCCTTTCCCTGGTGTCAGAATTATTGAACCGCTTAAGGGCCTGGCCACAGCTTCGCGCGACCTGCGCCCAGCGGAATGTTGCCAGTGACACATAGTCAAAATTGACGTGAGAGAACTAAAACTTTTTTCATTTCTAAAAACCTGCTAGAAATATGTACAGTAGGCAGCACATGCGGCTGGACATTCGCACCACGATTTTTGCTCCTACTACTACAGAATAAAGACGCTCCCAAGGTCATTATGTCCAGCCGCATGTGCTGACTACTGTACCACCGAAATTAAGACATTGATTAAAAGGCGTGAAATTACCCAACTTTTGCAAAAAAGTTCAATTTTCATGCAAAAAGTAACGTTTATCTTATTTTACTTAGAAAACGACTTCAACACTGTAATGTAGCACAAATAAGATTAAAAATACTCGTTTTGAGTCGTGTAATACAAAGTTCTCAAAAATAACGTAAAATGTTACAATATGTATTAACACCATAAGGCCCCCTTTAGGCGTCGTTTCCTTTACGATGTTTTTCCGTATCGTTGCGCTAGGCCTAGGTCCTCGCCCCCTCTCCCCACCCCTACACGCTACGGTACATCACTACTCTGGGGTAGAGCCAACAGCGAGCCCGCAAGGCCGGTGAAGCTTGATTGGTCCTACCTTTTCGATAAAAGCATAGGTATAGATGTGCCGTTCCCGAAGATATTCCCGCGGAAAATTTCCGTTCCCAGGAATATTCCCAACGAAATTTGTTGTTCAAGCTGGCTAGATGTGGTAGACCGGGTTGGTGTTTTCCGGTTACATACAGTACAAGTTCATAAGTGCAGTCATATCACGTGTTTTTATACTTTCAAATAACTTTTTTCCTAAAGGCTTGTTATTCAAATTTTTGTGTGTTGTTACGTTTACTTACAGTGGAATAGGGACTCAATATTTTACTTCAAATAAAATTTCCTGAATTGGAAAAAAAGTTAATTTAAAGTATAGAAGCACGTGATATAACTGGACTTATGAACGCGACCGTACCTAACGACCCGACCGACCCTACAGATCTCACTGACTCGCCCTAGTTGGCCTCAAACGGAAAGTAGCATTCTTAGTGTGGGAATATTACCGGTAACAGCACATCACGGTAAATAAAAAAATATATGTTTTGATTTTTTTTTATTGACCTATGCTTGAGTCGAAAAGGTACGACCAATCAAGCTTCATCGGAATTGCGGGGAATATGTTTTGAATGTAGAATGATGATTGTGTAATGTGTTGTCTTCAGCAGCCCGCTGGTGACGGTCCCGGTTTGCTGGACGGCATGCTGTGGCAGAGCATACATCCTCTGGACGTCAAAGGTAACTATGGTTTGTTTCATATTAATCATGGTCCAAGAAAACAAGGTCTAACCGTTAGACCACGTGACTGACACGAGCCTACGTCATTTTTCGCTGTTCATCCTTGTCTATTAACACGCATTCGACAAGGACGAACAGCGCAAGATGACGTAGATTTTTGTCAGTCATGTGGTCTAGTGGTTAGACCTTGTTTTCTTAGACCATGATATTAATCCGGACAAAAGGTCATTGACACCTGCATACAATGCGCACATTTTTTCAAACGATACAATAAGACTATAGGAAATTATCGCAAAATACGTAATTTGGCATACCGTAGTAGAAGGCGGGGTGAGCGAGTGACCTTGCCAGACATTTTGGCATTACATTATTTTTAATAACTTTCAAACTTCGATCATAATATAATATGATCGAAGCTTTCAAGTAAAAAAAGAGGTCTGAGACTAGTCGACCCATCTCTAATAGATACATAGATAGATTTATTTATGTGCTTAAGATACGATCACAAATCAATGGTCATAAAGTAACAGTTTGTAGGTCTCACATATCTAGCCTAGGACAGCATGCAAACATTAGTCAAACTTTTTCTTCTAAACAACACATTAAAATCTCGAAATCTGATTGAAGTCCAAAAATTCACGAATTGAGTAAAACATATTTGA
Organism: Teleiodes luculella; assembly: GCA_948473455.1. NCBI lineage: Eukaryota > Metazoa > Arthropoda > Insecta > Lepidoptera > Gelechiidae > Teleiodes > Teleiodes luculella. The sequence goes on from OX419608.1 coordinate 2,124,639, forward strand.
GACTTTTTAAATGTTGAGATAATAATGGTCTCAGTTCCACGCGTCCACCGTCTAAATAACTTTAAAAATGTCTAAAATTTAACTAGTTTTAGTTAGTTAAATCCACAATTGCTATTATTCTACAGTGCCAGGCCAACTAAATTTAACGGGGTTTAAGCGATTTGCTAAATTGTCTAAGTTGAGTTAAAGTTGTTGTTTTTCCATGTTATTTTGATGAAAAAGGCCAGTTATATCCTTTCCATACAACCTAATCATAATTTATTTTAATCGCCGCTAAGATTAGTCAGATTAGCGATTTTACGCGTCAAAATGGCATACATAGAATTGCGTTTGGCCAGATAAAGTTAAGTTGAATTGATTGTCTATGGATTGTCTAAAATAAGGAACGTCAGATTAAAATTAGCGATGTCAGTTGAATTTGACAGTTCTCGTAGAATTGCAAAGCGACACCTAATTAAAATTAGACATTTTAACGGCCACTCTGGAATTGAGCCCATTATTTGATACGATACGACTTGATACGACACGACGACTTTGTCAGAAACATCATTGAAGGAAAGATAGAAGGGAAAAGGAAGAGAGGACGACCTAGAAGGACATATATGGACCAAATTAAGGAAGGAATAGATGTCGTGTCGTATCAGGAGATCAAACAGAGCACGGAAGACAGAACAGAGTGGCGTAGACTCCACCGACAAGAGCGAGGCTCTTAAATATGAAGAAGAAGAATTTGATTGTTTAATTGACTGTGGTACTTTGTTATAAGTATATTTTAACCGTATTTGTGTTATTCACAGACGAGGACGGCGATGGCGCGGCGACCAGCGCGGACGGAGCCCACTCTGTCAAAGATGACGACTGCGTTCCTGTCAACGTGAGTGTTATAGAGTAGTATTTCTAATTAGAGGCCAAAAATATAAGCAAAGACACAGAAGAAATAATAGTACTAACCCGTACAGAAAGGACACTCACCATCCGCGCTAAAATGAGTTCCCCGCCTGATATACCGCCCCACGCCCCACACCCAAAGGCATTCTGTTAGGTGTAATGTAAATTATTTGGCTGCTTTAACTGCATCAGTGATTTCGTCGTCAGGTTCGGAAAGGATGTGTTTGGGACGGCGGCGGAACCGCGTAGTGGGGTGCGGGAAATAGCCCGTACACTTGACAACATAGGGATTGGGATGGGAAGGGCCTTCATCAAAGTAGCGTTTAGATGCTTCCTTCATGAAGCCACTAACGGAAAGGAGGTTAATAAATACTTTTTCTAAATCGATAATTACGATTATTTACAATTTTATGTAAAAAAAATATAAAATTTTATTTAAAACAGGTTTGTAACACTTCTGTAACAACTAACCATCATCTTCATCATCTCAGCCTGTAGACGTCCACAGCTGGACTGCTGCCTCCCCCAAGGATCTCCACAACGATCGGTCCTGCGCTGCCCGCATCCAGCGGTTTCCCGCGACCCTCGTTTACTCTCCATTTTATCTATACTAATATTATAAAGAGGAAAGATTTGTATTTTTGTGTGTGTGTGTATGTTTGTAATTAATGAACTCCAAAACTACTGGGCCGATTTCAACAATTCTTTCACAATTAGAAAGCTACATTCACCCTGAGTGACATAGGCTACCTTTTACCGCGGGAAAATGCCTCATTCCCACGGGAAAACTGTTAACGAGGGCGGAGCCGCGGCGGAAAGCTAGTTTTTAATAAAAGAAAAGTAATGAAATGAAAATGAATTTTTGCCCGGATTTTTATTTAACAAACCATACGTCATCTAGCAGACATGTAAAAGAGTTTAATTAGTTTCTCTCTCTCTCTCAGATGTCAAACGGCCGACTGTCAAGCACGAACGACAGCGACGACACGATGCCGAACGTACTCGAGCCCCACGTACAAATAATCCCCCAATCCTCCCCCACGCCCCCCCTAAAATCCCTCCAAACCCCCCCAATGAACCCCATACTCCCCCTACCCATACTAACCAACCCCCTCCAAGCGATCGAACAAGCAAGACTCCAACAAAATTTCTTCCAAAAACTAAACGATCAAATTTTGAACACGCCGTTGAATTTAAGCCATTTAGACGATGATAAAAGAAAGAATGGACACGAAAGAAATCAGGATAAGAATGAGGAACAAATGAAACACGACTGTGCGACCGCGACGGAAGAAGAAAGGTTGTATTTTACAGCGAAAAGGCAACATGCCATTTGGGAGCATGAAGCCAAAATGAAGATTTTAAACATGGAACTTCGGCAAAAGGAGGAGATATTTTCCCTCCAAAAGCAACTATTTTTAATCGAGTTAAGGTTGAAAATGGACTTTTTGGAAAAGGCTAGCGCGAAATAAGCGTTGTATTAGGATCAGTATTTCTAATGGCTGGAGCCGTTTGGGAACGGTTTTTAAATTGTTTTTACAGCTTTACACAAAATATAATCCGCCATTTTGAATTCAAGAGGGTTCTTGCGTTGTGATCGGAACAATACAATATAGTTGAAAAAATAAACAGTAGACAAGAACTTCTTGCCAAAAAGTCGATACAAAATAAATAAATGAGTCAAAAGGCGCTCTTATTGCTAAAGTAGAAATCTGTACCAGTTACGTTAAGGTTTTTTTAAAAATCGAAGCTCTTAAAAGTACATGCTTACGAACGAATCGGAGTTTTATAAACGACGCCGTCTAGAGCGATACGATAAATATTTAAAAGTACTTTTTTTTTATTCTCTTATGGCACTAGAAAACTGTGTGCCAGTATCGAGATTGACATTTGTTTTTAAAATGAAATTGTTTATTTTTTATGTTTTTTTTTATTTGCGCAATGTATACTTTTTGGCCAGTTATATTTTGTGTAACTCCGTATTTTTAGAGCTGTGACGATGATAAGTTTTTATAAAATTATAGGCGACCTCTATAAAAGTGAGATAATATAAAATGTCCTTTTGTCTAATTTGTAACGTTTTTATCTAGTTTTAAATGTGCCATTTAAATAATAGTTACCTTTTTGAACTCTGACAGAGTCTTGCTTCTGCTTATTTTTTTATTAACAAGTACATAATATATCTTTTAAATATTTTTTTATTTTATTTTCTGAACATTGTTATTTGTCTGTGCCAAAAGATACAGATCCGCGAATTGTGATCAAACAAAAATAACATTATTTTGTCATATATATTTTTTTGTGTAGCTTTTAAATTAGTATCATGCTTAAGTTTTACTTTTAAATCAACCGCCATATTGAGCGAAGTTATTTTTTATAGTATTATCTTTTTGAAAATTCGAGGGCAGCTATGCACCGTGAAAATTTAATGTTCCTGTTCCTGCAATATAGTTGTAGTACTAATGAAACTTAACAACTTTCCCTAAGGAACATAGGTTGAAATCTCAAAATTAAAATTCAACTTTCTGGCCACGTGACTGAAGTTTGTATGAAAAGTTGAACATTATTTTTAAGATTTCAGCCTATCTGCCTTAGGAAAAGTTGTTCAGTTTTATGAGTACTACCACTATGTTGCTACAGGAACATTAAAATTTCACTGTGTAGATTACTTTTTTTTATTGTTATTGGTAAACGAAAGAACAATACTGCCGTAAGTAAGAATTTTGTGATTTTTTTTTTAGCGAGTACTTAGGTAAGGCCTGAGGGCGATAAAGTTATGTGGTAGAAGGCCGAGTATACAGGGTGTTAATTACGACTAAGCAAATACTGAAAAGACGTGCTCAGTCAAAGAACAACAACAATAACGAACAACACTTTTTTTATGCTAACCTACCTTTATTGTATCTGTTTCTTTACAAATAAATATACTGTTCTATAACAAACAAACAACAACAACAACTTTATAAAACGTAATCAAAATCTGACTTCTACATAAAAACTTTCCGATTAAAAGATGACTAAGTATTTCGAAGGAGAGTTTTTGAATTTTTTGTTTAATCCGAAAAAAAACTACTGCTGACTGAGTATGTTCTTTCAGTAATTGCTGAGTCGCTACTAACACCGTGTATTATCGGCGGTGTCAAGTTGGCAAAGCTAGTCTGTTTTATAGTTTTGTAGTTATATGAAAAAGTTTTAAAACAAAAAAAAAAGAATCTTGAATTTTCAAGACTGCATCATCTTTACGGTATAAGTATATTAATTATGGAAAATTTATGATTGTAATGTTTTTTAAAGAAAAAAATATTTCGAGTAACGTGCGTTTATTTTATATCCTTAGATATAAATAAATTTAAACGCAAAGGATGAGTCAAAATGGATGCAGTTATTGTTATAAATATGTATATAAAAACCTGCCATTTTTTTCGTAAAATTTATTCATATAACTACTAACTTCGAGTCAATGACGTGCCAATATCGAAAACATTGTTAATAAATAAATAAAAGTAATAAATATAGTTATTACATGTATAAGTACAGGTTATCTTAGAAATGAAATACGTAAAAGTGTAGACAAATATTATGAAAAATTTTGACACAGTATGATATTATTATAATAATAAAATAAACAATTTTAGCGATTAAAGTAGGACGACGAAAAATAATAATATAACAGTACAAAAACTTAATAAAAATTATTACCTCATATAACAGTGTATTGTACATAAATACTTAGTAGTTATTAAATATAATAGAAGTAAAATTTTTAGATAACATTTTTACAAGAAGGTTGCTTACCCCTGACAGACGTCATAAAAACGCTAGTGGCGCCAAAAATATATAAGAAAATCAGTGTAGCGGATAAAATCCGCAACATAAATGACAAGTAATTTTTCAAAATGGCGTTCGTTATTCGTTTTGGTGTAAGTACCTCAAGTCAAAATTTTGTGGCAATAATTTCGGCACAATATTGTTAAAAATAGCAATTTTAATTGTGATGTATTTGTACCTAAGATCTCAATTTCAGGTTTAAACACTAAGTTTATCTTAAAACCCCCTTTCAGTGTTATTTTAATTAAAAGCGGAATATAGTATTTTATAAAAATCATTACTTATTTGGAAGCAATGTTTATGTTAATCTGATATAATTGGATATTATAAATAAAGAATTTATTTTCTGTTATGATGTATTTTATTTATAACATGTTAACTACCGCTTGGGATATTATTATACAAGTTCGTTGAAGCTTGATTGGTCGTACCTTTACGACACACAAGCATAGGTCAATTTAAAAAAAAGATATTACATATTTTATAAGTAAGACGAGAAGCATTTTTTTATTTTATTACAATCTGACAAGGATCTAAATGAGCGTGGCCTATGTCGGAATTAACGCCTTGCGTGTTGCTCACTATATATGTTTGACAGTCCCTTGTGTAGCGAGCAGCGCCCGAGGACACGCTCATTTAGATCCGCCACGGACTGTATAACCAAGTGATACTACATCTCGTAGCTCCTGCTACGTAATTGCTACACCGTAGCCGTGGTCTACGGAAGGTCTACGCCGTAGAGACTGTTCCCACTTCGCTTTACAGACTGACAAGGATCTAAATAAACGTGTCCTGTCGGAACTAACGCCTTGCTTGTTGCTCACAATATGTTTGGCAGTCTCTTGTATAGCTAGGGGTGAAACTAATTTTATATTATCTGTGGCTAGGGACTACTATTTGGTATTCTGTGGTATAGCGAGCAGCGCCCAAGGACACGCTCATTTAGATCCGCCACGGACTGTATAACCAAGTGATACTACATCTCGTAGCTCCTGCTACGTAATTGCTACGCCGTAGCCGTGGTCTACGGAAGGTCTACGCCGTGGAGATTGTTCCCACTTCGCTTTACAAACTGTCAAGGATCTAAATAAACGTGTCCTGTCGGAACTAACGCCTTGCGTGTTGCTCACAATATGTTTGGCAGTCTCTTGTATAGCTAGGGGTGTAACTAGTTTTATATTATCTGTGGCTAGGGACTACTATTTGGTATTCTGTGGTATAGCGAGCAGCGCCCGAGGACACGCTCATTTAGATCCGCCACGGACTGTATAACCAAGTGATACTACATCTCGTAGCTCCTGCTACGTAATTGCTACGCCGTAGCAGTGGTCTACGGAAGGTCTACGCCGTAGAGATTGTTCCCACTCCCACTTCGCTTCACAGACCGACAAGGATCTACATGAACGTGGCCTGTGTCGGAACTAACGTCTTGCGTTGCTCACTATTGTTTTCCAGTCTCTTGTATAGCGAGCAGCGCCCGAGCATCATTGATCCTTAAGGTCTATGGTTTTAAAGCCCGACCAGAGAAATCATGGTCTAACCGTTAGATCACGTGACTGACACAAGCCTACGCCATTTTGCGCTGTTCATCCTTGTCTATTAACACGCATTCGACAAGGATGAACAGCGCAAGATGACGTAGGTTTGTGTCAGTCACGTGGTCTAATGGTTTTAGAGACCTTGTTTTCTTATAGACCATGAAAGAAATAAAAAACCTCGCCATATTGCGGAGTTTCAATTGAACTATAATAAGGGATTTTTTTTGCCAAAAATATAAACGTGGCGCCCCCAGAGCAGGTTTTTTATTTCTTTAGTCAGGCGGTTAGGCCAGCCTCCGTCACTCTATGTTCTTGCGCGCTATAACTACCTACCGCCCGGCCGAGCGGTCTCGGGCCGACCCAGGACCAATTCCCCATTGTCTAAACGTGTGACGTAGAGTGGCGCAATACAAGAGAGAGAGAGATGCAGCAACTACTTCTGCACGCCTAGCGCCGTGCGATCTGAATTGCACTTTATTATAACGGAGCTAGGGTTGCAATTTATATGAATTATGTCGCCTAGTGCAGCTTCTGTAGGGACTACTATTTGGCATTCTGTGGTTAGGCATTAAAGGTAGAGAAGACCTGAAGTATATTTGTATTTTTCGTTATCATTTTAACTACAGATTGGTGCTAGAGGTGGGGTTCTAATAAATAAAATATTTCATTAGCGTTATGAACAAAAGTTTATTGAGTGATTCAATAGATATCAAAATATTGAAGTACTTACACAATAAAAAGTCTTAATTTCATTTGAATCTTATGTACATAATTAATAATTATTATAATATTATTACAGTTTGAGATTCCTATAAGTGAGATCAATTAATAAATTAAAAAAAGTTTCGTTTAAGGGCAATGTACCAATAGTTGACCCACCACAGAATAAAAAAAAATCATGAGTTTATTATTCTACGCTTTTTTTTGTTTTACTTTTATCATGGCAAAGTAACGTTCGTCAATTGACCATCCGGAAGACGCTTCCTATTGGTTGAAAAAAAGGTGGTCATGTATTGGTACTGGTACCTACATTTTGTTTTTATTTTTCAAGAATGATTTAAAATTTCCGTACCCATGTAAAAGTTATTAACGTTTATTTGCAAGGACAGTTTCAACAGATAATTAGTTGTCACGAGGCAAAACTTAACGTCGATTAGTAAACAAGTACGATTTCTTAATTATTTTTTTATACTTTGTAAATTGTTATCCGCATATTAATAGTTGACCATTTAACTATTAGTGCAAGCACCCTAGTTTGTATATCATTAAAAATAGAGTGTTGAATATAGACAATTTTAAATTATAATCGAAGCGAAAAATTAAGATCACTTATTCTTCTTGTTCTCCTTTTTTTCTTCTTCTTTTTCGCTTCGATTATAATTTAATAGTATTACGCTAACAGGCGTCATCTGTTGAAAAATCAATAAACTATAGACAATTTTTACTTGATCTAAAGGGATTTTTTCTTCAGATAGGTTTTCAAGATCGATTATCGACATGGTCAGCCCTAGCACGATGTCACGTGTGACAAAAACAGTTTTGTCGTGCGTACACTCTTATTAGAATATTTCAATATGGCGGATTTCTCACAGATTTTTGACAAATAATCGCTTGTCAGAGCCGTTGACTTCCATTCGGAAGTTCGCGGGTTCGAACCTCGGCACGTACCAATGTTTTTTCAATTTTCGAATTCATATGTACGTTTATTCGACGCCCTTACGGTGAAGGAAAACATCGTGAGGAAACCTGCACACACCTGCGAAGTCATTCAAAGGTCGTGTGTTCGTGACCAACCCGCACTGGGCCAGCTTGGTCGACTGAGGTCTATTCACCCTGAGGGGTAGGCTAGAGCCCCTCCGTGGGGACATATATTGAGCTACTAGCTTCGCGTTAACAGGTTTTCCCGTGGGAAAGAAGTATTTTCCCGCGGTAAAAAGTAGCATACATGTTATTCTGATGTATAAGCTATATTATTGTAAAGTTTCATTAAAATACATTCAGTAGTTATTGCGTAAAACATTTACAAAACAAACATAGTCATCCATACTCACAAACGCGAAAGCGTTTATAATATTAGTAGGATTAACGAATCACCCGTAACTAATGCCACTGGTCGGTCACTCCATACAGCAAACGCGTTTTGACAACCTACTTCTTTTTGAACAACAACTGAATATCAACTACAAGTCAAACACTGAAGCGCTATGTAAAACACTCCCGAACACCCAGTAGAGTCCCTTGCGCCTGCGGGGTGCGGGGCGTGGGGCGCTATATCGGGCGGGGAACTCATGCCGGCGCGGGGGGGTGAGTGTCCTTCCTGTACGGGTTAGTACTATTATTTTCTTCTGTGCCAATGCTTCATGCCATGGTCTAAGAAAACAAGGTCTAACACTTCGACCACGTGACTGACACAAGCCTACGTCATTTTGCCTGTTCATCCTTGTCGAATGCGTGTAATAGACAAGGATGAAAAGCGCAAAATGACGTAGGCTTGTGTCAGTCACGTGGTCGGAGTGTTAGACCTTGTTATTTTAGACCATGCTTCATGCCAAGTTTACAGTAATGGACTGAAATAAAGGTTTCCCTACACTGGGGCCGCGGGTTGAGCTGAAGGCATCACTCCAAGTAGCATGTTAGAAGGTTGTAACAAGGCCATATCGCGAGGGGGCTCTTTGCCGTGCAAGCGAACGTGGGCCTTTAGGGCTGAGGCTTTCCTGCAAATAGAAACGAATTTTGATTGCACCGTTCAGACAAGGCATGGTTGCAAGGTTTATAAGGTAAGTAAATATAGATGGAAGGTAAATTAAATATAATAAAATTAATGTAAGTAGTTATAAAGTAATAAACAAGGTTGGGATTATAATAATGAGGTTACCTAAAGGCCACACACAGTACGAGAAGGGAAATGACATAACAGATTGAGGTAACGAAAGAAAATAAGAGAAGTTCGGTATTTATAGAGAATGTCGTGAAAGATGATGTGAGGGAAGAAAAAATACTAAAGTGGTTAAAAATATAAGGTCTAGGATTCTAAGCTTGAAATAGAAGGTAATAAAGTAAAGTAGGTACATGATTTATGGAAGGAAAGTGAATGTAGGTAGATGGAAAGCAAATGTAATATATCATTTGGAAGGTAAATGAAAGTAAATGGAGGTAAATTAAGTGGAATCTGAAAATGGTTGATAGTGTACTATAGAGGTAGGTTATATTATAATATATAAAGGTTACCTAAAGGCCTGTCCACACGGGCAGGTGTAAGGCCGCTCCCCAGTGTGTCCCCGGATGTGAGATATGAGATCATGTCGCTGCACGAAAGCCTTCTCACAGTACGAACATTGGAACGGCTTCTCGCCTGTGTGAGTCCGCCTGTGGTTCTTCAATGTGCCTGAAATTATATCACATTTACAAGATTAGTGCAGGCACAGATGTTTAAAATAAAAAATATATAAATCTGGGGGCGGAATAGTTTTCAGTGTTTTTGGTAAAATTAATTATTTAATAAAAATTATAAAATAATACAAAAAAAATTGTTTTTTTTTTTCTCTTAAAATACAATTCAAAAGATACAAGATGCCCTTTTTGACTTACAAAGTCTGTGTTGAGGCAATTTGAACTATGCAAACAATAACAGGACATTTTCATTACAATATCATTAGAAATCCTGCAGCCAAAAACATATTAACCAAAAATTCTTGAGTGAGCTGACCAAAGAAAGTCGGCTAAATGCAAGCGTGTGCGTGACGGCGCGTGCCTACACGGCGCGCTCACAGTCAAACCCACAGAACATTTAAAAGAGGTTAGGGCGGCGCTGTGGGCGGGGCCGGCGCGCCAAGACTATGAACAAACGCTCATACTCCACGCAAAGACGCGATCGCGCTGTCTAACTCACACATAGCTATAAAAATGTACATCGGTATGCGTGCATGCATATGATTCGTTTCCATTTGAAATCGCGTGATTGAGCGGCGCTATGATTGGCTAGATTTGAAATTGCAAATATGTGCGTAAACTTCATCTTTATTTAAGTACAGATGTAGGGGAGGTGAAAGGTGGGGTGGAATCGGCGACACCGGATTTCATCGCCATTATAACCTCTTTAAATGCTCTGTGGTCAAACCGATGCGGCCAGTTGGTACGGAGATAACTTACTGTTCTAAGTCTACTGTGGTTTAAGGTTACCTGAGGCAGCGAACCGCATGGGGCATAGATCGCAAGCGTAAGGTCGTTCGCCTGTGTGCGTGCGCCGATGTTTGACTAGAGAACTGCTGGTAGTGAACCCGCTCCCGCAATCCTCACACACGAACGGGTGCGCTCCGGAGTGAGACCGTGTGTGAGCTGTCAATTCGCCTTTGGACACGAACCTGGATGAAACACCAATTATTAATACGGTTGGACAATCTCAAAACAACTTTGCCCGTACAACTACGGAATAACTTGGAGTAACCTGAGGGGGAGAGTATTTATTGAAATACCTCCTGGAACACAAACAAAAAGTTAAGCTGTAATCATCGGCTGTAATCCTAAACTAAATCAGTCTTACAACATATTATCCCTTTTATTCATTAACTTCGCTAAGTTAAACAATATTCCCGTCCCATTCCAACACTTTAAAGTCCAAAAGGGACAGAATATTGTTTCCTTTATAAATGTTTACGAATGAGGTCAAATACACTTCAGGCACCAATATTTTTTTTTGTCAATTTCATGGTGTTCAAATAAAGAGCTGATGCAATATATTTTTTAACGGAAACCTTACTGTCTATCACATTCCTCACACTTGAATGGCTTCAGCCCCTCATGTCTTCGCACGTGCTGAGCTAAATTGGTCTTCTGGCTGAAACCTTTACCGCAAATGCTGCATAGATACGGTTTCTCTCCTGAAACATTCAGTTGGTAATTTTTAATGAAGTGATAAAAGATTTTTTACTAGCCTACTTGATCCCACAGTTGAGCAATGGCCTCTATAGGCCTTTACATGCGCAAAACAGTACGTTTTAATGCCATATCACATTACTCATTACTTTCGAAAAGGTGATATTACCCCGTACCATTACTCATTATCCGAAATGTTGAATGAAATTTGTTACTTAGTACGAAAAAATGCTCTGTAGTATTCCGTATCGTCAGCACATATTACTTTATTATAACATTACCTGCGCGCGACAGCATTACTCGAGTTAGATAGCACAGAAAAAAAGTGTTTTTGTTTTTATTTTTTAGTAATTGACTGAAAGAAGTTGATTTTCTTCTTTAATAGCTAATGTGATGTGTTGTGATGTGTACGTGTATTGGCTACAATACTGGCGTAATATGTGATATTGGTTTACCTTTTAGGGTGATATTACTTTTGTGATATCATATGCATTATCTACACATCTCTAATGGCCTAACCCAACTCTTTCAACCTCTCTCGTTCAGGCAAAGTGAAGAAAGCAAGAAAATAATAATGTAGGCTTATTATTAATTCTCTCCAAAGAAAGATTATTTTACAAAAATAATAATAGTCTATGATTGATCATGATGAATTCAATGAAATAATGTTAGTTCTGTGGCTGGAAGTTTGATTATTTTCTTTCTTTCACAGTAGTCTACATAAGATCAATGATCTGGTGAAGTTGTAAATAGCCAGTAATATTTTGTCAATATTGAGGTTGAAAAATATATACTTGGGAGTTGGGATTAAATTGTAACTTTCTGAAAAATTGTGTTTCATTCAAGTCAATAAATTTCTATATTTACCTGTATGCACACGTAAATGATCGTTCAACGTAGACAGCATATAAAATCCCTTTTTACAAATTTCACACACATGTTTCTTTTCTATTTTATGGCTGTCTTTATGCACCTCCAAACTTGCCTCCGTTGTAAAGCTGCACAAACATACTTCGCATGTAAAACCTTTGGCTCTCGTGTGAACCGCTATGATGTGATTATCTAAATGAGCTTTATGACGAAACTCTCTCTTACAAGTCTCACATGTGAACTTGACTGTCGATTTTAATTCGTGATTCTTCATATGTCTAGTATACGCAGATTTTCTTGTGAATTTTCTCATACACATGGAACATTCAAATGTGCCTAAATCATTATAATCATCTTTTTTATGTGTCCGTTGATGTACTTTGCATTCTTTCACTGTATTAAATTCTTCTTTACAAACTGGGCACATTATATTTTTGACAGTAATACGGTTCCTGCTTTTTCTCTCTCGTTTCTTTGGAGATTTGAATCCAGAACAACTTCTAGTAAATAAATGTAATCTATATTCATTTTTATCTTCACAGACAATACCGCAGCTGCAAGTGAAGCCTTTTGGCTCCGTTACAGGTTCTTCTTTGTACTCTATTGGTAAAGTATCATAAGACTGTGATTGCGAATCATCGTAATCCATTGATACATTGTTTTCATCAAATTCATTGTTTACTTCAACTTTAACACTAAGCCCTTCGGGTATTACAGTATTCATATCATTGTCAACTTTACTTTTATGTTTAGAAATGGTAACATCAGCAAAATATTTATTTTCATTGTCTTTCTTAGAAAGACTTGCGAATATATCATTGAGAGCTGCATTTGAGGGTCTATCTACATTAGAAGTTTCTCCTGCCACCAAATCATTTGTTTCTGACACTTGTTCGTCTTTTATAACGGAGGATTTCGATAGTTCATCAATGAGATGCCCTTGGTTACTAGATTCATTTTGTTGGCTTAATATCATCTCCGATTCCAAACAGCGACGTTTAAATGCATCGGCGGTGAATAAAACTGACTCGCATGTGTAACAAACCTGGTCAGGAAGCTGGTTTTCCAGCAAAACACTAATGTTTGCGACGAAGTTCAGCATATCCAACAGTGTTCTGTTTTCACCTTCGATTTTAGCACATAAAGACCGCATTTGAGAAGATTCGCACAGACACGTTCGGCAGATTTTTTTAGGATAAAGTTTTATATTTGTCTCCATGATTTAAATAATAAAAGAAGGCAATTTTATAGATAAATATTATTTATTATAAATAAACAAGCAAGAGCAAAAAGCTTCTCAATTTTTTGGGAGGCAATAACACGCAGGCAATAACTGGCACTGCAATAATTGGCGTCAAATTTTTCGCGCCAAATAACTGGCACCGCAATAATTCGAAACCAATAATTCCTAATTATTTGTGGCGAACTATTTAGTGAATTTTATTGAAGCACTCAATAATTTTCAACAAATACTATGCACTAAATAACACGCACTCCAATAATTGGCACTCCAATAATTCGAAACAATACGAGTTCCAAATATCAGAGCGCTACAATAACTCGCGCGCAAAAACGTGCACCGCGATAAGGTGTTAACAGACGTTCGAACTTGTACGCTCCGTACCGAGACCTTTGTGCCGTCCGGCCAATTTTCGATCGTGTGTACGGCAGTCCGCCGCACATTATTATTATTATTGACGGTCCGGTCGGTCGGCTCCGCTTCAAACGTTTCGGTGCGGTGCGGTCGTGTGGCGTATCGAGCGCACCGCACGGTCCGGCGGTACGGAGCGTACATGTCCGGACGTCTATTAGCACTTATATTTCGCGTCAAGTCATTGAACTCTCATTGCCATCGCTAGAGAGGTGCCATAGATCTCAATGATATATTGAAATCGATCGATTATGAAAACTTTTTGGTAAATGCTCGTCAGGTAGTAGGCAGGCAGGCCATTTTGGTTCTGTATAGGTACTCACTAGTCACACTCAAAGAGAAAAAATAATTAAATACACTCACAATTTATAAAGACATGAAGGTAAAGCCCGACCAGAGAATTAAAAAAGAACCTCCTACGGAATTTCAATGGAACAAATTTTTAAAGGGAAATTGTTTTCGTAGCCGTAAAAATATACCTACCTACACGTGGCGCCCCCAGAGCAGGTTTTTTATTTCTTTCTTTGATCAGGCTTTAATAATATAACTGTGTAGTGTAGTTAATAAGCCTGAACAAAAATATAAAAAACCTCGCCAGCAGACTCGCCAGAAACCTCATATTGCAGAATTTTAATGTAGGTAACTAATGCGTGTTTAGTAACTAATTTTGTAATGGATGGATAAAATATTGATGCCATAGGTACCTAACAGCTAGTTCAGATTATAGAAGTAGGCGTAATTTTGCTAACGCACGTACCTATACAGTTACCTATATTATGTATATTCATATTGTGTTCAGGCAGTATGATCGGCCTATGCCAGCGCCGCGCCGGCCCGGCCGCCAATAATGGAAAGGCTGTACCACAGTCTTCTTCTCTATTCTTCTTTTTCTATCTTATTATATAAAAATGAAAGTCCTGACTCATTCACCTATCAGCGCTCAGCCCAAACCGCTGAACCTATAAAGATGAAATTTTCCACAAACATCCCTTGTGTGACGGAGGCACGAGATAAGAAGAGGATAAGAAGCGATTTTTCGAAAATAGTTACCTACCCAAGGAAAGAAATGGGGGTTGACAGTTAGTATAGGGAAAAAAATTAGTTGCAGATATTGATTTGAATATTTGTACGATTACTCCTTGCATAAAATAAATGAACACTTATTTCAGGATTTTTCTCCAAAACAACATCCAAGGGTAGAAATCAGGGTTATCACTTTTTTGGGATTTTTTTTTTGTATGTTCCGGTTTGAAACGTTTCAGGATTACTCCTAAAAATAAATAAATTGACACGTGTTTCGCCATTTTTTATTAAATAACCCCCAAGAGGTGAAAAAGGGGATGAAATGGCTCATCAACGCCCAGCCCAAACCGTTAAACCTAGAAAGCTGAAAATTGGCAAAAACATTCCTTGGATGACGTAAGCATGAGATAAGTAGCGATTTTTCGGAAATTGTTACCCAAGGGGTTCAAAGTTTGTATGAAGAAAAGAAATATGTTGAACTTTTTGACTTAAAACTTCGTAAGGTTATACTTGACAATAAATAAACGAAAATGTGTTTCAGGATTTTTCCGGCAAACGACCCCTAAGAGTTGAAATAGGGGTTGAAAGTTTGTATGGAGAACAAAAATTCGTAAAACGTTTTGACTTGAAACTTCGTAGGGTTATACTTGAGAATAAATAAACGAACACGTGCTTCGGGATTTTTGAAAAATAGGGGGAGAGATGGGGTTTGAAAGTTAGTATGGGGAAAAAATTAGTTGCAGATATTGATTTGAAACTTTGCAGTGTTATACTTGAGAATAAATAAACGAATACCTGTTTCAGGATTTTTTCTAAAAACAACCCCTTAGGGTTAAAACAGGGGTTGAAAGTTTGTATGGAGAAAAACAATTCGTTGGACGTTTTGACTTGAAACTTCGTAGGGTTATACATGACTATAAATAAACGAACACGTGTTTCACGATTTTTCCGACAAACAACCCCTAAGTGTGAAAATAGGGGTTGAAAGTTTGTATAAAGAAAAGAAATCGTTGGACTTTTTGACTTGAAACTTTGCATGGTTATACTTGACAATAAATAAACGAACACGTGTTTCAGGATTTTTCCGACAAACTAACCCTAAGAGTAAAATAGGGGCTTAAAAATTGTATAAAGAAAAAAAAATTGTTGGACGTTTTGACTTGAATTTTCGCAGGGTTATACTTGACAATAAATAAACTAGCGCGTGTTTCGGGATTTTTCCGACAAATAATCCCACATGGTGAAAATTGGGGTTGAAAGTTTGTATGAGAAAAAAAATCAATGGACTTTACGACTTGAAAGTTTGCATGGTTATACTTGACAATAAATAAACGAACACGTGTTTCAGGATTTTTCCGACAAACTACCCCTAAGGGTTAAAATAGGGGTTGAAAATTTGTATGAAGAAAAAAGAAAGTTGGACGTTTTGACTTGAATCTTTGCAGGGTTATACTTGACAATAAATAAACTAGCGCGTGTTTCGGGATTTTTCCGACAAATAATCCCAAATGGTGAAAATAGGAGTTGAAAGTTTCTATGAAGAAAAAAATTCGTTGGACGTTTTGACTTGTAACTTCGCAGAATTATACTCGACAATACATAAACGAACACGTGTTTTGAGATTTTTCCGATAAATAACCCGTTTAAGGATGAAAATAGGGGTTGAAAGATTGTATGAAGAAAAAAAATTCGTTGGACGTTTTGACTTGAAACTACGCAGGATTATACTGGACAGTAAATAAATGAACACGTATTTCGTGATTTTTCCGACAAATAACCCAAGGGTGAAAATAGCGGTTGAGAGTTTGTATGGAGAAATAAAATATTTGTTTGCCACGCGAAGTCATACCTACACTTGCTGCATCTAATCAAACCTATATTTTGTGTTCAAAAACCAACTTTACTGTTTTAAATAAGTCGGAATTTAACATAGGTTTTCGTAGTAATGAAACTCAGGGCTACTGACCCTTTAAATACGCGGGCGAAGCCGCGGGCAACAGCTAGTATATTATATAAAAAAGAAAACATGACTGTGCTGTTGACTAAGTTGGACCTTCGGAATTCAGCGAAATTTTACAAAACACAAATATTTTTACTTTTGTTTGCAAACAAAAAAGTTATGAAAGTAAACTTCGTTGTAAATCGGGTGTCTGTTTATTTTTAACTAGCTGTTGCCCGCGGCGTCGCCCGCGTATTTAAAAGGTCAGTAGCCCTGAGTTTCGTTAGGTACTACAAAAATCAATGTTGAATTCCGACTTATTTAAAACACTTGGTTTTTCAACTCAAATATTATAGGTTTGATTAGATGCAGCAAGTGTATAAGTGTATGTACTTCAAGTGCCAAACGAAGATTTCATTTCTCTTTATAAATTTTAAGCTCAATTGCAACCCTTGGGGGTTTGGGTTTATTTACTGTCAAATATAATCCTGCAAAGTTTCAAGTCAAAACGACCAAATTTTTTTTTTGCTTCAGACAAAAGTTTAACCCCTATTTTCACCCTTAGGGGTTATTTGTCGAAAAAATCCCGAAACATTTATTCGTTTATTTATTGTCAAGTATAACGCTGCGAAGTTTCAAGTCAAAACGTCCAATCAATTTCTTTTCTACATACATAATTTCAAACCCTATTTTTCCCCTTAGGGGTTATTTGCCGGAAAAATCCCGAAACACGTGTTCGTTTATTTATTGTCAAGTATAAAGTATAAGCCTGTGAAGTTTCAAGTCAGAACGTACAACGATTTTTTTTTTCCATACCAACTTTCAACCCCTGTTTCAACCCTTAGGGGTTGTGTCGGAAAAATTCTGAAACACGTGTTCATTAATTTATTGTCATGTATAACCCTACGAAATTTCAAGTCAAAACGCTAAACTTATTTATTTTCTCCATACAAATTTTCAACCCCAATTTTCATCCTTAGGGGTTATTTGTCGGAAAAATACCGAAACACGTGTTCGTTTATTTACTGTCAAGTGTAACCATGCAAAGTTTCAAGTCAAAATGTCAAACTAATTTTTTTTTCTTCATACAAACTTTCAACCCCTATTTTCACCTTTTAAGGGTTATTTGTCTGAAAAATCCCAAAACACGTGTTCGTTTATTTATTGTCAAGTATAACCCTGCGAAGATTCAAGTCAAATCGTGCAACGAATTTTTTTTCTTCATACAAATTTTCAACCCCTATTTTAACCCTTAGGGGTAGTTTGTCGGAAAAATCCTGAAACACGTGTTTGTTTATTTATTGTCAAGTATAACCATGCAAAGTTTCAAGTCAAAAAGTCCAACGATTTCTTTTCTTTATACAAACTTTCAACCCCTATTTTCACCCTTAGGGGTTGTTGATCGGAAAAATCCTGGATTACGTGTTCGTTTATTTATTATCAAGTATAACCATGCAAAGTTTTAAGTCTTTCTTTTCTTTATACAAACTTTCAACCCCTATTTTCACTCTTAGGGGTTGTTTGTCGAAAAAATCCTGAAATACGTTTTCGTTTATTTATTGTCATGTATGATCCTGCGAAGTTTCAAGTCTAACCGTCAAACAAATTTTTTTTCTTCATACAAACTTTCAACCCCTTTTTTCACCCCTTGGGTGACGATTTTTGAAAAATCTCCACTTATCTCATGTTTACGTCACCCAAGGATTTTTTTTGCCACTTTTTACCTTTCTAGGTATAGCGGTTCGGGCTGAGCGTTGATACGAATTTTTTTCTTCATACAAACTTTCAGCCCCTATTTTCACCCTTAGGGGTTGTTTGTCGGAAAAATCCTGAAACATGTGTTCGTTTATTTATTGTCAAGTATAACCCTGCAAAGTTTCAAGTCAAAGTATCCAAGGAATGTTTTTGGCATGTATTTAACCCGGCGACAAAGTAATCGAAATCACTGATACAAAAAAAATAAAAATGTGTGCTAAAAATAATGGGTTGGCGGCTAATGTGAGGTAACATTTTAAGCATGAAGTGGCTACTAAATAAATTGATTGGAAGGTAGTATTTAAATTGAAACTGGCATCGAGTATTTTGATTTGGAAACTAAATTTATTTTCAAGCAGCAACATAATGGCAGATAAAAAAAGACAAATAGGCATTCAAAAAATTCACTACAGGGCCTCTATTTAAAATAAATGGGGTGTGTAGTTAGATATAATTAAGGGCAAAAAAGTAATTTTGGCGACACTTTAAGGGCGTTATTTAAAGTTAAAATAGGATGCAAATATAATTTTATATAGCCTTTTTTTCGTCATCGGTCCCGTAGCCAAGTTGGTAGTCTTGTTAATAGTAAACATGGATAAATGGCTCGAAGGACAGAGTAAGGGTCAGGCCACACGAGCGTAATTTTGTGAGTCGTGAGCAGCAGAAATTCTGTCGCGCAAATTCTGCCGACAGAAATTCAGTCCCCAGTGGTGACCAATGACGACTCTGAGGTCAAAATTGGAAAAATGGCCGCCATTTTGAACTTTTTTGTTTCTGAACGGATTGCTCTCAAAATCGATATCTAGGGTCCCCAGTGGTGTCCAATGACGAATCTGAGGTCAGATTTGGAAAAAAATGGCCGCCATTTTGAACTTTTTGGTTTCTGGTCCGAATGCTTCCAAAATCGATATCTGTGGTCCCTAGTGGACTCCGATGACGATTCTGACATGAAAATTGCAAAAAATGACCAACATTTTGAACTTTTTTGTTTCTCGTCCGATTGCTTCCAAAATCGATATCTGGGTCCCCAGTAGACCTTAATGACGAATCTGACATCAGAACTGCAAAAAGTGGCCGCCATTTTGAACTTTTTTGTTTCTTGCCCGATTGCTACTAAAATCGATATTTGGGGTCTCCAGTGGACTCCGATGACGATTCTGACATCAGAATTGCAAAAAATGACCGCCATTTTGAACTTCTTAGTTTCTAGTTTTATTGCTTCCAAAATCAATATCTGGGGTCTCCAGTGGACTCCGGTGACGAATCTGACATCAGAATTGCAAAAAATGGCTGCCATTTTGAACTTTTTTGTTTCTGGACCGATTGCTTCCAAAATCGATATCTAGGGTCCCCAGTGGACTCCAATGACGAATCTGACATCAGAATTGCAGAAAATGGCTGCCATTTTGAACTTTTTAGTTTCTGGTCTGATTGCTTTCGAAACAGATATCTGGGGTTCCCAGTAGACTCCGATGACGACTATGACATCAGAATTGGAAAAAATGGCCGCCATTTTGAACTTTTTTAGTTTCTGGTCTAATTACTTCCAAAATCAGAGAAAAAAAATTTCAAAATGGCGGTCACTTTTTGGAAATTCTGATGTCAGAAAAGTCATTGGAGTCCATTGGAGACACCAAATATCGATTTTGGTAGCAATCGGACGAGAAACAAAAAAAAATCAAAATGGCGGTCATTTTTTGCAGTTCTGATGTCAGAATCGTCAATGGAGTCCACTGGGGACCCTAGATATCGATTTTGGAAGCAATCGGACGAGAAACAAAAAAGTTCGAAATGGTAGCCATTTTTTGCAATTGTCATGTCAGAATCGTAATCGGAGTCTACTGGGGACCCCAGATATCGATTTTGGAAGCATTCGGACCAGAAACCAAAAATTCAAAATGGCGGCCTTTTTTCATTTTGACCTCAGATTCGTCATTGCACACCACTGGGGACCCTAGATATCGATTTTGAGAGCAATCCGTTCAGAAACAAAAAGTTCAAAATGGTGGTTATTTTTTCCAATTTTGACCTCAGATTCGTCATTGGACACCACTGGCGACCCTAGATATCGATTTTGAGAGCAATCCGTTCAGAAACATAAAAGTTTAAAATGGCGGCCATTTTTTCCAATTTTGACCTCAGATTCGTCATCGGACACCACTGGGGACCCTAGATATCGATTTTGAGAGCAATCCGTTCAGAAACATAAAAGTTTAAAATGGCGGCCATTTTTTCCAATTTTGACCTCAGATTCGTCATCGGACACCACTGGGGACCCTAGATATCGATTTTGAGAGCGATTTGTTCAAAAACCAAAAACTTTAAAATGGCGGCCATTTTTTCCTATTTTGACCTCAGAGTCGTCATCGTCAAAGTCAAAGTCAAAATATTAAAAAAAAAATTAATAAAAAAAAATAATCAAATTTTAGTTAAAAAAAAAAATAAAAAAAAAAAAATCAAGTTTTAGTTAAAAAATAATTAAATAAAAAATAAATAAATCAAATTGGCTAATAGTCCGCTCTGTCCCCTCTCGCCCGCACATACCCCGCTTCTACCCAACCTCAACAGTCGCCGCTCGCGCCGTTCGCCATTTTTATTTAAATTATAATTTGAAACATTTTAAAAGAGACCTTTTATAATTATAAATAATATCCGTTTTAATTTTATAGCTGCCCTTTACTAAGACCCAGAATTTGCTTTATTATATGCAAACTAACAGTTGACAGAATACTATTTATATTACCTCACCAATAATATTAGTCGCCAAGTAATTATATTAGTCGCCAAGTAATTATTTATAGTACCTCACTTAATATATTAGCTACCCTAAAGTAGCCGCCAATATTTCGTTTTTATGATAGCCTGGTGTTGCCGCTTATTTACATTAAATAAACGCCGAAACATTTGATTGCAGCCGTATTAATTTATTAGTTGCCAACAGTTAGTCGCCATATCAGTTTTTAGTCGCCGCGATAATAATAAGCCAATGTTTTTTCTCCATACAAACTTTCAACCCCTGTTTCAACCCTTAGGGGATGTTTTTAGAAAAAATCCTGAAACAGGTATTCGTTTATTTATTGTCAAGTATAACCCTGCAAAGTTTCAAGTCAAAACGTCAAACAATTTTTTTTTTCTTCATATATACGTTCAACCCCTATTTTCACCCCTTGGGTGACGATTTCCAAAAAATCGCTTCTCATCTCATGCTACGTCACCCAAGGTATGTTTTTGTCAATTTTCAGCTTTCTAGGTTTATTGGTTGGTTTGGGCTGGGCGTTGAAGTGCCATTTCATCCCTTTTTTCACCCCTTGGGGGTGACTTAACAAAAAATGGCGAAACACGTGTCAATTTATTTATTTTTAGGAGTAATCCTGAAAAGTTTCAAACCGAAAAATGAAAGAAAATTTTTTTACTAAAAAAAGTGCAGCCCTAATTTCTACCCTTGGGTGTTGTTTTTGAAAAAAATCCTGAAATAAGTTTTCATTTATTTTATTCAAGGAGTAATCGTACAAATTTTCAAATCAATATCTGCAACTCATTTTTTTTCCCATACTAACTCAACCCCCATACCTTCCATATGGTAACTTTTTTCCAAAAATCGCTTCTTATCTCGTGCCTCCGTCAACCAAGGGATGTTTGTGCCAAATTTCATCTTTATAGGTTCAGCGGTTTGGGCTGGTAGTCCATGGAATTGGTACATTTTGAGTTGCATCAAATCGGGCAGTTCTGATTTTTTTATATGTTGTATATAACGAGGTGGTAATGACAAATATAATTTTTCCAACTCGAAAGCCTTCCGGAACATTGTAAAATTCATGAAAAACCATTAAATTTTTCAGTTTTTGCCATTTTTTACCACCAAGGACCCGTTTTACGGTAGAAGTCACTATGAATTCTTTTAAAGTAGACTAAATTTGCAACAAAATGAGAATAGTTGGGTCTCGATAAGCTGAATAGTTTCAAAGATACAGCTGTTCAAATGTTTGCAAAAAATTTGTATTATGGTTTTGTTTTTTTTTATTATAAATAATTATATACCCTATACTATATATAAAAATAATAAAAAGCACACCTTTAGTAGAAAAATATTTTTGACAGACACCCTAAACTCTAAATTGTATTATTTAAGAAATTTTGCAAACATTTGGAACAGCTTGTATCTTTGAAACTATTCAGCTTATCGAGACCCAACTATTCTCATTTTGTTGCAAATTTAGTCTACTTTAAAAGAATTCATAGTGACTTCTACCGTAAAACGGGTCCTTGGTGGTAAAAAATGGCAAAAACTGAAAAATTTAATGGTTTTTCATGAATTTTACAATGTTCCGGAAGGCTTTCGAGTTGGAAAAATTATATTTGTCATTACCACCTCATTACATACAACATATAAAAAAATCAGAACTGCCCGATTTGATGCAAGTGAAGACCCCTTTTATGGTACGATTTCCATGTATCATGGGCGCTGCTGATAAGTCAGTGAGTCAGGCAGTACCCCTACCATGAGTTGCTAACGTAACTTACGCGCTCGATATCGACTACGTAAACGTGCATTTAGTATGGAATTAAAACTACGCCATCTATTGACAGTTATCTGAAGTAAAATTTCTCCATACTAAATGCACGTTTACGTAGTCGATATCGAGCGCGTAAGTTACGTTAGCAACTCATGGTAGGGGTACAGGACTTTCATTTTTATATACATAATAGATTTACTCTTAGCTACTTATAATGATTTTATTTTTGTTTTTTATTTTAAGAGAATATAGAAAAGCCTACATCTGCTAAGCATACCACAATAGAGAACAGCCTCAAAAGCTTGTGCTTTAGTTACCACTTTGGAGGTAGGTTTGGCGCTGTTATAGCGAAATAATTTTTTTGCGTCGTTTTATAACGGTAGACGAAATATGGATCCACCACCATACACCAGAAACCAAGGAACAATCGAAACAATGGATTGCTAGGATGAACCAGCTCCCAAGAAGGCCAAAGCACTTTTATCGGCCAATAAGGTGATGGCTACGGTTTTCTGGGATGTACTCGAGATAATCCATAATTGACTACCTAGAGAAGGGTAAAACGATCAATGGCGTATATTGTGCCAATTTATTGGACCAATTTAACAAAATTTTACCTAAAAAACTTGAGAAACGCTGGATGAAGTGCACTGAGTTAGATGGAAATTACGTTGAAAAATAAATCATAATTTTTAAATAAAGTTGTCTCCTTGTTTAATTTTTACCAGACTTATAACTCCGCCCTCGTATTTACCCACAAATTCTTGTTTTATTTTACTTCCTTCTTTTTAATTAGACGCCAGATTCGAACTAACCGATAAGGGCGAAATTGCGTGATGAAAGAAAGAAAGAACAACTTTATTTTGTTACTCTTTCACGCGAAAAGTACTGAATGGATTTTAATGCAACTTTACAATAATAGGTATTACATATAGGTAACTCATAAATCAGAATACCTAACACATACTACGCTATCTTTTACCGCGGGAAAACTTTATTCCTACGTGAAAAACTTTTAGCGCGCGCGGGGCAGAAAGCTAGTAGGTATTTCAATCGAAGCTTTCAGTCTTGTCTTAATTCGGTTCTGTGTTTTGTGTTTGTGTGTGAAAACTGTGAAATGTATGTTCGTTGTTTATGTTTAGTCTGCTGAAGTCTGCTCCTCTTTATACGCAAGGCCCGATCCAGCTTTGGCGCCAAGGGGGGGTCACGTAGTCGTGGTCAAGTCACATCACAAGAAGTTATAATTTAATTTTTATAATAATAGATACGGAAGAAACATAAATTAGCATGTCCCTTCCGTTATACGGATGGGCTAGGAGTCAATGAATGAAAGACGTGCTTACAGTTCTGAAGTCTATGTTGAACTGCTAATCCAATAATATCATACACAATATAGTAAGTATACATAATAGTGTATTAGGTATTACAGTACATCACCACCGCTAATTTAAAAAAAATAAAATGATTACAGTACATTTTTATTTTTGTTAACCTTTTCTAATAAAATAATATTCCATACATTTCAATTTTTGTAATCTTCAAAATAACAAACCCTTTTTTTTTTACATTTCTCTTTTTTTTTTAAGTACATTTTCTTAATTTCTAAAAATAGACATACTTATATTTATATGTATTCAAGTTATTCATTATATAGTTTAGTACGATTTTTATGAATCGTGTCTACTTTCCCTTTCTTACTAACTACTACGTTCGGCGACTCATCTCTGATTACTCTGAATGGACCTTGATACACGTGATCCATTTTGTCGCCTGTCTCATTCCTTATAAGTATCATGTCACCTGGTTTATACATCACTGGTTGCATGTTCCGATCATAATTTATTTTTCTAAGTACTTTACTACGATACAAATTTTCTCTTGCATCCTTTTGTGACATCTGAAGTCTGAACTTTAATTCTAAGGGGTAGCTATCGTAATTATACAATGGATTTACGGTAGTACTGATGTTACTGGGTATGTTACACTTCCTCGACCTCAGCTCCGAAATCTACTATTGATTTGTTATTTTGTCGAACACATTGCAATCTCGCCTGTAATGCCGTATCTGACTTTTTCGTTAGCAAGTGCGACTTCATATCCCTTACTAATGCTGTTACTGAAATATAAGTTTTATTTAACCGCAATTTAGCGCTTTGTGAAAGTCTTGTCTTCAATACAAAATTTATTAAATTATTTTTTGAGTCTGCTTTTAACATAGTTTCATATAATTCTATAGAATCTATAATTTGTTTTGTTCTGTATTCATCATCATTCATTACAGGGATTAAACTAACAGCAGTTTTTAAGTCAAAATCGGAACCCATGTTTGTTTGTGGTTTTTGGCAAAGCGCTTTAATTTCTAAACAAAAATTATTGATTTTTTTCTATACAGTCATGTCCAATTGCAATTTCGACTACACTTAATTGTCCACTTGTTACTAATACTCCAAACTGCTCATTTAATGCATTATATTTTTCTATCAACTCATTCAACTCTATTAATTTATTTTCACAAATATTACCTTGGTATCTACTTTGTCCTTTTTTTACTAAATATTTTCTCAAAGCTGTTAACTCCTCTAATACATGTTGCAAATCCTCAGCCATACATTCTAAAAAAAAAATAGATGCAATTTGTTTCATACATACCGATTTAACATTTTGCGTACTTAACTAACTACAACACATATCGTCGTTGCCAAAACAAGACCTCTTATGTGACGCCCTGGACGAAAATCACTTTTTTACACCATGTTGTAAAAAAACAAATTCTCCACCTTGTACAAAAACTCCCATGTCAATATCTTATATATTCGCAGAGCTACAGGCGACGATAAATATCTCCCATGTGGCACTCGAAAATAATTGACAATCAAAATATCTCATGTGGTGCAACTGTGCACATGAGATATTTGAAATATCGCCAAAATGATATTTTGTGCTAATGATAAACACTTGCGAGGTTTTGACTTGCATAGGTGCTTTCTTATTCAAGTACAAAAAAGATGCTCTATACTTATTAGGTGAGACAAATAACTACACAGATCAGTGAAGATGACGAAAACCTTGATAGTAATCTGAAATCTATAAATATTCCCCAGACGGGACAATCCCTACTATCCCTACTATTATTTAATATTATAGATGCAAAAGTTATTGTCTGTCTGTCTTTCTGTTACGTCCGCTTTCACGCCAAAACCACTGAACCGATTTTGATGAAACTTGGTACGGAGGTAAAATAGACCTTGGGGCCGCACATAGGCTACTTTCTACTGCGGGAAAATACCTCATTCCCACGGGAAAGACTGTAAGCGCGGGCGGAGCCGTGGGGCGGAAACTTGGTATCTTTACCAATCTAACCTTGATGTATAATAGAATAGACTTTGCAACCTTCATAGTAATAAAAAAATTTGGCATGAAATCATGTTTTTTTATCACACATCAAATTTCAACGTAGGTAGGTACGCAACGAAAATGGAATTAAACCGAAAATATTTTAGAGCATGAAGAAAACAAAAATTACGCGCCAAAAATAAAATAAAACTTTAAAATTTCTTACTTCATGTTTTAGAGCGATGATTTTTTATGATTTTAAAAGTTCTCTCTCTCCGCAAGACTGTGCCGCTTGTCATCAAAATACTTTTGTGGGAGAAGCACCTTGTTTGAGCACCGTGAGGCGATGGTTTGCTGAATTTCAGTGAGGTCGGGTTTCTCTACGTAACGAATTTCGTGAAGGGCAGCTTTGAACTGCCGTCAAAAAAAAAAATATGGCTACTGTTAAGCGGCTAATTGAAGAAAACCCGCGGATTACCTATGAGACAATTCGAGGACTATTGGGGATTGGCGTGAGCCAAATTCATAAAATTTTACACGAAGTATTAAAAGTTTGGAAACTTTGTTGTTGTTGGACCCCCTCATAGAAAACATATCTTCAGATCAGTGGTCCTCCTGTTTTAAAAATGGTTCGATCTCATGAATTTTATGTATAGGAGAGTATTTTGGAAAGCAAGAAACATAATACTTTGGTTATAAAATGATTTGTTTTTTTTTAAGTTACGCAAAACATTTAGTGTGACCTAGCTATGTAGACCGACTACTTATCATCCATTTTATTTATTTTTGTGCCTGGAATTTAAAACTGATTTGTGACTGAACTGAACAATTTCTTTTATATTTTGTATTTTTGAGAATGTCGACTTAAAATACGTGAGATTATAGAGGTTGATTTTATAGTAGTCTTTTATTTTTAGTTTCATAAAACCTCTTATGTTTCTAAAATTAGCAATTAAAACCTCTCATGTGCAGCAGTCGTCAGAAAAATAAAAAAAAAAGTGGATTAATGTCTCGGTATCGATACTGTAATAACTATAAAAATTGTCTGAAATATAGATACATATATAACAAAAATAAAATTGACATGCCTCCATACATTTTTTTTTCACGAAGAAGTTTTTTTCGATTTTCTCAAAAGTACCATCTGTACACATACAAGGTCTTGTTTTGGCAACGACGATATACGACATCGTACGGTCATCGGGTTACGCTCAAAGTCCGAGTTCCATAACACTCCTCGAACACTTCACCTCCAGTTTTTTTTTGTTTTATGCACCACACAGTTCCATGAAATTCACCAAACAGTTCTTAATACACCACCACAGTTCTATTGAGTTCGGTTGTGAATATGCGTTACTGGAAAAATAAAATAAAATTATATTACATATAATCGGATACTATGCCGCCAAACCTTCCAACCAAGATGACTTCCGTACAGCCCCGTCGTTCTTATATGGGTTAAACGTTCTCGCCTTGAATTCTCCTCATGCGAATTATTTCGCCCTGAGCTCTCCTGCTCATCCTCTTATTGAAGCACGAATTCAAGTATCGCGCACCCAGGAATAGGAACGCAAGCAGCGCCACGACCACCAGGAGATAAATATACCAATTAAATTGGTTCAAGTGTTGTAGGATGACAGTGTTGTTCTGCTCCACATCCATGCGATTGTTAACTCCAACTTGCGAATTGACGCCGTCTTGGTGCTGCTGAACTTGCTGCGGTTTAGTATTTGGGTTGCCCATCTTGATTTTTTAACGTGCCTTCGCCAGAGAACGTTAATACCGAGTGCCACTGCATTATTTTTTCCATTGCGCACTTGTAACAAGACTCGCTCCAAATCCGTTTGGCAGGGTCGCCATATACGGATGGGCTAGGAGTCAATGAATGAAAGACGTGCTTACAGTTCTGAAGTCTATATTGAACTGCTAATCCAATAATATCATACACAATATAATAAGTATACATAATAGTGTATTAGGTATTACAGTACACCGTATCTATTATTTATTTATTTATTAGAAATTTGAGTCAATCGGAAGTCCAGCGATAGAACACGGAACAACCTTAACTTTGGAAACACCCCCATGCATGTTCCGCGATTTATTATAGTTTTTGAGTTATGATTTTTCTTTCTGAAATTTTGAGATTTTTTTTGACCTAGACAGTTTAGAGCGTTCGCTATAACAAACACGGTCATCCGGCGCGGGCGGTACTTTTCATACAAAGTAGTGGGTCATTTGACACAAGTTTGTATGAAAAGTGGAATTTTGATTTTGAGATTTGAAGGTATGTTCATCATATATTACAGTCAACTAACGCCCTCATTTGATATTCCTTATATACTGAATAAAAATAGAAATAGTTAAAAAATTGGGGACCGTTATCTAATATGAGTACATCATATGGATGATGTCTTTGCATACTGTTATACTGTGCGTTTTAGTTAAAAATGGCCGATTTTAGCAAAATTGCATAGTGAGTGACTATTCAACCTATACATACATACATATAAATGTACTTTAATATGAAGGATAGATGATATAATAAGATAGCGGTCCCCAATTTTTGATACATTCCATTTTTATTCAGTAAATAGCTGTCCTCCCACGGCTACGCCCGCGTTGTGTTTTGACTTTTCCGTGCAGTTTCCCCTAGAAATTAGATATTTTCCCGCGGTAAAAACTTACCAACATGCAAAATTACAGTCAAATCGGTCTCGCAGTTTCGGAGATTAGCCCGTACAAACAGACAAACCGTTAAACAGAGAAACAAGAAAATTGAATAAAATCTCGATATGTTCTATACCACTTCTTATTTCCCCCTGACTGACACGGTCTTTAGCTTTTTTTTCTATGTACCTACAGATTTTTGACCTCTACAGTTTTATTATATAGAAGATTAAGGAATATCAAATGAGGGCGTTAGTGGACCGTAATAGTTCTCTTAATGGGTTATCTCATGGTT
The DNA here is from genome assembly GCA_948473455.1 of Teleiodes luculella. NCBI lineage: Eukaryota > Metazoa > Arthropoda > Insecta > Lepidoptera > Gelechiidae > Teleiodes > Teleiodes luculella. Next base: position 2,153,815 of record OX419608.1, read on the forward strand.
CCTTAGTAATATTAAAAACTTGACCAGACTCTTCATAATTGTTTTAAAAAGCAGTAAAGTAGCAGTGTTCAAAGGTCTTCCGTGAAACATCAATTAGGTATACAGAAAAAGAAATTAGTAAATAAGACATCACATTTTTTACATCTAATCGTTCCTGCATTCAATTTTGGTTAGTTAACAATCTAAGTAGCATTAAGAACGATAAAATTCCCAAAAACACATACTTTTTTTAAATGAAAATTTTCCAGAATTTTTGACCTTTCTGTTTTTAAAGTCCAATTCTAGCAAAAGTTGCCCCATTATGTACTTTTTTATAATCATAAAACCTGTGAATCAAGCCAATTTTTTAAAATTACCAAGGAACTTTGAATCCACTTATTAATATTATTAATTTTAAGTTGAAAATGACAAAATTCACTGACCGTAATTTTTTCACCGATAATTTTTCAAATTTCCATCAAAGTTACGAAAACAAATGTTTTATATAAGGTTTGTTCGTGATGTTTCAGTTACAAAATGTATATCTCAAAAAGTCTTGTTCTTTTTTAGGGTTCCGTAGTTTAATGAATGTTTAAGTTATCTAGATCGGAAATTCTCTAAATTCCAGGAAATAACTCATACTGTTTAATAGTTTTGGCCACTGCAACTAAAGGATGTTTTATCTCTGCGATTTCGCTTGACGCTGCTTTTTGGTACACTCTGTATAAAAACATTGTTTAACTATTTTAATTAGTGGTACACATAAGTCATAGGCCCAGCCCAGGGGAGTCATGACCCCCATGAGACCCCCCCCCCCTGAATTTGCCCTTTTATACGTCTGTTGTGTATGCTACCTGACACGGTTGCGCGGCTAAAACGGGATAAAATAATGTACGAACCAATAATTTATATACAAACGAAGATCGAGTCACTAACACATCAAAATATTACTTAAAAATCATAGTATTTTGTTTCAATGAAATCGAGCCATCATTTCCAAAGTTATAGCTTTGTAACGTTTCACAGCTTTTTTAATGTTCTTTCACGCGCTACTGCGATAACGTCAGTCCGCCCGCACAGCACCGCACATAAATTTATGGCCTATTATTTTCGAGGCGACTAAAACTGAAACGGCGACAAACTGTTAGCAACAGACTAAAAAAATAATTTGGCAGCTTTTAAATTATTTGGCTTTAATTATCATAAATAAGCCTGAAAACGGGGCTATCATAAAAATCAAATAATGGCAGCTACTATAAGGTAGCAAAGTAATAAGTAAGTCGACTGAAAATATAGGTAAGGTAGTATAAATAATAACTTGGCGACTAATAATATTAGTGAGGTGTCATTTTTAGTTGTCAACTGATGGTTTCCATCTAAAAAAGCCCGTTTGGGTATTGATTTTTACATAACCGTAAAATACACTTAAAAAAGATAAGATAATAACTGTGCATCCTGTTTTAAACTTTGTTTAGAGCTCTTAAAATGTCGCATAAAAAACTTTTGAAGCCATATTTGAATGCCTTTTTGTCTTTTTTTATCTGCCATAATATGTTTCTGCTTGAAAATTTTAGTTGCCAAAACAAATACTCGATGCCAGTTTTAATTTAAAAACTACCTTGCATTTCATTTATTTAGTGGCCACTTTATATTTAAAATGATAGCTTATAATAATCGCCAACCCATTATTTATAGCACCCATTTTCATGTTTTTTATATCCCCAATTTAGATTACTTTGTCTCCGCGTTAAATACGTGCCTGGTTAACATATAGGCAAATAAAATATTGATAAAGTTCTATAACACTAAATTAAAACAATTAATAATCACAAAACCGTTACTTGATCCTTTCAACAACTAGAAAAGAGTTGATAATCTTCAAATGATGCAGAGCATTACAAGCATTTGCAGTTTAAAGTTATTACTTTACTTTTAATGGTTTCATATACCTTCTACTTTATATACGCACGTACGGGTACCTACGGCCTTATGAGCTTTTAAAGCACGAAATATTTTGCAAAAAAAAAGTAACTGTCAGCGAAAATGGTTCAATTTCTTGGATGCGCTCTAGAATAAATAACATTAAATTATTTTTTTTAATAACCCCCGACACAAAACCGTTACTTGATCCTTGCAACAACTATATATAGAAAAGAGGTGATAATCTTCAAATGACTGAAGATATTTTCTTGAATCATAGCTAAGAACACTCGATTGTAACACCTTGCAAACAAAAAAAACTAGATCAAAATCGGCGCATCCGTTTAGAAGCTACGATGCCACAGACAGACAGACTGACAGACATGTCAAACTTATAACACCCCTCTTTTTCGTCAGGGGTTAAAAATAGAAGTTAAAAATAAAACAAATTTTCCCATACAAAAAATTTCATAATTCAAATGCAGAACGCAATTTTATTGATAGCAAAAGAAAACACACGACGCGTTTTTTTTTTCGTGCGGGTCATCGTGGTCTCTGGCCTGTGCAGCCACATTTTGTGTGCCAGTAGGTAGTTAAGAGTTCTTTTTTTTTTCCTAAAATGGTAGGAAAGCTGAAAGCTTCCTATTCGATACGAAAGTTAGAGTGTAACATAATGAAATAAAGTGTTATTTAGTTATTTTTATCTTTAGTATTGTTATTTATTGTGTATATTTGTATCGAATAGTTTATTTATTTAGCTATTTTTTATAGCCGCTTAATTAAGCATAAATCCAGGGCTTGAAACCGGTATTTTGAAGCCTGGTAAATAAAGATTTTTTACCTGGTATATTATGTATTACGCTCTTTAAATTCTGCTGGGACCGAAATTTCGTTCTGAACAGATATCGGAACCGGAAAAAAACAGGTTAATTCCATTGCGCACATTGCGTGCGTAGAGTAAGCGAGACGGGTGCGCCGCTCACACATTCATGCTGTCTCATTCAAACAAAAGGTATTTGGAGGAGCGAGCGAAATTTTTCGTTCTTTAAGAAACCGAAATCATTTCGCTCTTTGAGCAAAACAAGAAAAAATATGGGATCCGTCTGAAATTCGAAAGCGTTTGAAATTTTAACCAGGTTAACAAGCCCTGTAGGCCAGGCCTACTATGTAAGTAGCGACAGGGTTGAGAAGCTGTCAAACGCGACATAGGCGTTGAGGCCACGACGACGTCAAAGCAAGTGAAAAAAAAATGCGTTCGCGAAAAAATAATTATTGTTTTAAAAAAATGCAGCTCTGTCGTAGCGTTGAGGCTGGAATGGAAAGACTCCAGTATGGGAAGTCTGTTAGTTCGCCGCGTCGTCATTAAAGGGCGGTTTACACGCTCTTAGTCTTTAGTTAAGTACTTTAGTACAACTTGAAAGGCAAGTTCTTTAGTGATTTAGTGCGCTGCGAGTGAACGTTTACACATCTTCCAGTTGAGTATCATTTCGACGCCACAACGAAGGCGCAACGACGTCTCGCATACGCCAATGGCTGTGTATGCCGAATGCCTAGCCTGTTTATTTTTGTATAAATTGTTTATAACGTTCCACAAACAATATTGAACAAAATATTCAGGCACAAATTTATTATTCGACCAAAATTAAAACATAAATATTCTTCATTTCTTTAATTCTTATTATAAATATTCAAAAATAATATTCCGACCATTTGGTTTGAAGAAACAACTAAATAGCCATCTTTTAAAAAACAAAAAACACACACGCCGCCGCCGGCACTTGTGCACTCTCCTAAAGAGTTTACTAAATTCCGTGTTTACACAGTTCAAGGGCAGAGCCGAGTGACGCGCCGGGGAAGCGCGGGCGCGGGAGGGGTATCACTTGAAACAAAAATCGTACTTGCTTTAGTACTAAAGCAAGTACTAAAGCAAGTGACGTCTACTAAAGCAAGTGACGTCCACACGTTTCTACTAAAGGACTTCGCTAAAGAACTTAACTAAAGACTAGAAGCGTGTAAACCGGCCCTAATAGTAACATTATTTACAAATAATATCTGGCCGTACAATGTAGGGACTCACGTCATGTCATGACTGACTGACAGCCAAAAAAAAGAACGGAAACAAAATACGTTCGTTTGATTTGAATCATTTTCTATTTAAATCTTACATTACTGAAAAACTTGTGTAAATAAACCGTGTTTTCTTCAAATCCTAGAAGACAAGAGAAGTGCTTCCAAAAGGTGCAAATTAAAGAAACAAAAGAAGTAAGATGCCAGTACAGATTCTATGGGTATTGTATGCTTTGCTGGACTGGAAAGAAAGAATACAAAATATGAGTCCGTAACCAAGGTCCGAAAATTACTGGCTCGATGAATGTAGGATCGAAAGGTCGGCGGTTCGAATCACTGCTAGTCGAATGAACGCGTATATCACGAAGAGTGTGGGTTTATTGTGCAGCTGGGTAAGGCCGAGAATTTTCCCACTTAGTAACATTGAGTAACGTAGATACTTCTATGTTACGGTAACGTAGAAGTAACATAAAAGTAACGAGTAAAAGATGTAAGGCCGATTTCATACTGCACCTTTTTTATGTAATACTTTATGCCTTATGATATGCATGGATAACAAGAAAATATAAAATCAAATCTTTTATCAAATTATGTCTTTTATTTAGACTAAGTGCCTAACTAAGTACCAAATTAAATTAGTCTTATATAAAAACTAAGTTAGTAGTACTATTATTGTTCCTTTAAATCTTCTAGTAGTAAATTACACAGAAAATTATTAAATTTATTTTTCATAAGAAACTAAGGAAACAGAAAAACAATAGTAATTCTTCTTCTTGACGATATTTTAGTGTTTCCACAAAAGCAATAAATAGCACAATATAATGATATGAACAAACCTTTACAACACTTCTACGTTACGTAACATACAATGAACGTTACCGGTAACACAGAAGTAACATAAAAGTAACATAGAAGCGAGATTTTTTTTGTTATAATTTACCATAAATCGATAATTCGAGCTTAATTTAAAACAGAAACACACGCCACGCATTGCTTCTCCACTTATACATAATTTTATTCGGAACAAGTGTAATAAAAGCCGTTTTTTACCTTTGAAATCGTCCAAATTCACTTAAAAAAACTCCGACCACAACACATGCAGTGCACACATTTGACTTCACAGACCACAAAATGGCGTCTTTTTTTTTTTTTTTATTCGTATAGATACTTAGTGTTGCCAGTGTCAATACAAAATAGCACCACAAAAGATTGACATTGTTTATAGGGGAAATTGTGGTAACATACAAAATTGTAACGTAGAAGCGAAAATACGGGGACAAACATTTAAATTGCGATAAAGTCATGAAATCTATTTATTCCAAAAGAACGAAACTACTAATAAATTGCTTAGTTTAAGTTTATTTAAGTCAGTTCTTGTGAATTTCTCATTCAATAGAAAAAAATACAAATTTGTAGTTCCAAATATTTGGATGCATGAAAAAGACAGCAAGTTTTTTTGTAAAATTTGGGGTAATGGACGAATCGAACTCATTTAGTTATTAAACTTTAAGGAGTATTTCAACTTTGATATAAAAATGTATAATTTAGAGTCCCAAAAAACACAATAAGAGTTCATCAATTAAATATTACTGGTTAGTTTTTTTTTTATATGCTGTCAAAAAATGGGACAATTTTTATTTTTGAAAAGTGGGAAAATTCGCGGCCTCACCCAGCTGTGGATTCTACCAACAACGAGAAAATTCCTATTCTGCTGGCACCCTTGATAATTATGATAAATTATTGGGCGAGGAGACAGTGGTGGAAGATAAATGTAGGTACTACATTGAATTTTATGCCCAAATACAGGGACAATGTTATTGCTCAGGCAGAAAATAATGAAATTTCATTGTACTTCTTACTTCTCCATAAACCATCAATTTTGTATAAATTATGTTTGTATTATTTACTTTAAAAATATAACAAATAATAATTATTGCTGTTTTATTATGACTACAAACATATAGGTTTGTGACATAGGTCAACCTTGAAACCCACATTACAAATTAAACAAGCAAGCCTAGGTTATCATTTTATTAATTACTAGCCTTCCGTCCGCGTAAACATTTTTTCCTGTAGGTACCTATGACAATTTTTCCAGTGGTAAAAGGTAGGTAGCCTATGTTACTCCCTTTATATTCTGTCTTTGTACCAAGTACTACCAAGTTCCATCAAGATTGCTCATGTACCTATGTATTTATATTCTCTCTACTTTTGCCCTCTTACAAACCTTTTTTCTTCGTATTTGTTTGGAATAATAGTAATGTTTCTATTAATAGTTTAGTGTCCTCCTTTAAAATGTTAACAAGTCTTGGTGAATGTTGTGTACAATTTTAAAAGAGTTTCAGATTTAAATTTGTATTTTCTAGTGTTCTCTTATGTAATTTTTATTCTGTTACTTGTTATTGTACCTTTACAATAAAATAAAATAAGTTCAGTAATTTTCCCAAAAGACAATTACTGCTTCACACTTTCAGTGCTGCACCGCAAGGTTTTCTTGTTTCATTTCATTGAAGCTGAATATAGGTGGCCAGGTGTTATTTTTTCATCGGTATACTTCTATGGTGGGTGGAGAATAATATTGTGAAAAAATCTGCACCTACCTGCAAATATATAGGTATATAAACAAAGCTTGATAAAATAATTACAACTACATGTTTAGATCAAGTCTAATTTACTTATTTCCATGGACTTGGTAGTTACATAATACTAGGTCCATGCTTGCTTCCCTTTATTTGTTTATTAAGAAGGGAAAAGAAATTACCTAGGTACCTACCCACTTACTTTACTTCCACAAAGTGAGCATAATCTATAACCAACCATTATTGTTTTAATTTATTTAACCAAGTAGGTATCCTTGGTTTTTTTTTAACTTTCTGATGAATGATTAAGTATTAGTTTGATTCCCATTTTCTTCACAAAGTACGAGTTTATTTAGGTATGTATTTACGACATAGTATGTATTTACCTATAAACACGGAAAAAAATCTCGATTCTAATTTAATTAATCGGAATATGTCATCTTGTGGGCAGCTCTACCACACTATTAAAAAAAAAAGAACGTGAACTCCGTGACCTTGTAATGAATGAGTTATTGGAGTGCGAGTTATTCGAGCGCACGAATATTGTGCAGTCAATAATATTCACTCAGTACTTCGAGTATTTAAAATTTTTAACTTGTTGCAAATATTCTAGTGCATTTTATTGGCTGAATTTTACTCAGTGCGTAGTATTGGAGCGCTACAATAAGTAGCACTAAAAATTACGCACGAAATTTCATGCAGTGTGATAACTCGAGGCAAAAACGCCAATTATTGGCCTGCACTTATTTGGTTGCCAATTATTTGCTGCGAGTTATTTGGTGCACATTATCCGCACCCAATTTTTTCTTTCTGCTCTGTCCCTGTATTGTACGACTCGGTAATGTATGCACAACAGTCAGAAAAGCATGACAGATAAATAGGTGATTGATGTGTATGTTATGTGTATGGTGTATCTTGTTATTAGTTTTTGACTTTTTCAACAGAGCCTTTTAATGACAAATAATGGGGCTAATTCGGTATTGCACCCGCCCTATCTTAACTAAATTTAGTTCATTTTTGACAGGACTTAACAAATCTTGACACGATTAACGTTCGGATACACATTATCTCGCTCTGTGCACGCTCCTGCAATGTTTCTTTTTCAAGAGAAAGGCAAAGGTGTAAAGTCATGCAACCTTAATCTGCAATAAAGTGAACGTTAGTGAATCGAACCACGCGCAACGAAACGCAACTTAGTATGTGTTACGTTCCGTTTTAGTTTCGGAAATTAGATTTTTTTATTTTTTCTGCGTAAAAAACAAAAACGAAATTGCAAAATAGAACTTAATGTAATGGTCGATTTGTTGTACAGTAAGCAGCACATGCGGCTGGACATTATGACCTTGAGAGCGCCGGTATTCCGTAGCGGTAGGGATGAATTTCGTAGTGAAAGTGTCCAACCGCATGTGCTGGCTTCTGTACATACTGTTAAGTGAAGGCTAAGCTGGGCCCAACGCGATTGCGATTCTGTTCCTTATTCGATGGACATAAGAAAGGTGCAAAATCCAAAGTAATTTGCTTAGCATGCTCTTGCTTGTACGATTGATAGAGTTTTTAGCTGAAAGACTCGACCGACCCCGCTGACCTGACTGAGGATGAGCGATTCAGTAATTATCCAGGATTAGCGAAAGGAGATTGGTTGAAGTAACTCATCACTATTTAATTTTTACTCGATTTCGAGTTTATAACCTCAAAACTTACAAAAAAAATTAAGTCTACACCTAAAAAAACGGATCTAAACTAAGACCATTTTAAGTTCAAAACACCTAAAAATGACAGATAACGAACTTAAAATGACAGATGAATGGTCGTTCCCGAATAGCTAAATGGCGTTAGTTCAACTTATTTTTAGTCCTGTCAGATTCCAAACAAAATTAAGTTAAGTCGTGCGTTCCGAATAGCTAAATATGTCATCTGACACATCTAAACTAAATTTTAGTTAAAATTTAGTTAAGATTAGTGCATTGGCCAACATCGAATCGACACCAATGTTTATAAATTAATATCAGATCGTGACGATAAAGCTCGGCCAACAATAATATTCTAACTAGTTTTGGCTGTGCGTGCTATCCTGGATCCAGTCCGGTGAAGCTTGATTTGTCGTACCTTTTCGATACAAGCATAGGTAAATTAAAAAAAAAAAAAAAAAAAAAAAGTGCTATCCTGGCTAATTATAGGGTTGTGCATTTTAGGGATTCAGTCAGTCAAGCTGTCAATGTCAAAGTCATACTAGAGCTGCCAATAAAAGTCTCAGAGTACTTTGTGATTCAATCGATAATGATAATGAAACTGAGCCAAGTCATTAATTTTGTGATCCAAAACAATTTTTGGACATAAACCGAAATTAAAATACCTAGTAGGTTTATAGGAGTAGGAATAGGAATTGTTCAAATAGAAAGGATTTTAAAAATTAGTAAATACTGCAATAATATTTGATTTTTTTTATTTATCAATGATTTTTTATATGAAACATCAAAGCTGATTCTGAACTCATTGAATTTAATGAAGTTTGTTGTAGAAATAAAGATGGAGTCCGCCTTTTTTATAAAAAATCCAAGTAAAGCCCGACCAAAGAAATATGAAACCTCGCCATATTGCGGAATTTCAATGGAACTAATTCTATAAGGAAAATTGTTGCCATAGTCGTAAAATATACACGTAGCGCCCCAGAGCAGGTTTCTTATTTCTTTGGTCAGGCTATAACTAAGTTTTCTTTATTTTCATAAAGTCCCCTTTAGAGAAGAATAGGCTTGACCAAAGCCTTCAAATTAGGACAGATCGGCGTAGCCAAAGCAGTGCAACTGCAAGTACTAGCTATTGGCACACTAGGAGAACAGCAGTTGGAACAAGTACAACCTGTTACACAGGTAGCAGATACGGCGGAACAGGGCCCGTAACAGCATTCGCCATACGCAGTGGCGACTATTGGAGCTGCCGCTGGTATATATCCCAGTCCAGTAGGAAGCTCAACTCCAATAGGCGGTAAAATCAGCTGTTTGTTGCATGGTAGAGGGTCTAGGATTTCCAAGACCGGTGCGTATGATGTAATAGGTGTTAGGATTCTTGATGTCAGAAATGTTGGAGCTACGGATACAATTGGTATCGCTGAGGCGATCTGGAAAGTAACAATGTTTGGGTTAGTTCTTGTATGTATGGGTTGTTAAAGAGCTCTTGTTGTCAAGGAGTTTTTGTGGCTTCCATGGCCGACTGGTTTATCTAATTCTCGCCTCGGAGGTTCCGGGTTCGAATCCCGGTGGGGGACACTCACTGACCAAATATCAATTTGTGAGGATTACCGCAGTTTGATTAGGACATTGCAAGCCTAATCATAATCATTATTCAGTGCCCACATGTAAAGCCTAAACTATTACCTACATGCACCCTGTTTTTGGACGTATTTAAGAAACATGAAACATTAAAGTTCTTAAACAAATATTAAACATTATAATTCTTAGGCAAATATCTGATTGTCCGCTGAGAATGATGATTCCGTGCTTCGGAAGTAGTAACTTAAGTATAAAGGGACTACTATTTGGTATTCTGTGGTATAAAGCCGTTAGTCCCGGCTGGTATCTACGGATGTACCTACCTAGTCGTTACAGGAGCCATATTTTATGCCTTAGGTGGCTCTATAATTCTGACACCAGGGTTTGTGAAAGCAAGTACCTAAGCAGCGAGTTCTTGTAACGGCTGTAAGAATTGCGATGCAATTTGAAGTGTAGTCGTCGTCGGGGCGTCTCATGGGGAAGGACATACCTACAATAAACTTATTTACAGCGTAGGAAAATTCTACTTTCCATTGGGAATTAGTGTGTATGATTTGCCTGGAATATATTGCTATCTTAGCAATAAGGCCACCTATCGGAACCTATTATTTTCTTTGTTTGTTTTTCTTCTTTACGTTAATAAAGAATATTAATCTTGTATTGTATTGGAGAATTAACATCGAACAGATTCTTCTAGCAGATTTTTCATGAAGGTAAGTAACAAACATGCATTCGCTCGCAAAATTTTGTTATCTATGTGTATAATAAAACTGCAGAGGTCGAAAGTCTGTACATAGAAAAAAAAACTATAAACCGAATCAGGGGGATGTAAGATTAGATCATATCCAGATTATTTTCAAATTGTTTGTTTCTCTGTTTGTCTGTGTGTAGGGGTTAATCTCCGAGATTTAAATTTTGCATGGTGGTATCTTATATCCCCGGTCAACATCTTAGATAGTTTTTAACAGGAAAATATCTCATTCCTACGGATAACTGCACGGAAAGTCAAAAAACAACTTGAGCATAGCCTCGGGCGGACAACTACTTATAAATATTATTAGAACTTCAAAGATCGTTATTTTACAAACGTTGTTTACTCAGCAAATTCTAGACAACAATGCAAACTTAGCAATAAAAATTGCATCAACAGATATTTCTTAACACAAATCAACATTATCAAATAATTTTACAAAACACTTTTACGCGAAACAAACTTACATAAAATAATTAATGCAATAAAAAAAAAAATACTTACACCAGCGAACAGTGAAGCAACCAGAATGATATTGAAACCCATCGTAATGTATCGAAATACGAGTACTAAAATGTTGACACTTCAGTTCTTATAATAAATACTATAGTTTTATCAAAACGTACGCACCGTATCTTGACCTATTTATTAATAATTTAAGTACAATTTTATTTCGTGAGTGTAATTTCGAAATAACATGGTGCTTGATTAAAAAATAATACATGGTTTTAGGCCTACAAAATCTTAATGTGCAGACTATCGCTGGCCTACTCAACTCCCTACTCAACTTCCTACAAAACTTTTGATTTTTCTTCGCAGGTTTCCTCACGATGTTTTCTTAAGAACGTCGATAAATGTATACAAAAAGAATTTGGGAAGCGAAAAAATTAATACGTCCCGAGGATTGAACCCGTGCCACCCCGTGCCTTATGAATGGACCTAACGAATAGGCCACCGACGCGACGCTCTGTGTAGGAATATAATAGAGTATACTGAATTACACACAAAAAACTAGTTTAAAAAATTAACTAACTTTAATAAACTAACCACTTAGTTTCATTTTAACTTTCTACATGCAAAAACAAGTCCGACTTTTCGTTAAACCTCTTTCTTACAAAAGTCAAACAACAAGTGTCACCATGGCAACCAGAAAACAAAACAAAAACAAAAGAGCTGTAAACAAAACTTGTTTCAACACCTTTGTTTTCAATTTGAAATTGAGTTGAATTGTGTAATATATTTCAACAGAAAATAGTCTCTAAAACTGGCAAATATGTCTGGTTTTAGCGGTTTCGACAGCGAATCTGTGGGGTTTGATTCTATCAGCACGAATAAGAGGGCTGGGACCACGAGTGGGACTCAAACGTTTTTCACGGAGACCGGCACGGCTTCTCAGACGAATCTATCTCAAGAATGCGGCTGCAATGCCACTCCTCAGGAGCTGAATGCCGAAGACGATATCCTCAAAGAATACCCGCCCCCAGGTCTGACTCTCGATGATTTAAAGAATAAGGATACAGCAGGTTAGGATTTGGTCTATCCCATCATCTCTGTCTTTAGGTAATCCAGTCCAAAGAACAAACCCAGTGGAGACCAGTACTGGACCTAAGCCTCCTTTAGGATCATCGTAACGACCGGTTCCGAATTGCCTGCATCCAGCGGCTTCCATCAAAATCTCTTAGCCCAGTTAAGTTCTTGCCTCAGATAACAGAGGTTCCGAAGTCAAATGAGTATCAGTATAATTTTAATAAGATGGGAATTTTTTTGTGTAAGCCCGTGTCCACAATGTTGTGTCAATTTTGGACTTGAAGGTAGGTGCTTAAATGATCTGCTCTTCACCAAACGCTAGTAAGAAACGTACTGTCTTTTTATTTCTTTACTAGCTTTACACCCCTGGCCCCGGCCGCGTTAAAAGTTTTTCTCGTAGGAGTGAGGCATTTTATCGCAGTAAATGGTAGCCTATGTCCTTCCCCAAGTCTATTCTATCTTTGTACCAATTTTTATTAAAATTAGTCCAGTAATTTGCAAACAGACAAACAATCAAACAAACGAACAATAAAATCTTTCTTTTTTATAATTTTAGTAGGTATATTATCACAGGTAGATGAGATTTGTTCATTCATTTAAACATGAAAGCAGAAAAAGTAGCAAATCTAGAAACACTCGTATACTTTCCAATTATATATTACTAAAGGAATCGCAAAATTCTCTTTGATTGTCAAAACATCTACATTCACGATTTCTGCGTCAATAGACACTTTTCATTCCTAATAAATTATGTCTATTTTTACTTTCAGGACTAAACGAGTTCCTTCGCAAAGTAGTGCCTGGTATGATGGAACAGCTAAATGAGAACAACAGGGAATTCGGTTACAATTCCTCGGATTCCGAAGAAGACGACACTCTGCAAGCCAAGCTCTTCCAACAGCTCGAAGTCAAGGTCAACAATAAAGGTGCTGGTGACTTTGAACCCACAGTTTTGGGAGTAACATGGTCCAGCGCTGGTAATTCTCTAGCTGTCACCATTGGGCAAGCTCAGCATGAGAAATGGTGTAAACATGATGGTTTGATCAGAATCTACACAGTGAAGAGATCACAACAGGACAGGTTGGTTCTGACTGCGGATATAACGCAGAAGAATTGCGTGTCGGTTGTTAAGTATCATCCGTCGGTGTCTGCGCTATTGGCGTACGGCACCGTTTCTGGTGAAGTTGTCCTTTGCAATTTGAGGAATTCGTGTGTATCAGATGAACCATTAAGCTCACCATCTGGATGCCATAGTTCAAAGAGGGTCTCAGCTTTACAATGGGCTGATCCGCCTTTGTGTAACATGTATCTACTTGCTCAAATCAACAAAACTGGAAAGCGGAGAGGCGCCTCAGATCAAATTCTAATATCCTCTGGTTGTGATGGCACTGTCAATGTTTGGCAAGTCAACGTGAATCTTAAGATCTTCCAAAATGTGATTACTTATAATATTAACGGCTCGAAAAAGAGTGGCGCGGTAGATATATCCTGCTTTGACTTCATCAAGGTGTGCCCTCTACGTCCTTCTGAGGAGAAGCATTCGGATGACATTTTCGTGGTAGGCACAAAGACTGGTAAATTGTTTCTATGCAAGACCAAAACAGATCAGACAAGTCAATTTGTTGATAACGTAGACCCAGTTTATGATGTCCTGGAAGGCCATTCGACATGTGTCCTGGATTTGGCTTTCAGCTTCCAGAAACCTGGAATATTTGCTTCAATTTCCATGGACTCTGAGCTCAGAGTTTACGATGTAAACCAGAATGCGCCACTGAAGGTTCTCTGTTTAGATATTCCCATCTCTTGCATGACTTGGTTGCCTAACAACCCTTGTATTGCCATTTTGGGGTTGTCGCGTCCGGAAAGAGATGTGTTACAAGTGTACAATGTGAACACAGGGAGGGTAGTGAAGGTGGAAGGGTTGACAGGAGGTGCTGGAGTGACTTGCCTTGCTATTAACCAGAGCGGCACTTGTCGTATAGCCGCAGCAGATTCAGATGGCACTTTAAGAATATTCGATTTGCCTACACGTCGAATTCGGCTCACGCACGAGGATTTGGAATTTTAGCCTGCGTATATATTTTTGTGATGGGAAAAAAAGTGCTAATTACTTGAATTTATAGTCTTTTGCTTGCTTGATTGATTGTGGATCATTTTTGGTCATTAGCAATAAGACGATCACAAGATATAAAATTTTAGGAGTGCCATATATTTGCATGAGAAGTTATAATTATTTTAGTCTGTAGATGTCCACTGCTGGACAGATGCCTGCGCTGTGCTGCATCGGTTTTGATTCTGTAACGTTCATCAGATGTCTTTTTTATATGTTTAAGAAGATAATGTTGAAAAGCGATTCTGGAGATTTGAACTCCAAAATCAACTCTTTTGCAAAAGTCTGTGGTATTATTAGCATTTTTTAATTTTAAACTATTATTGATACTTTGATGTTTAAGTACCGTACCTACCATTATGAAATTTACTACCTATACAAATTATTTATTTAGTAACTTACTGAATATTTTTATGTTAGTTTTAGTTACTTAGGTTAAAAGATGTAAATTATCTTATGAAAAGTAAAATTTTCGATTCTGACATGAAACTTGTGCTAGCGGCCCGGTACGTGCTTTGCTACGTATAAAGTGAAATAATAAAAAAAATTTACCACTCGACGGATTTTGTGCAAACTTCATTCACATAAACCACCTAGTAATTAATCCGAACAAAGCCTAAACATTTGGTTTGGATAGGTGAGACTCTTAGAGAATAAATATACATAGAGCACGCGCATCGCTCCGCTGCCTTTATGTCAAGCGTAACGTAAGCAAGATGTATGGGCGGTGAAATCAATAGTCCTTTTTCTTTTTTAACATTTTTATTTTTTGATTTATTCCTCGAGTCATGTTTGTCACTGCACATTTCGAAATGTTCTCCTATTAAATTTCTTATGGACGTTCCGGTAATTAGACCTAAAGTGCCTGAAGGATTTTTACCGGGAAAAATAATCAGCTCCGTTTATTTATTTATTTATTATTTATTTGATACTAAACGAACGCGCTGAAGATATTCGGACTGTTCTTATCCGTGCTTACGGTTCATATTTCGTTATGCGTACTCTATTCCTCCCAGATTTTTTTCTATTTAAAGGTATTTAAAGGTTAGAAAGTGAAACTATTCTTGAGTTATAAAATTACAACTAAAAGTGGCATTGATTTTTATATACAACTTGTATGATAGTAAAATGTATAAATTTCGTTTATAGCTTGTCGAATTGGAATTGGTGAACGATATTCACCCCTACCGCTACGGAATACGGGCGCTTTCAAGGTCAACATGTCCAGCCGCATATGCTGGCACTGTACATCTTTTCATGAGATAAATTAGGTCTTTGTGATAGTTAGTAATGTCTATATTATTTATTTTTGAATAAAATAAAGCAGAACTAAATGATAAATTCCTGTTTTTATTTCTCTATCCAGCAAGCAAAAAAAAATCTGCCCTATTTTTTTTTCAAAATGGATTGGGGCAAGTCAGTGGCGATATAGGATCGCTTGTATTTTATTTTAGTTTAGAGTATTAGAGTTAAGGTTATTTAGAGCTATAAATCCCTGGTAGAACTGAGTATACGAAAAAGATTACTTTTCAACTTTAAGAGCCGAAACACATAACCGCGTTGCGGCGCCGCAAACGCTGAAATCGGCGGCCGCCAATCAACTCTCAATATTATTCTCAAAAGAGATGATTGCCGCGGCCGCCGATTCCAGCGTTGCGGCGCCGCAACGCGGGTATGTGTTTTGGCCCTAAGAGTTAAAATTATGGTGGCAGTAGCCACCTCCAATATTTTTGGATTGAAAGGAAGAAAAGAAAGTTTACAAAACGATTTGAGATTGATAGCGAATTTAATAAAGAATTGTAAAAACTTAAACATAAATTGAAACTCAATCCAGATGCTCGCCTAAAAAGCATATATAGGTAGGTGTCAAATCTCAACAAATACCAAAAGTCGGCTAACACCTAATATATCCTCAAAAAGTAGGTACCTCTGTTTCTGCAAGTGTTCGAAAACCCTTTGGTACATAAAGTAGGCAAACGCGGAAAGTTGGCAAAAGTCACCGGTGTATTAATATTAATTTCAGCATTTAGTCAACGTCATCATAGGTAGTTATAAACCCACGAGAAGACAATGTGACAAATAAGGCTTTCTTCCTTCTCTTCTGCTTTGTCTTCTGCAGATTATTTCATGGATTTCATAACATAGTTATGTATTATTTCCTATCGGACTCTTGTTAAAGTCAAAGTCAAAATATTTATTTCACTGACCTCATCTTCATCATCTTGGTGTCAGAGTAAAGGACGATAGAGTAAACATTTCAGTTATTTCAGTTATTTGCAAGAAAACACGACAAGTTGGACTAACTTACGCATTTTACTATCGTACTAAAAATATTTAGCAACGAAATTTCGTACTGTTATTGATAAACATCGATTTTCTTGGTCAATCAGTTAAGTGATAAGTCACGATTTTCAGATAGTAAATAATATTATAAATACTAACTGTGTCATAAAATATTTAGTATACATTTGATTTCTAATTTGAATTTTATTTGAATTTTGTTTTCGTAGCTTAAAAATGAAACGAAGAATGTTAATGATATTTTATTTAGTTTTCGCAAATCATCAGGTATTTTTTTCCTGCTACTTATTATTTATAAGTCTTACTTTACGAATAAATACATTACCTTTACTTAAGTTCATGAAATAAATATCTTCATCTATTTCTTGCAGATTGTCACGTCTCAGTTTGCATCACAAATCTTCCAAAAGCAAGTGAACAATCGTCCAGTCGAAACTGTTGTCGAAAACCTGGTATACCCCCCAAACGTGTGCCCTAATCGACCCCTGGAATTCATCGAAAACCTCTTCTATCCGCCACCTAACAGTTTCATCAATAGACCAATTGAGATCAGTGAGAAGGTTGTGCTATCAACGCCTGGTGTTGAAAGCGTTGTGTATTCATCTTCTAATGTCATCCCTAGCCGACCAATCGAAGTAGTAGACAATCTCGTCTATCCACCTCCAAATGTCATTGTAGAACCACCATATACCGCTATCCCTACCTCGCCCTTACCTCCCTCTGGAAACACTATCCTGATTACAGATTGTTCCCCTTCTGCCTGTCAAAGTTTAACAGATACATTACAACTTATGATTGTTTGTAATCTGCTGCAAAATACTCAGGGTGGTAAAGAATATGCGTTGAAATTAGCAGGTCCAGTTATAAATCAACTAATTTCATCGCCTGTTATGCCTTGCGGTTGTCCTAATCCCATTTTCAGTAATATTGTAGCTTCTAATCCTGTATGTCCTAATATTTTACAAGAAATCATGTCTTCGAGTGTAGCTCCTTCTAGCATTGTATCTCCTACCCCTATTTTGGATATCGTAGACAGTAACTTAGTGTCTATTTCAAACCCAGCTTCACTTACTACATGCTCTTGTCAGACACTTGGATTACCAAGTCCTTGTCAATCTTGCGGAATGCCTGTGACTTCATGTTCGTGTACGATGACGCCGCCATCTTTATATACCTGCCCAAGATGTTCATCGCCTGTTGTCTCTAGTCCTTGTTCTCAGTGTTTGGCAACTGTTCCAAACGCATTGTGTCCAGCTTGTTCATTGGCCGCTGCGCCTAGCGTTTGTCAAACTTGTTTGCAGCCATCTTGTTCCTGTGAATCTTCTCCAGCTCCAATAACATCGCCGCCACCACCTAACCCTTGCGCCTGTCAAGCTTGCAAGGCCTGCCCAAATTGTTTGAATTCTATTTTATCTAGCTTTTTGAACTTTTTGTAATTTAAATGAACAGATAATTTTAAATGTATAACATTAAGAAATAAAAGATATTTAAATGTAAATGCTTTTGTATTTTATTTCTTATTTAGCTTGAATGTTTTATTATACCTACATGAAACCTAAAACATAGAAATTCTAGAAGTTTTAAGCCGTACAAAATATGACTAAGATTTATATTATTGTATCTGAGTCGTCCCCAGTAGTATTGTACAGTAGCCAGCACATGCAGCTGGACATTGATGACCTTGAGAGCGCCCGTATTCTGTAGCGGTAGGGGTGAATTTCGTAGAGCGAATGTCCAACCGCATGTGCTGTCTTCTGTACATTATGTAGCACAATATTGTAAACAAAATTTATCATTCGTTTCTCTTCTTCCGTAGCTCTTTCACCTCTGTCCACTATCCATGCCCTAAGAACCATACTATTTTCTTGTTCAAGTATTTTTTTGTGCACTTCTAGTACCTAGTGTACTTGATGCCCAATTATTTAGTAGACCTACTGCTTTATATGAAAACATACTATGAACCTTGTATTGTGGAGATTAAAAATATTAAATGCGTCGCACACCAAAAAAGTTTGGATCCCTTGGTTCAAACCTCACTTCCAGTAACTGATTTATTGAAACCTTCAGACTTTTCTTATTCTATTTCTTGATGATAAATTAGTTCAGTGTGGCCCAGAACTTAAGGTGCTTGTACGTACACGGTGTAAGTAGCTTGCGCATGTTGAGTCAATTGACTTCATTTGAAAGCACTAAAATTGAAAAATATATGATAAAATTGAATAATTAAGTGTAGGTCAAACAGATATAGTTTAGATTAGATGCGGCTAGTATATGCACATCGCGTTTCTAAAAGAATGTCAAATTTGACTCAACATGCGCAAGCTACTTGCACCGTGTACAAGCACCCTTGATCATCATTATCATCTCATAGCCTGTAGATGTCCACTGCTGGACAAAGGCTCAAGGATCTCCACAAAGATCGGTCCTGCGCTGCCCGCATCCATCGGCTTCCCGCGACCCTCACCAGATCGTCGGTCCACCTCGTGGGGGGCCTGCCCCCACTACGTCTTCCGGCGCGCGGCCGCCATTAAAGAACCTTTTTGCCCCAACGCAACGGCCAATACAAGCACCTTTAGCGTCTTCGAATTCGAAGGCGGGGATCCAAATATTTTGAAATGAATTAATACCAAGCGACCCGGTGTGATGCCTAGTGGTTATTTCTAACTCGTCGGCCTTGTAGCCTAGTTGGCAGTACGTCTGTCTACGAAGCACAAGGTCGCGGGTTCGAATCCCGCCCAGAGAAAACATTCTTGTGTTTGCCTTGTGTCTGGATGTTGTATATTTATATATGTATGTATATCAGCTGTCTGACACCCATAGTACAGGCTATGCCTAGTTTGGAGTCAGATGGCCATGTGTGAGATTTTCCACATATTTATTTATTTATTATTTACTAGCTTTCCGCCGCGGCTCCGCCCGCGTTAACAGTTTTTCCCGTGGGAATGAGGCATTTTCCCGCGGTAAAAGGTAGCCTATGTTACTCAGGGTGAATGTAACTTTCTAATGGTGAAAGAATTTTTGAAATCGGTTCAGTAGTTTTTGAGTTTATTCATTACAAACATACACACACACACAAAAATACAATTATTTCCTCTTTATAATATTAGTATGAAGTATGATATGATTTTATAGCATTCAGATATGTGGGTACTCAGGCTCTAGACAGATAGGCTTAATTCTACTGCAACCCAAAATTCAAATTTTTGATTCTTTTTTGTCTAGATCTATTTTATCGTTCGCCCGGTTACGCTTGTGTGTAGGTATCTCCGAATTGCGGACTTTCCAACCTCTTTGGTAGGTATGTATACGTCACTGAAAACTATATGTCATCGCTTTAATTTTAGTTCTAAACAAGGATGTTATAAGTTACTACTTGGTTTTAAACGAATATAAACTTTATTTAGTAGTACTTAGAGAATAGTTTTCTTTAGTAAACACCTATAGCGTGTCGCCACGTTCGGCTAGCCACGGTGGTCGCCACGCCAATAATCAGTTTTACCATTCGCCTACTGATGTTTCACTTTAAAAAAATACAGAAGGTATATCTGGTAACTCCAGCAAATGTTTATTTATCTCTACTCTACTTATGTATGGTGACTACATAATTAATGTTATCTTACTATCTTCTTTATGGATTTATACATGATTATTACCTACATTAAAAATAAAACAAGAATTCAAATTTAATGTTTTATATTATTAACAGTATTCATTACAAACAAAATAACAACACCTTATAATTTAAATAAAATAAAATCACAATCTCATCACATCACAGAGAATAAAATGCACGTAGTTTTTGAAACTTATCGACAATATTTTGTAGATGGTACATTTTCTACGTTCATACATAATATAGGCATATTTGTTTGAGCGGAACCTAACGAATAAGATAACTGAGCAGCTATAGACGGGGGTATTTGTAGTTCATACACAAAAGGTGATGAAATAGTATTTTGAGCTTGAGACGAACTAGGAGTACCTAATAAGGAAGGTATTTGAACTTCTAGAGTTATGGGACTGATTTCTAAGTTATACAGGTTTTGAGGTGAAGGAGTTGGTCTTAAAATCGTAGGACAAAGAATGTCAAAGGGGGTTAAAAATGGTGCAGACACTTCAGGTGTTGTATATAGAGCAGAGTAAGTTGATGGAGGTTCAAATATAAATGCAGGATCAATAGGATAATCTGCGGTGCAAGTTGTAGCGTAAGATGATAATGTGTTGATTGGCTGAGGGTCAAAGACTTCTACTACTGGGAATACTGATGCAGTGTCAGTTGGAAATGTATCTACTACAGGAAATATTTGCAAAACTTCTATCATAGAAGGTTCAAAATTGCTTGTTTCTGTCGAAGCATAAGAAGTTCCCATGGAACTTGCAGATGCTGAAGTTGTCAAATATGACGTAGGATTTGTATAATAGTCTACAGTAGATGGATAAGCCACTGGAGCATAATCCTCGATAGTTATTGGTGATACACTTGCCAAATCTGTTGAGGCATAAGAAAATAATGTAGGATTTGGTGAAATGGTCATAGTTGGAATCGTATCTTCAAAACCAGAAACCAGGTAAGGATTTGATATGGGACAGGTTATTTCAGGAGAATCAATAGGAACCATAAACATTGTCGGAGTCTCATACTGAGTCGTAGGTGTATAAAAGCTCGCGGCTTCGGAAGTACTGTAACAAGAGGAAAAATCTCCATAATTTTCCATCACTGCGTCTGAAGACAATATTGTTGAATCTACTTCCGTTGTGACCGGTAACATAAAAGTTGGTGCTAAAGTTTCTGCTCCATCAGGAGTTATATTGATTGTCTGTGAAGTAGTAAAAGAAGTAAGTACGGAATTTGTCGTGGCTTCTGAAGCACTGCAAGAAGAATATATTGGACTTAGATTTTCAGCAGTCATCGTTGAAGATGTTGTGGAACCTATTCCCATTGTAATTGGTAATAGAGCAGCTGGTGATAGCGATTCATCTAAAACAGGGGTTAAATTATTAGTCTGTGATGCAGAGTAAGTAGTGAAAATAGGATTTGTTGTGATTTCTGAAGTGCTGAAAGAAGAAATGACAGGACTCAAATTTTCAACTATAGCTATAGAAGATGTTGTTGAACCTAAGATCGGTAACATAACACCTGGTGCTAAAGTTTCTCCTAGAGCAGGAGTAATATCATTGATTTGTGTTTCAGAGTAAGGACTAATAATGTAATTAGTTGAGGCTTCTGAAGCGCTAAAAGAAGATACAGGACAAACAATATTTTCAGCTATGGCCATTGAGGAAGTTGTTGATCCTGTGATTGGTAACATGGAAGCTGGTGCCAGAGTTCCAGTCTGGGCAGAAGTTGTATCAATAATCTGTGATGCAGAGTAAGGAGTAATAATGGGACTTGTCGTGGCTTCTGAAGCACTATAAGAAGAAGAGACTGGACCTACATTCCCAGCACTGGCCACTGAAGATATTGTTGAACATGTTCCTGTTATAATTGGTGTGGTTACTGCTGGTTCCATTGGCATTGTGTTTATTGTCTGTGAAGCAGCGTACGAAGTAAATAAGGGATTTTCAATATTGTTTATTGAAACAGAAGCAGTAGTATCAACACTAGATGGAGTAATATCTAAGTTTGGTCGAGTGTTAGAAGCAAAATTTAGTGCTGGTTGTGAAGTAAAAGGTACGAAAGGAGCAATAGATGAACTGTACTTATATGGTGAGTAAGAGTTTGAATAAGCTGCCGTACTTGGTAATATTGTTGAGCTAGGGCTTGGGTAACTACTTGATTTAGCTATGCTTTTTATTTCATTAGACGGTTCTAAACAAGGATACAAAATTTCTTGGTTTGACTCTAAAGGAAAGATATCTTTAATCACTCTTGCATCAGATGGTTCTGGGACGAAGCCGATTGAGCTGGTGGCTTTAGGCTTACTTAATACAGGTTGTGTAGACGGAAATGAATACAATGGTGAATTGCCATTGGAAGGGAATGCAGACACGGCTTGTGGTATTGTTTGTGCAAAACTAAAAGAAGTCGCATCAGAGGAGGCTCTAGAACCTGAAAGTCCCAGACTTGAGGAAATGATGGTGCTGGTCCCTGCTGCAGTTTCTAAAAATGGAGGTGGAATTTTAGGAGGTAAAGATGTAGAATAACTAGAAACTGGGTTTATCACCTCAGGATAATAAGTCAAATCGTTTGAGTATGGATTTGCTGGAACAGTGTTCGTCCGTGGAGAATCAAATGAGAGAGAAGTAAAAGATGGTTTCGGTGCATAAGAAAAAGGAGTAAATTTATTTGTTGGATTTTTATAAACTGTATTAGTAACATCTGAAGCAGCGATTGATTGTGCTATCGACTGAGGCTTAGTACTTGCATCAGATTTGCAAAGCGGTTTTGACTCTTTTGGGATAGAAATTGCGTCATTAGCAACACCTAGAGTAGTTGGAATATCAAATTCAAAGTTAGAACGGTCGGTTTTAAAAATTTCTGTTATACCGATAAAAGAAGGTACGGGATTTAATCTTTTAATTTCGCTTATGCTATACGACTTTGCATTGTTATCTTCTATAGTAGTTCCATGACAGTCTATTGTATTTGAAGTAAGTCTATCTAAATAGTTAGGATCAATTGTAGATACAGATGCTTCCAACAAATTTGGCGTATCGGTGTAGCTCGTTTGTGTAAAGTTAGGTGTTTCATCAAAGTTCCACACCGTCTGTATTTTATTGCGGAAAATATTTGGTTTGTCATAATTATTTGGTTTATCTACTTCAGGAGATTTTCTATTCATAATTGGCGATTCTGTAGCGGGTGCTATCATTTCTTCCAGGATTGGGCCATTAATTGGCTCTATTTGAGGTCTAAATGAACTGAAAAATCGCTTTTCTGGCGAATATTCTTTGAAACAAGGTTTGCAAACTTCGTCTGATATCAATGTATCTTGCATAACCGATGAATTTATAGGAGATATACTCGACGTGGGAATAACTCTCAAATCTAAAGATTCGGCTTCAGAATTAGTAAACGTCGGCATAAAAGTTTTCGAAGGTTCTTTATATTGGGAATTGACATTAAATCTCGAAGAAAGTATTTTTGGAGCTGTAGTAGCCAAAGAACCTTTAAAAGCTTCGTTCGTAGAAGAGAAGCACCTTGGAGTTTCTTTAGATCCAAGATTTGGTTTGGATACTCCATAGTTCGACATGGGATTAAAATACGAAGATTCTACTATTGTAGGAATTGGTATTTCTGATTTTTCTTTGTTTAAATTAACTCTTTTTGAGTTATCAAAATACTTTAGATCAGGGTTGAGGCCTGGTGGGTATGGTTTACAAGAAGTGTTTGGTAAATATTGCGGTTTATTTGTATTTTTTATATCTACAGTGGGCACATTTAACGATCCTTTAGATGGAAAAAAAGCTGTAATATTATTTTTTAAATATAATGGCGGTTTCTCTGATACTGGTGAATAATTTAAATTTGTCTTAACACTATTAAGCCTAGATGTTTGTAATAAATCAAGCTTTTTCTGTGATGTCGTTTCTGATAAGGCTTTATTAAATTCATCAGTCTCAAATAATGAGTTCGATGAAGTATCTAATGTATTTTTCATAATCAACGATGGGCTAGTTGCTGTTGATGATAATGAAGATACTTGTGAAAATGGTATTGATGGTCTAATATAAGATGGTATTGAATAAGGGTTTACTGATGGAGGTCCTGATAATTGAGAACTTTTTGATCCTGATATTGCTGAAGCAATATCTGATGAGTCTGATGCATATGGTGGACGTAGAGGATTTTTGAAGACTGCTTCGTCATCAAGTTGGCATTCAGCCTGAAAATTAAATTAAATTGTAGGTATTACTTTCAAAATCAAAATAATAGTCCTTATGATTGATTCAATATAACTAATTGCATCAATTTCTGATAAGAAAATATCCATTATTGCAGTATTACAACGTAATTGCAAGTATTATAAGGAAGTATGTAATTTATTTCTTGTAGGTACAATTAAAATTAAGCACAATCTCAAATAAATCAAAATATACTTACTTTCCAAATCACAGCTGCAAACGCCAAAATAAATATTTTGGCCGCCATTTTTGTTCATCTAACAATAAGTAATTAGGCACAAAATGACGCACTTCTTTTCACAAATATAAAATGCTAACAAATGAAGTGAAATCGTCTGACCTATATTTAAAACCTTTATAGATTTTTAATGCACGTACAATGAAGTAATATGCAACAATATTGTAATGTATTGCATTATATTGCTTAAATTACAGGAAAATGTACTACTTGTTACATTTGAAGAAACCTTCTAAGAAAGTAAAGTTTTGTACTCATACGATGATAGAAGAACAGTACCTACTAACTGCAACAGCTATTGTGGTCATAGTCAAAGATGATGAGGTTTTAAACCCCCTACGAAAAAAAGGGGTGTTATAAGTTTGACGTGTGTGTATGTCTGTGGCATCGTAAACTAAACTGATGCGCCGATTTTGATCTAGTTTTTTTTTATTTGCAAGGTGTCTTAATCGAGAGTGTTCTTAGCTATGATCCAAGAAAATATCTTTAGCCATTTGATATATTATCAGCTCTTTTTTAGTTGTTGAAAGGATCTAAGTAACTGTTTTGCGGAGGGGGTTATTTAAAATTTTAATTTAATGTTATTTTCTATGTGACGCAGGTTCATGCCTTTTCGTCATCAGCAGTAGATAAAATAAAGAAAGAGCAAAGAATTTTTAAATTACCGCATATTGCACGTGCTGCTTTGATAAGATAGTCAATGTCCCTTGATAATGTACATGTTTCGGGGGCATAGGAAAATACTTGTCACAGTATATCTCTATACCATGTAGCCAGTATTCAAATGGGTACGTAAGTAAAGGATTCTATTAGATTATACCAAATATTGGGCATAAATATTATAGGTCTTTGGAACAGAAAGAAATAAGGAAAATATAATATCAGTTATTTAACTTTATTATTATTTATTTAACTTCTGTGCACGTCTTTACCCGTTCTTTGTTTAATGTTCTCTTTGCCTAGGCCAGCTGGAAGACATTTCGTGAGAGATAAGCTGTGCCTGTTGTGTCTGCTATTTAAATACCTGTACTTGTAAAATGTTTTTGTGTGCAATAAATAATAAAATAAAATAAAATAAAAAATAAATATCAATTACCTCAAAGCTACGACTTATTTCATTCGAAGTAAATTTCGTTGTTCTTTTATTTCAATTCAATCAGATAATGTACACCCAAATTAATAGTTAGATATTTTACTCATAGAGTATGTGGTATACTCGTAGTTTCACCAAGCGCCAACAATCGCATGTATAAAAAACATTCTTATAAAAAAAAAACGAAACGAAAATCAAAACGTGAGCAGAACCAATCTGCGCTTTTTTAGGTGGTTTGTGTTGTTAGGTTAAAATCAAAATCCATTGTCATCTTAAGAGTATCGTATATTTATTACTTCAAATTACAAAATAAATAACTTATACTTAGGTCATTTCTAACAAAATCAGGGGTTTCTATAACCATTACCACCGACCATAACCATTTCAGTATAGACGTTGCCATTAGAAGGTAATCCAGATAGTAACATAGCAAGATTGTTCGCACTACATTTTGCAACAGGATTGACAGGTCTAGATTCAGCTAAAGGGTACACATTTGGTACATTAACATTCTTTGGCATATTACCTGGATATTCTTGAACAGTAACAGCACCCTGTGAAACATATCCACTGTATGGCATCGGTACATTCACTGGGTTTGGAAGTGGTACGGGTGAACTTTTTTGTCCCAAATTGCTGTTAGCCAAACCCAGAACTCGTGCTAAAGAATTTTGCCAGTTGCTAGCGCAAATTGGACAAGGTGCTGGGTTTGGTACCTCTTCTATCGAATTAGTAGTTAAAACAGATGTAGGTGAATGAATAAGTCTAGATGTGGGCAGTATTGAAGCTTGTGTTCCTAATATTGGTTCTAATCCGGGATTTCCTCTCATTTTTGATATGACCACGTTTTGTATGGCAGAAGCGAGATCCTTACATAAAACCTCTGTATTCATCTGCGATGGAGAAAAGGTCCCAATATTGTTAGATCTTTGATAACGACATTGACAGTTTTGGGAAGATATGACCTGAAAAATAAAATAAAATATGCAAACCATTACGTAGAACAATATTTAAAAGAGGAAAGTTTTTTTGACTGAAACTACTGAACTGATTTGGATGAAACTTGGTGCGGAGATAGAATAGATCTTGGGGAAATTATCTCATTCCTGTGTGAAAAACTGTTTGTGCGAGCGGAATCGCGGGGTGGAAGGAAAGCTAGAAGTATTGTACATTAAAATACAATATTTAATATCAACAACATTTTAAATTTGCGCTTACCTTAAACAAAATGGTCAAAATGACTAAACTTCTTGGAATATTGCAAGGAGACATTTTTGAAATACCAAAATAAATATTTTGCGGTGCTTTTCTAATTAATAACTGTTATATAATGATAATGATATCTGTACGGAATAACCTTTTATACAATATTGATAACGTAATTGCAACAAGAATACTATTATTATCTTTGAAATCTGTTAGTTTCATTATGTCATTCATTTGACATTTTACTTAAGGGTTTGCTATCACAAGTTTTTGATATTATCTAATAAATTAAGTGTAGTAATACTTAATTTAGTAAAAGTCAGATTACATGCACTTAAAGAGAGTAGGTACACAAAGCCTTAACTATGAAATGTAAACTCGGCCTTATCGCTATTAGCGATCTCTTCTAAACTACTTTATAGGATAAGAAATAATTAATTCTACTTCTAATATAATTATTTATACAATTCTCGTGTCAAACCTCTAGTTACCATACTCCTCCGAAACGGCTTGCCCGATTCTGATGACATTTTATGTATATCTATTCAGAATAGGTTTTCATCAATTTTTTAACCCCCGACGAAAAAGAAGGGTGTTATAAGTTTTTGAGATATTTTCTTGGATCATAGCTAAGAACACTCTCGATTGTTACACCTTGCAAACAAAGAAAACTAGATCAAAATCGGCGCATCCGTTTAGGAGCTGCAATGCCACAGACAGACACACACGTCAAACTTATAACACCCCTGTTTTTCGTCGGGGGTTAAAAATTGGTTTCGCCGTCTCGGCAGAAAGTTTTATAAGTACCCTCAATTCTTGTCAGCTCTTTCGTATCTCACTGTATGTTACAAAGAGTGTTACGTGTGGTCTGTAAGAGAATCGTATTAGGTAACGAATGTGGACCAGCTAAGGGTCTTTACAAACGTACTTCATAGTAAAAAAAAAGACTCCGTAACGCTATGCCGAATATTTCTTGTGCGATGAACGTTAGTGCGACAACACTCCAGTTCGACAAAGGATGATGACCATTTTTATATGAGCCCCGTCCCCCTCCTCCAACAGATCTTTTCTATGTGTCAATAGGTTCTTATGGATCTATAGGAAGGCTAATAACTAGTTTTAACTTCATGATCAGTGGGATTTGAAAATTGAATGCTTACAATCTGTTATTTTGGGTACCAATATTAATAGAAAAACGTTTTTTTTTTCGGAATATCCCGCGTCTTTGAAAGATGTCGCCATAGTAAACAGTAAATCACATAGCTAAGACGCATATACTGAGATACATTTCAAATCTGTTGGTCGATGTTATTAGTTTTATGTTTTTTGGGGGGACGTTTTGACACATTATCCTTTTAGTGCGAAGTAATTTAAGGACGACAAAGGACATTATAGTAGGCTGTATTGGGCGTAAAAAATCCAGCGTGTACCTACTAAGAAAAGAAAAGAAACAAGAAAAGAAAAGCAAAAAAGTAATTCATGAATAGCTTCCCGCTCTACACCTCCACTCACTTTAGCTGTTTTCCTGTAGAAACGAAGTATTTTTCTATAGTAAAAAAAATAAAATAAACAGGCTCCGTGGTCGAGTGGTCAAATTAAGCTCTGACGTTACGGAGGTTCGAATCCCGGTGTGGACTCGTCAAACAAATGTCACTTTGTGAGACTTTCCTCAGTTTTGTTAGGCTGAATCGCCTGATTGTCCGAAAAGAAAGTTGATTCCGTGCTTCGGAAGGCACGTAAATCTGATCACTGAATCGACTCGGAGAGCCATGATTGTAATCGAAATTAACAGTTATTAACAGAAATAAAGAAAAAACACTTTGATTGTGTTACAGATGTAACCCTAAAATTCACGTTTTCCTTTTATTTACAGTTATAAAAACCTTTTTGAGGGTTACGGTTTGTCGCCAATACTCGTATTGCACGGTTGGAATGAACCCTAACCTAACCGTATACTAAGTTCTGTTGTTCATGTGCTGTACTGTTTTTGTCTGCAATAAATTAGTGTCGTATTGCATTCATTTATTATTGATCTATTTATAGTAGCAAAGTGCAGTTCAAATCCCGCCAATGTGTATAAACCGTAGTAAACTTATTCCAACTGCTCTTATTCTCGGCACGTCGCAATCGCGTTAAGTCCGAGATGGGATTCGACCGGCGCTCATTCGGTTTAGAAACTTTCCCACATCCCACATACGTCCTAATCCGATTGACATGGCTAGGTAAAAGGGTATCTAGGTAATAACAACTTATTCTATAATATATATCTTATCATTTATTGCACATAGAAAATAATGTAACTACAAATAATAACGTTTTAACCTTTGAATATACATAACTAGCGAGCCGCCCCGGCTCCGCACGGGAAAATGGTTGTTGTGGGTTATCCTTAGGGTGCTCCCTCACCGGTTCTCCTCCTTCACTGATGTATGCCCGTTTTGTATGATTACAAGGTGCGCATTGTAATGCTCGGTTCTCCTCCTTCACTGATGTAATGCTCAAATCTGTAACGTTACATTACACGCGAATGCTCCCGGTGAGGGAGCACCTTTAAGTTTGTTATGCATGTTTTATACATATAAACCTTTCTCTTGAATCCCTCTATCTATTGAAAAAAACCGCATCAAAATCCGTTGCGTAGTTTTAAAGATTTAAGTATACATAGGGACATAGGGACAGAGAAAGCGACTTTGTTTTATACTATGTAGTGAAGAAACATTAAATAAATAAAAAATTACTCCCGACACAAAACCGTTACTAGATCCTTTCAACTACAAGAAAAGAGCTGATAATAATCTTCAAGTGCTAGAAGTATTTTCTTGGATCATAGCTAAGAACACTCTCGATTGTGACACCTTGCAAACAAAACAAACTAGATGATAATTGGCGCATCTGTTTAGGAGTTACATTGCCACAGACAGACAGACAGACACACACGTCAAACTTGTAACACCCATCTTTTTCGTCGGGGGTTAAAAAAGGTTCAAACAGGTCAAAAAGTCTTACTACAAAACAGTTCAATGATACGAAAGAAAAGATCTCTCCCATATTACAACAATGTCATTTTAAACATACAATTTCATAGAAAAATATTTTTTTATTTCGTTTTCGGGATTTTTTTCGAGAGATGACCCTCATTAATTCGGTAAAAGCTTGATCGGTCGTATTCAATTAAAAAACTTTCATTAATAAAAAATACTAGGTACCTAATGTTTCTTTGTAACTGTAGTACCTAACTGATTTCCTTGTAGTAAAAAAATATCGGATTTTGTACAGAAAATTATGTCACATTTGCATAATGCCAAGATTTCTAATCATAACACATATTTAATTTACAATTTGTTCTTATCTTAGCTGATATGATAATAAATGTCTATAATAGTATGTCATTTATCAATTCAGTTCATTTAATTACATTTACTAGGGGCAAAATGGCTCCTCGTCCAAAATTTTTAATATTTTGCACATTCACACAGGTAATGTTAATAATCGCTACCTAATAGTTGTTGGTACAGCCTTTTGACTCTTCTGTTTTGTTCTGTTTTTTCTGTATATGTGTGGTATTTCTGTATTTGGTATACTCGTAGTATATTGTATTGTATTATATTCTTATATTGGTTCTAGCCTCGTAAGACCTAACCTAATTTCAGGTAGCCTTAACTGACAATAACCCAATGTACTAAAAATAGGTTCAAGTGGTTAAGGCTCAGGACCTTGATTTACAAAAATAGTATTTACCTATTATGCATCTTTGTATTGGTGGGACTATTCAAAGTGCAAAGTGGGTTACAATATTATGTCATAATTTCAGAACGCTGGGCCGCAAAATTATGTTTTAGGAAACTATCTTGGGCCCGAATAGCAATGTGTTTTTTTCTAAAGATAGGACGCTTAGGTCTTACGAGGCTTTCGATCTTTCAGTCTGAATTTATCTGTCTGTTCAGCCCACTTTTGTCCACAGCTGGACATAGGCCTCCTCTTTTATGCACCATACTCCGGAACTGACCTTCCTTGAACCACAGTTTGCATAACAACGATGTCATCCAACAATTGAGTGGTCTATCATCATCATTTCAGCCTGTAGACGTCCACTGCTGGACAAAGGCCTTCCCCAAAGATCTCCACAACGATCGGACCTGCTTGGCCTGCATCCAGCGGCAAACCGAGACCTTCACCAGATTTCCGGTCCACCTAGTTTGCCCGCCTAAGTCTTCTGGCGTGCGGTCGCCATTCAAGAACCTTTCTGCCCCATTGGCCGTCGGTTCTACGCGCAATATTCCCAGCCCATTGCCACTTCAGTTTAACGATTCTTCGGACTATGTTCGTGTCTCTCGTTTGTCTGAATACAATGTAATATTTCAATATCACTACATAGTATAAAACAAAGTCGCTTTCTCTGTCCCTATGTCCCTCCCTATGTCCCTCTCTTTGTACGCTTAAATCTTTAAAACTACGCAACGGATTTTGATGCGGTTTTTTTTAATAGATAGAGTGATTCAAGAGGAAGGTTTATATGTATAATACATGCATAATATACTTAAGGATAACCCACAATAACCATTTTCCCGTGCGGAGCCGGGGCGGGTCGCTAGTTTCTTTTATTATATTTTTTTTACTTCCAGGTCCTCATAGCAGCTGGACAATCAGCTGTGAAACAATATTTCCACGTCACGGGGGTCGGCCCACATTCCCACTCAGCTGGGCTGAGCAGTTTGCCCACTGTTGGGTTCACTCGACAAGCTATATCCAATGCTGGTCTAGCTACTGTGCCTAACGCTGGACTTGCTATTCCCAACGGTGGGCTAACTATACCCAATGGTGGGGTAGCACCTAGTACTGGTATTTCTGCATTAGGGGCACTAGCCGCTCTTCCTGGGTTGTTGCAAGGTATTTTTTTATCTTTTAGAATATTGGTATTTTTATTTTGCGGAGTTGGCAATGATTGCCAGTGTATTTGTATTTTTTTGGACGGATTTGTATGAAAGAGAATCATTCATTTTGGACCAAAAAAGTGAAAGTGCCGGCCAGCAAAAAAAGTATGACTTTCGGGTAGAACACACAATTCCTGTATTCTTTTACTATGACACCAATCCTGTGCACCCCATGGTTGTATTGTTAGAATCTTCACTGTTTGTTCCAACATTGTATGAAATGTGAATGATATCCTTTAAGATGTTTACGTTTTCTTAATTATTGTATTTTAATTTTTTCCATCATTATAATGCATCGTTAAAAATATAGTATTTTACATTACAAAAATTTATTTAGGCATTTTTAAAATTCGTGCTTTTTGAAAATTCATATTGTTACTTTGTCAAAACTAAAGACAATCTTTAGATAAGTATTCAGACTAGGGCCTTTCGAATACGCATGCATTTTGATGATTACTATCTTTCTAAGTTCAAAGATCATCTTAAAAACCTTTTATATAATCATCATACATATTTTCAGCTCTTACAGCACCATCAGTTTCACCTTCACAAGCAGTACCAACATCTACAGGTGTACCAACATTACAAACCCAAGCTCTACAACCCAGTCCTCCTACCCCAAGCGTACCAACATCCAAACAAAACACCATCGATACCAACACAACAAACGGAGGCCTTGATTCCGCTGTGCTAAACAATTTAGCCATCGCACTACAACTGCTTATTGTCAGCAACATTCTCAATTCAAATCTACCGGAAAACGAAGCGAACCCAATATACGAAATGCTGGAAACAGCGAAAAATATACCCACCTCGCTCTCTCCAACGCAGTCCAGCAGCAATCCACCTCCTTCACAGCAGACTCAGGATCCGTTCGCGCAATATTTGCCGAATGCGAACTTCGTTGGTACCTCAGGGTTCTCTGAAGGGACAGTGTCGGATCCTTACATAAAACCGACGGCAAGGAATAGTTTTCAATTGATGTCCCCTTACGAGGCCCTTGGGCCGAACTCTCCATTCTCTGACCCTATTTTAGCGTCGCCTTACGGGTCCTTTATGACCTCGAAAAAGGACTTTCAGTCCCCATATATGATGATGGATAGTGACCCGTTTAGTATGAATGATCTATTTTAGGGTATGTTTTTTTTGTAAAATTAGATACTTTGTTGTTTTTAAGGTTATTTATGAATAAAAATAAGATTTGCAATAAAATGTGTATTGTATTTTTTTCTATATCTAATAATCCTATATCTAATAATCCTAATCTAAAGTCATACATTCATAGTTGTAGTACTCAGAAAACTGAACAACTTTCCCTCAGGAACGAACGAAAAAGAAGGTTGAAATCTCAAAAAATATTTTCAACCTTTCATATAAACTTCAGTTACGTGACCGGCTACTTTGTCCAAAATCGAGTATTTTGGGTGAATGTGAAAACATCTGACTTGACGTTAAGGACAGCTACGCTCTTATTTTAGAATAGAATAAGTAAGTAAGTAAGTAGAGTAAGTAACTATATTATTATTATTATTAATATAAATAATTTAATAATCAATTGATTCCTTTAATTCTCTGATTTCATGTGAATGAAACATGGCCTCTTAAATTGAATCTTGAAGTGCAATTTGGACTCATGTACGTAGTATTATTAAAGTTACTTATACAATGAACCAGCATTATTGCCCTAATTAAGAAATATTGGCTCGCTAGTGAATATTACCGATGCCTCTTTTTTTTTTTTAATTGACCTATGCTAGAGTCGAAAAGGTACGACGGATCAAGCTTCACCGGACTTGAACCGATGCCTGAATACAAAATATGTATCGACGATTCAATAGTACAACGTACCCTTTACATTATAAAGCAGACTTTTCTTTGCCCCTGCTACGAGCTACGACTGCTACGCCGTAGCTCGTAGCAGTTGCCTACGACTCGCTACAATTTTTGACCCTGGATCAGTGTTGCAAGCAAACCCGAATTTTAGAAAAGTGGTAGATTATGTGCCAAAAGTTGGTAGAAGTTGGTAGAATGTAAAATGCAATTTAGAAGAACATTTAAAATTTAGAAGATATTTTTAAGATTAAAAATGCATGAACAGTTGTTAAAATGTTTATTTTTGGAAAATTTTAAATGTTCTGCGCTGAGCTGCCACCATTCACCATTGATTCCGCAACAAACCAACCGGGAATCGGCCACAGAACAGTATAATAATGTCCATAGGCGCGAAATGGCGCGAACGGCGAACTGTTGCTGACGTTTTTTTGTGGTTTATGGCCTGAATTCTAAGTATGTTTGCTTGACGCATCTTCGCATGGCTCACGCAACACATCACAACATGTGATATGTCAAAAATAGGTAAATTTTAGGTCTAGGGTGCTAAATAGGTAGACTGAAGTGAAAATTGGTAGATCTACCAAAAAGTTGGTAGATATGGTATCACTGCCCTGGATTAACACATAGGCCACTTTTTTACTGCGGAAAAATAACTCGTTCCCACGGGAAAGTCTGTTAACGCGGGCGAAGCCGCGGAGCGAATAACTAGTATGATATATGTATGATAGTCTGTAAGCCTTACATACAGTGTAAGGTATTTATGTTATGGGTCCATGTTTACATATTTAACATCTTTATGTAAATATTGCCTAAAATAAATGGATTTATTATTATTATTTTTTATTTTTCTTTCTCTGCAAGAGCGTCCAATAAATATGTGATTTCCAAAAACATCTTGAACTTAATCAGATAGGGTCAAACCTGTGTCTTTTAAAAGTAAAGTCAGGTCTTGATCCTAGTCACTGCGCGCCACTGACGTAGACATAGGTACTGTCAAGAGCAATGCAAGCCGAAATGTTTAACGAATCATACCAAATCAAGGATGTTATAAGTACTAGTAGTATTTAATAATAATAATAATAATAATGATTTATTTCACTCCCACATAGTTTTTTCTAGTCTAGGTTACAAATAATCTTACGAAGTTTAGTTACTTAGGTAGGAACATATAGATTTTTATTTATGAGTTTTTTTTTTTTACTGTGCTATGAGCTCCTGGCGACCCCTCCCGGAGAAATAACTAATAAACTTTAGGTTCATAAAAACAACGTCAGGTTGGAAAATTAATATAAATATTATGATTGTGGGCTCGTGTGTGAAAGAGTGTGTGTGTGTGTGTGCGTTTGGGTGTGTGTGTGTGTGTGTGCGCGTGCGAATTGTGTGTGCAAGTGTAAAATTATAACAACCTCGTACCAAATAGAGTAAAGTAATTTTAACGGTCAACTTCACACACTGACATAAAATTTCTTCGCAGAGTGTGTCCAGGTTTCCTCACAATGTTTTTCTTTAGAGAACGTCGGTGGCCAAGTGACTAAGTCCGTTGACTTCCATTTAGAAGTCCGCGGGTTCAAACCTCGGCACGTACCAATGTGTTTTAGATTTTCGAATTCATATGTACGTTTATTCGACGCTCTTACGGTGAAGGAAAACATCGTGAGGAAACCTGCACACATCTGCGAAGAAATTTAAAGGTTGTGTGTGAAGTTGACCAACCCGCACTGGGCCAGCGTGGTCGACTAAGGCCTATTTCAACCTGATATCAGGGTAGGCTCGAGCCCCTCGACGGGGACGTTTATGAGCTGTTGACGACGACGGCGTTTTCCTTTACCGAATAGCGTCGATCAATCGTACATAATGACTTTAAAAACCAAAAACACATTGGTACGTCCGAGGCTTGAACCTGCTCCTCCCGTCTCCCGAATGGAAGGCAATAGCCTCAGCCACTGCACTAGTAACGCTCCCAAATTAATACACGAACATTTGAAGAGCTATAAATCAACCCCCGTATCAAGCAAAGTAATTAACAAAAGTTTGGAAGCTATAACTGAAATTTATTACTGAATATAAGACAAAGGATTCTTCCGAAGTAAAGGTTGTTTCAAGTCTGTGAGCTTTTAGAATAAATTAAAGCCTCTTTTGTTGAGTCTTTTTTTTCTAGCTTTTTTTTTGTAAGTATGTCTGTGATCAGCACTTCGTGTTTGCCTTGTGTCTGGATGTTCTATATTTATATACTAGCCGCGTTGTTTTTTGACTTTTCTGTACATTTTCCCGTAGAAATAAGATATTTTCCCGCGATAAAAACAATCTAAGATATTGGCCGGGGATATAAGGTACCACCATGCAAAATTTTATTCAAATCGGTTCAAGGATTTCGGAGATTAGCCCGTACAAACAGACAAACAGAAATACAAAAATATTAAAAAAATCTGGATATGTTCTATTATCACTTCTTACACCCCCTGACTCGGTTATTAGCTTTTTTTTCTATGTACGGATTTTCGACCTCTACAGTTTTATTATGTTTGTATTTATCTGTGTGTGTGTTGTAAAGTATATCTGTATATCAGCTGTGTGACACCCTTGGCACAGAAGAAAATAATAGTACTAACCCGTACAGAAAGGACACTCACCCCCCTGCACTAAAATGATTTCCCCGCCCGCCCGAGCTCCCCACACCCCGCACCCCGCAGGCGCCGCGGGACTCTGACAGGTGTGTTTAGGGGTGTTTTATATAGCGTTTCAGTTTTTGACTTGTAATTGATATTCAGTTGTTATTCAAAAAGCCGTAGGTTGTCAAAACGCGTTTGTTGTATTGAGTGTCCGACCTGTGCCCTTGGTACCTACATGACCTGCCTAGTTTGGGATTCTGATGGCCGTGTGTAAAAAAAAGCTTGTTATATTCCAATACTTAGAACTACGTTTTTTTTTCTACATAACTATGTATAGCAGGTGTTGTAAGATATTGTTTGTGCAACTGATAAAAAATACAATTAAATAAATTGCAAGAATTTAACAAATAAATTACAAAACATTTCTTTTTTTATCATTCATTTCATAAACATGAAATCTGTTACAAATCATGGTATTTTATCAGTTACAAATTCTGATTAAATAACATGTTTTTAGTATAAAAGTTCCTTAATTTCAAAAATTGTCATCAATCAAATTTGGTATTCAGAAGAAGAATAAGCTATTTGATATTTTAATACCTTGTTATTAATTTGTTAAATCAAAATGGCTTCTAAGATTGTCTTCGTTTGCATCACAATGGCCGTCTTGAACGTAAGTATTCTGAATAGAATATAAACGATTCAAATTAAAAATGAAATATGAATGTTTAGTTCATAAAGTCTTACAGACTTTGTTTCAGATTTCAGTTTTTTTTTTCAAAACTTGTATTTTTGTGTTTTAACACCAACAATCATTTATTTGAAAAACCAATCAATGTTCAGACACGCCGATTCTTTAGTTTTGTTATACATAGATAGAAGAAGATACGAACTTTTTAGACACTCCTGTTTTCATGTTGCATTGAAAAAAATATAGTGTTTTGTTTGTTTGTATTGTATTGTATTGTATTGTTTTTGTATTATTTTTGTTTGTCTAAACTTATTAATATTGAATTCCAGATGGTCCACAGTCAAGTGATCAGAAATTTCGGCTGCGGCTGCGGCGGCGGCTGCGGTTGCCCAAACATCCTCCCAATCGCCGAGCAGTTCATCAACCCTTACGTGGCCGGCCCGTACCTCCCCCCCTCCCCAGTGGTGTACGACCAACCCACCACCATCATCCAGGACAGCACAGTGGCCAACAATCTGGCGAACGCTCTGCAACTGCTCGTCGTGAGCAATCTGCTCAGTTCTACTCTGCCCCTCGACCAGCCGACGCCTCTCGCCGTCCCCGCGGCCAATCTGGCGCCCCTAGTGCCCGGCTTGGCGCCCCTCGAGTATCTGCCGTCTTATGTTAACGCCCCCGTCGCCCTCTCCCCCTTCTCCTCCTGTGGTTGCGGGGGGTGCGGATGCAATAGCTGCGGACTTTCGCCTTTCAACGTGTTGTATTAAGTTGTTTTGTTCTTGAAAGATTTGAATAAAGTATTTATTAGGTGAATTTTGAATCTATTTCATATATTACTGCAGCCCATAACAATTATAAAGCCCCATTAGAATGTGTCCCATAAATTCCACAGTTGGTTGGTGGATATTTGTAGTCGTTGTAATAAACAAAAGTTGGTTTATGACTACGTAAACAATGCTATACACGATGTTGTTAGTTGGTTTACGGAGAAAAAACCTATTACAAAATGAAAATAAAATGAAATGCGTTAAATTTATGCTATCAAGTGTTACTCTAGTAGCAACTAATACAAGTATGTTAATAAAGGGAAAAGACTATAATGGGATCTTTACATAACTAAGTTGTTGAACAGACTGAGTTCAGCAGCGTAAGCAGTAACTCTTCACTCTTCAGTACTCTTCACACGTAGTAGTCTATACACGTAGACACTACTAGATTATACTTTTTACTTACTTTTTTTACTACTAGATTAGTCTGTTTAAGTCATTTTCATAGTCTACGGCATTCTTTTTTTTTGGGGGCATGCTGCAAATGCAAATATTTTTACGCTGCAGAAGCGGGCTGTTCGTGCAATTGTTAAGTTAAAACCAGAGTCATATAGAGAAAAAATTAAGGAAATATATATATTAATAACTTTTGTATGGAAGTATCTATACATAGGTACTGTATTAAAACTGAAGAATCGGCGTGTCTGTACATTGATTTGTTTTACGAAAAACTGATTGTAGGTAATAAAGGGAGTGTAGCTGAACACAAAAATACAAGTTTCAAATAAAAATACTCTCTGTCTGTCTGTCTGTTTGTATACGCCAATATCTAGAACTACTGGACGAATTTTAATGAAATATAGCTTATACATCAGAATAACACACAGGCTACTTTTTACCGCGGGAAAATACTTCTTTCCTACAGGAAAACTTGTTAACGCGGGCAGAGCCGTGGGGCGGAAAGCTAGTCTAGTAACTACCTAATAATCGTAATTAAATAGTACAGTAGCCAGCACATGCGGCTGGACTTGTTGACCTTGAGAGCACCCGTATTCCGTAGCGGTAGGGGTGTACGAATGTCCAAACGCATGTGCTGGCTTCTGTACAAATTACCATTGAGGAATTACGTACAAGTACTAGAGAAGACACCTCGAATACATTGTATGCGCCAACATGGCGGCAGCGGGAGGCGGGCGGAATGCGCGGGGAGGGGAAAAACAAAACACAAACGACATACAAGTTGGACCCTTCAGGTAACATCGCCCGCACCCGCCGGCGGGGGCGCGCCCAGAACCAAAATCAAAATTGAAAATCAGAGACGGAGCCCCTCAGGCGTCGTCTCCTTCACGATGTTTTTCAATATGTGGTCCGAGGCTCCCTTAAGCCGCCTCTAGACGCGTTGGTATATGACTTTTTTTGGGGTAGAGTCTTCCACTCCCCCGCAAGTCCGGTGAAGCTTGATTGGTCGTACCTTTTCGACACAAGCATATAGGTCAATTAAAAAAAAAAAAAAAAAAAAGACAAGATGGAGCTCGCGACCTCCAATTCATATTACTATGAGTGCGTTTCGCCGGTGTCATTCATATGTACGATAGGTAGTCCAAGACAATAAGACACCGTGTGGTTGATTTAAAACAGCCCAATTATTTATATGCTTGCTTATCGAGTGGATTTCGAGGTTAACCTACCTCTCCTCTCACAAACCCTGTTGTTGGAATTGTTGAGCCGCCTTAGGCCTCCGACATGGCTCCGATAACGACTACATCCGTAGATATTAGCAGGGACCAACGGATTTACGTGCCTTTCAAAGTACGGAATCATCTTTCTTTTCGGACAATTAGGTAAATCAGCCTGCAATGCTCTAACCAAACTGGGGAAAGTCTCACAAAGTGATATTTGTTCGTCAGATCCCCATCCGGATTCGAACCCGGAACCTTAACGCCGGGAGAGCTCTAAAATTTGATGGCAAAATGACAAAAAAAGTCATTTCAACAAAAGAGTTTCAACCACGTTTCAACAACAAAAAGAGATGAATAGTCTCTTTAGTTATAATCATGTTGTTGCATGCATCAAGGATGTTCTAATAACCAAGCTAACAACATCCTTGAATCCAGAGAGCTTGAATAAAAGCCTCATGCTGAAAATTACTTTTGTAAGGTAGGTAATAAGCAAGAACATTTAAAAGAGGTTAGAAAGGCGCAAACGCTCATACTCCACGCAAAGACGCGATCGCGCTGTCTAACTCACACATAGCTATAAAAATGTACATCGGTATGCGTGCATGCGTATGATTCGTTACCATTTAAAATCGCGTGATTGAGCGGCGCTATGATTGGCTAGATTTGAAATTGCAAATATGTGCGTAAACTTCATCTTTATTGAAGTACAGATGTAGTGGAGGTGAAAGGTGGGGTGGAATCGGCGACACCGGATTTCATACGGACGGCGCATTATCGGCATTCTAACCTCTTTTAAATGTTCTGTGATCGTACCTACACAAAAATAAGACAAAAATCAAAGAAATACAATTCAGTAAATAAATACTTTATTCAAATCTTTCAAGAACAAAACTTAATACAACACGTTGAAAGGCGAAAGTCCGCAGCTATTGCATCCGCACCCCCCGCAACCACAGGAGGAGAAGGGGGAGAGGGCGACGGGGGCGTTAACATAAGACGGCAGATACTCGAGGGGCGCCAAGCCGGGCACTAGGGGCGCCAGATTGGCCGCGGGGACGGCGAGAGGCGTCGGCTGGTCGAGGGGCAGAGTAGAACTGAGCAGATTGCTGACGACGAGCAGTTGCAGAGCGTTCGCCAGATTGTTGGCCACTGTGCTGTCCTGGATGATGGTGGTGGGTTGGTCGTACACCACTGGGGAGGGGGGGAGGTAGGGGCCGGCCACGTAAGGGTTGATCAACTGGTCGGCTATTGGGAAGATGTTTGGGCAACCGCAGCCGCCGAAGCGAATCGCTTGGCTGTAGACCATCTGGAAAGACATTCATAGTTTTTTTTAATCGAATCTATGATCATCGTATTTTATCAATTTGATGCTTAAAAGAAAATCTGACAGTTTATTTATGCCTAAGTGACAAATTAAGTAATAATATCTAGTAATTTGTATTGGATAATAAATAAATAAATAAATAAATAAATAAATAAATAGTAAATCGGATTAAAAATGGTTGAATCAGAAAAACTACTCGTATTAGAAAATATTTTAAACTACTGAAAAAATATTTTTTTAAGTCTGGCAGTGAACTTTTACATAATAATAATAATAATAATATAAAATAAATCGTCGTTTACAACTCATATAATATGTGCCCCACCGAGGGGCTCGAGCCTCCCTTGGAATCAGGAAAATCGACTGAACTTACTTGCAAAACGATTGCTTGAATGAAAGCAAAAGTAATCAGTTTCTGGGCCATTTTATAAATTTAAAATATATTTAACACAAAAAAATATATTTATATTTCAATGACGAGTAACTAACTCCTTGTATTTATAATACGGTAATGTTTATTTTCTAAATAAGATATCCTTTTATACTAAATTATCGTTATGGATTTAGTAATAAAATACTAGTCTGCCTATTAAAAACCTAGTATGTTACCAAAACTAGATTAACATTGACCAATAAATAGAACATTATTTTTAATAGATAATATTATAGTAACCTCTGTTTGTAATATTTTAATATTATCATAACTAACATTGAATTACATATTACTATGTAACAATGTGAGGAAATAAGATAAATGAAATGTATTCCAATAGGTTTACAATATCTTGAACACAATTGATAGTAAAATTAATCAATAAATTATTGTAAACTAGCGACCCGCCCCGGCTCCGCACGGGAAAATGGTTATTGTGGGTTATTCTTAAGTATATTATGCACGGATTATACATAATAATCCTTCTTCTTGAATCATTCTATCTATTAAAAAAAACCGCATCAGAATCCGTTGCGTAGTTTTAAAGATTTAAGCATACATAGGGACATAGGGCAGAGAAAGCGACTTTGTTTTATACTATGTAGTGATATTTTTATCGTGCATGCAGAAAAAATGCTGTTTTATCAAAATGGAGCCCATCTGTATTCTGTACCTACCTACACACTTCTTTACCAGTACGCACAAATATTTAAAAATGATTCAATTATTTTAATAAGTACCTACCATAAATTACTAGAGTCGGTCTTGGTTTGGGCAAAGCTTTTAACTTTTGAAACGACGTCGTTAATTGTTCTGAGAGAGCCTATAAAAAATAATAATATTGAATTTTGAATTTTTATAGGGTTTTTTCGGTAATTTGCTGGTAATTTCAGGATTGAATTGAGGTTTTAGCCATAACACTTTTCTAAAAGTGGTTTTGTTAGGTTGGGCTCCCTGTACTAATATTTATTTCGAAAGAATAAATAATCTCAAAAATGTAAAAAAAAAAAAAAAACAGTCATCAAATAACACAACAAAATAACAAATCAAAAACAAAATAATAATCTTAAAAAGATATAGTAGAATAATCTTAGCTTATTTTTTAAATGATAAATTAACCGGAACCGAAAGAACCGACAACCGACACACGAGTAATTGTATATTTCGTTAGCACTCTTTGTTTCTCTTTGCACTAGTATTATAATTATTATCAATTTTCTCTTATTTCATCAAAAATAATATTATAATTTTTCAGAGTAATTTTGGTTTTTGCTAAACCATGCAAAAAAAACTACGGCCATTTTTCTTTGCTGAGTTTACTGTGATTCTTTTAATATTCATCCTGCATTATTTGGTGAAATTTTCAATATTCCACCAAATAACGCAGGACCATTTCTCATAAATCACCAAAATGTTAAGTACAAAAATTTACCAAAAAGCCCCCGCCAAGGCACGCTACGCTTCTGACGAAACGCCACCCTATTCATAAAATAATTGTAATGTTACAGGCGAATTAATTTTCCTAGTAATTACTCGTAATAGCTTCATAATTTGCAATTATTTCTTATTTATCGTTATCAAGTCGATGTGAAAGTGAAGTAATAAATACCTGGTCGCGACCTGTGGCTGCCATTTTGACTAACAATGTGGCGGGGGCATACAGTTCGTGTTTATCTACTTTTGTATTGCGGCTTGATTCATCTGGTAAGGGAATAATATAAATCTAATAAGTATAATAAGATTGTCAAAGTTATGTAACCGATTCCTCATAAATTGCTTGACTGATTCGTTTCGACCCATTTCTACAGATTCCCAATTCCACAGATTTTGAATTGGACAGAATCCCATTTCTACTGCTTCCCAATTCTACAGATTTTGAATTAGATGAAATTTTATATTTATATTCTAGGTCACACGGGGAAATCTGATCCTAAATACTTTACAGGGCGCGATCATCACTTTTAGTTAATTGATACAGAGAATTGATATTATAATTTCAATACAGGGACTAGCAAAATAATTTGTGCGTAAAACTAAGACGATCATGGTTTAAGCTATAACCTTAAAATTTCTTATGTAATAAATTGTATTACATAAAAAAAAATTAAGGTTATAGCTTGCCTATACCGTGGTGGTGCGGGTTTCGAGGTTTAATAAGGTTGTAATGATTGTTAATCGATAATTTATTGATTGATTTAATTATTGGTGTAATTCTTACTTCATTGGTAAATTGATCCCAAGTTTTTAGTTTTTGAATGATGCGCTATTTCTTAAATCTCAGTTGGTTTTGACCCCTATCTACTCCGTGGTTTTTTAATATTGGTAAAGTCACCCCCTATATTTATGGAGGTTCAAATCTCTCAAGAGATTATGAGTAGATAGTCAATGACTCTAAAACTATACCTTTTCTTTTTCAGATTACATCAACAAATGGATTGGCTATACCCTCATCATGCTCAGTTTCAGCCACTATGCCATGGAGACGAACTAACTCAAGCCAATCTTCAGCTAAAAACATGTCTTGTGTTTCTACTGCTCCATATTGTGGATCAGCATCTAACACGAGCAAAGTCGCAAACAACAAATACTCGTATTTAGGCAAGCCGAGTCCCAATGAAACTAATAATTATAACAGAGTAAAATCTAATAATTACCAACCTCGAGAAGAAAAGAAAGAAGAACTAAAGAAGGTATTTGATGTTAAACCGATAAGATCTGAATTATCAGTAGATACATCGTCTTTTAATAAAACATTAAAGAGACCAGAGGTAGATCCTAGTTTCACCAAAAAGAAATGCGTTCCATATATTCCATTGCTTACTAAAAGAAATTATTGTTCAACAAAAAACAATTCAATTACAAGTTATCCGTCTACAATAAGTTTTTATGACAAAATAAAACAAGAATCGCCAAGGAACACCTTTGAAACTAAGACCAAAAATTCATCATTGTCAAATTCACCTAAATCAACTGAGAAAATGAATACAATAACAAAAGAAAGGAAACAATTTAAACCAGTTATGACCAGTACAATCGGAAATTCAGTACCATTTGCTCCTTGTAAAACTGAAAATTCAAATGTTTTGCCTTTGAAGTCACCACAAGCTTGTTCTTCAAATTTTAATCTTTCGCCTTATTTTCCACAACCCATGACTCTTTCAAATTTTAATCTTGATTCAGTAGTACCGATGCATCATGTGGATTCTTGCTTAAATTCAGCACAACAGCAGATTTTCAATATTCCACCAAATAATGCAGGACCATTTCTCATAAATCCTTATTTACCAATTGTTAACTACCAAAATTTACCAAAAACTGATGATTCT
This sequence comes from Teleiodes luculella, assembly GCA_948473455.1. Lineage (NCBI taxonomy): Eukaryota > Metazoa > Arthropoda > Insecta > Lepidoptera > Gelechiidae > Teleiodes > Teleiodes luculella. The sequence continues at coordinate 2,198,284 of OX419608.1, forward strand.
TTACAAGCAATATCGTATCAAATTCCAGCACCTTCAACTACATCTAGTCAAACCAAAGATTTTTCAAGTGTAAAGCCAAAATTAAAAGTTAAATCAATGGAGCTTAACATAGTACCAATGCCATTTTTGAATGGCAACCCAATTCAAGGAACAGTCACACCTTTAATAAAAAATAAATTAGAGTCGTATTGTGGTGAAATTAATAATAACTTTGAGGATGAAAACCTAGTTCAGCATCCAATTGCAAAATTAGAAAATCCACCAACCCCTATTGAATTTGAGACAAGTATTAATAATGACGACAATTCAAAAACTGTGGATGCAAAATTGTCATCACCAAATGATTCATATTTTGAAGATATGTCACTGCATTCGAAAAATTCTATTCAACCTTCACCGTATTTACTGAACACATTGTCATCAATTATTTCGACCTATCCATTATTAGATATAGACCCTTCTTCTTTTTCTCGTATTTCTCCTCCCTTAGTAGACATGTTTAAATCAGCATCATCAGAAAATTCTTCTCGTCTATCTGACGAAAGCCTACTTCCTCAAATCTGTTGTAAAAATGAATTAACAACACCTCATACAAAAGCTGCATCTTTATATCCAAGTCAAGGGTCAGATAAATCAAATCCAAACAATTCAAATCTACGAAATAAAATAAATTCTACATGCAATCCTGACACCTGTATTAATTCTACATTATTCACATCAAGTTCAGAAATTAAAACAGAAGACTCTGATAGTGAAATTGTTTTTGATCATTTATCGTCATCTGAATCACCTTTATTAAAAGCAGGCAATGACTGTAAGTCAGATTTCAATAGTTCAGAGCAATGTACCTTTTCAAACTTAGTATTAACGCATGAGGTACAAGCTTTTCCAGATCCAATACATGGATTGATCACAGAAACACCCTGTGACGTCCTACCACACAACGAAGTGTCTTCAGCAGAACCATCCGTATCTGAAATATCTGGAGGTTCTTTTGATAGTTTATCCAATCCAATTCAACCGTGCTTTTCATCACAAAAGTCCAATCTTACTTGTCCCTCAGAGTCATTAATTTATCATTGTATCGATACACCTGTCATACAGACATCTGCGGATTGTCTAGTTCCTACATTTCCAAATCAATTTCTATACGAGATGTTCAATATTTTACCAGTTAAGCATAACTTCATAGATGATGTAGTTTTAACAGATATAAATGGTGTTCTACTACCTTACGTAGATGAGACTGAATTAGATAAAATGCCTGAAAATACATTTTTTGTTCCGTGTCTCGTAGATATAGATAGCAGTGTCATGTCACCCACTTTATACAATTTATTACCTTCTGATGATGCATCTAGTATTTCAACACCTTTTATATCAGATCATCAACCAAGTTGTGACGTCATAGTTGAACCAATTTATTTTATAGCAGACGATTTTCAATCAAACGACTGTTTTGAGTCATTCGTTATTTTACCAGACCATTTAGATTCATACTTCAGTAACATTACAACTGATAGTAATATTGTGCCTCAGTATGATATTCTATATAACTTTCCTGAAGATGCTATGCCTTGTGTTAAAATTGTACCCATAATAAACTATATTGATCTATCTTCAGCTTATGACCAACCAGAACTTAGCTTTTTAGAAAGTATATCTTTAGACTCTATTTTAAATGACAATGTAGATATTATCGATGTAAAACCGTCTGTATTTTTGCCTGATTTTCATTCATCTAAATCGAATGGTGAATCAATTCCAACCAGACCAAGCCAACAGAATACCAAGCGCAATTCCAGGAAAACTTCTCCAAAAACTAAATCTGATGCTTTACTCGACTCATTCCCCGTGAAAATCAATAAGAATTTTCCATTACCGAAAGGTGAAAGTTCAGTAACAACATCCGATATGCCGTATTATGTTTCAATTTTGCAAAGCTCTTTTGATTCTCTTTCGTCTAAGCTTGGTGGTTGTGCTTATAGTACAGAAAATGTAGATAAAGTAATACCGCCACGTGTAGTAGCAGAATCAAAAAACGATTTTAAATTTACGACAATTAGTAATATTAATTCTAAAGGTTCAATGTTAAAATCAGAAAATCCTTTAGATTATAAGTTAATCAATGATGATTTGAATGATGTTGAAGAATTAGCTCAACTTATTATTTTAAGAGAATTATTGTATAGTGATTCTAGAAGCAATTGGGATTTATTGGGAAAAATTATTAACCTCTTGTGTTCTGATTATAACGAATAGTAATAATATTGACATATTAAGGTCTTATTTATTTTCGAAATTTAAATTTATAATTTAAATGTAGGTACCTAATTTAAAAATAGTACGAGTAGTAATAGTAGTAAAGCTAGTATAGGTATTAAATATATTGGAAAATTAAAATTTTCTACTTTATATAGATAAATTACTTATGTAAAGTTTAAAAATCTCATTTCTTAAAATAATCCACGTATCTAACCATTCTTTTTTAAGTTTAGAGAAATTACTGTTATTTTATACAGGTGATATATTTATTGTAAGAACATGCAAGAGCATGGTAAGCTAAACACTTTGGACTTTGCAACTTTCTTATGTCCACTAAACAAGGAACAAAATCGCAGTGCGATTGTTTAGCTTACCCTGCATTTGACCATTACATTACGTGCCTTTATTTGAAATAAATATTTTATGCTGCCCAGTACTTATTTGTTTACATTTTACTTTAGTCAAGTCTATATTTAGTTAGGTATGTCGTGTATTTTAACGTCTTTTGTCTTAGTCGTGTATTTTAACGAGCCTTGATGGCTCCCACAGGATGAATTGGGTTGTTCAATTCCAAGCCAAGTAAACAGCTATATACACCACCACTATTTAAAGTTAAATTTTTCAGTATGTGTTTAGTCAGGTTAAAGATTTGTATCACTACATAGTATAAAACAAAGTCGCTTTCTCTGTCCCTATTTCCCTATGTCCCTATGTATGCTTAAATCTTTAAAACTACGCAACGGATTTTAAATGCGGTTTTTTTTAATAGATAGAGTGATTCTAGAGGAAGGTTTATATGTATAATACATGCATAATATACTTAAGGATAACCCACAATAACCTTTTTTCCGTGCGGAGCCGGGGCGGATCGCTAGTCTTTTTATAATTTCAAAAAAAAAAACAACGTTCCTTGCAAAAAGACAGTTACAACTTGGCTCCTATCTTTAACTTACGTCAATACTGAGAAGTTACTTATATCTTATACCTTTATTTAGGATAGTTTATTGTTCGTTATTGAAAAATCGTTATCAACTTGCTTACAAATCAATCATACCTCTCTACTCTTATTTTTCAGGTAGGCTAGGCCCCTCGGTGGGGACATATATGAGTTGTTAACAATAATCTTTTTAATTAAGCTCGTCTTCCAAAACATAACTCTTAACAAATTGGGTTTTTCCACGGATTTCCAATCCCTACCTAATTCACAACGTAAGTGTCCTTCTAAGAATGTTTTCCTAACTTATTATTATAGAAAATATATTCCGTGAAACTCTCGTTCTTTAAGCTCCAGAAATTGAGTTTCTGTCGGGTTCATTTGAATACGAAAACAGGCAATTCTCCTACCGATTCGCTTTGTAAATAAAACATTAAGTAGGTGTATGACAAGGCATGTAATACAAAGTTCAAGTCAAGCCTCAGTACCAATGTGTTTTCAAATTCAATTGATAAATCAGAGACGGAGCCCCTCAGGCGTCGTCTCCTTCACGATGTTTTTCAATATCAACGCACTAGGCCGTGGTCCGAGGCTCCCTTGAGCCGCCCCTAGACGCGTTGGTATATGACTTTTACTTTTTGGGGTAGTCTTCTGCCCCCCCGCAAGTCCGGTGAAGCTTGATCCGTCGTACTTTTTCGACACAAGCATATGTCAATTAAAAAAAAAGTGTTTTCAAATTCATTTTATTCGACGTTCTTACGGCAAAGGAAAACATCATTATATAACTTGCATTGCACACACCTGCGAAGAAATTTAAAGTTTGTGAAGTCGACGAACCCACACTAGGCTGGTCGACTAAGGCCTATTCACCCTGGTTCGGGTAGGCTCAAGCCCCTCGGTGGGGATGTTATGCGGGCTGTTAACGATGAAAATACATAATGAATAAGTATTTTTCGTAATAATTTGGGCTTCATAAAATTGTCCTACAAAATATGTGATGTGATGGCTAAGTGATAAAATGTTCGCCTCATATTATGGAGTTTCCGGGTTCGAAATCCGGTAGGGCATTGTCGAACAAATGATCGCTTTGTGAAGCTTTCAGTTAGTTTACGAAATGGGACATCGTTTTATTCCAAAGCAGTTTTCAAAAGGTGATTGAAACAAATTATTTTTCAGTTTCACTAGCGATTTTGCTTCATCCTTCTAAAACGTATACATATTTTGCTAGCCGTTACCTGAATTGGAGGGCAAAAGTAATTTTAAATGAATAAGTTGGAAGACGGTAATAAAAATACGTTGAACATATATGTAAACCGTTTATTAAATTAAATAATTACAAGGTTTATACCATGAAGGGAATTTTTTTTTCCTTCATGGTTTATACAGTAAGAAACAGAAGAACGCTTAGCGAAAACTAAAATAAATAAAGATTTCTTTACAGTTCCACAAAATTTATCTGCAAAACTAAATAGGTACTACACATAGAGATTTTTAAAAATCTTATATACAAATTACAGCTTTGAGCCAGACATTTAATATGAAAAAACGTTTTATAGCGATGAAATCTCTCTAATACATTTGGTAAATTAGAGAGGTTGGTAAATTTTCGTAAATCCAAGAATGCAGTTTTATAATACACTATATTTCAGCAACATTTTAGTCCTTTTTATTTCGAAGCTAGATTTTCGCCGCGGCTCCGCCCGCGTTAACAGTTTTTCACATGGGACTGAAACATTTTCCCGCGGTAAAAGGTAGCCTATGTTACTCAGGGTGAATATAAGCTTACAGGTCGTGAAATAATTTTTGAAATTGGTTCTGTAGTTTTTGAGTATATTTATTACAAACATACACACACACACACACACACACACACACACACACACATATACCCACAAAAATACAAATCTTTCCTCTTTATAATATTAGTACATAATAATATTATTATAGTATAGATATCTATCTTGTGTAGGTACCTACTCAAAAAGTTATTTCAATTTTAAAGGAGTTGGTGGGTTATTTAGTTTTACAGGCCAGTGATTTACATTATTTTAAAATAGACTTGTCCAGTTCATTGTCTTGAAGCCACTATTTACTATTTGCCATTTTCCCGCGGTAAAAGGTAGCCTATGTTACTCAGGGTGAATATAAGCTTACAGGTCGTGAAATAATTTTTGAAATTGGTTCTGTAGTTTTTGAGTATATTTATTACAAACATACACACACACACACACACACACACACACACACACACACACACATATACCCACAAAAATACAAATCTTTCCTCTTTATAATATTAGTACATAATAATATTATTATAGTATAGATATCTATCTTGTGTAGGTACCTACTCAAAAAGTTATTTCAATTTTAAAGGAGTTGGTGGGTTATTTAGTTTTACAGGCCAGTGATTTACATTATTTTAAAATAGACTTGTCCAGTTCATTGTCTTGAAGCCACTATTTACCAGAAATCGCCATCTATAGTTTTAGCAAATATGACTTTTCTGCCATCATTTTCAATACGACTGTATTCTTTGTCGATATCCGTCCAAATGTCTTTTTCTGTAGAAATTTCGGTAGATGCAGGTTTTCCGTAGTTAACTACTTTTGAGTTGGCAAACACTGTTTCAATTTGAGGCCTCGGTTGGTTAATATTATCTAAATTTTTATCATATTCATCATATTTCTTGGAGTTGTACTGCGGTGTCTTAATATCTGAATAACACGCAGTTTTGGTTTCGTATTCATCGTATATATTATGTTTTTTGTTGATTTGTTTAGTTTCAAAATCTATTTTTTCCAATTTTGGTGGAGTTTTAAATTTTACTTCTTTCTCATCGGACTCAGTTTTAGGCTTTTCAACGTCCCATTCAACATAGTTGATATTGTTTGCATCTAATGTAGGCTTTATAGAATCTTGAGATTTGATCTTCACAACTATTTTAGGTATTTCAGTTTTTGTGTTCATTCCAGATCGTAAAGATGCACTTTCAGATATTTTAGAGGGAAATCTTTTATCTTGTGTAGTTTTGGAAGTAGATCTGGTTATGTCTTTATTTTTAAGTCTTAAAATATATCTGCCTTCTGGATGTATGGTGTTTTTTCTAGTATTAGACTGAAATCGTCTCCTCTCACGATTAAGTTCCTCTAATTCAATATTTTTGTCTGTCGTATAATGAAACCTATCATCTTCTAATATAATCATTGAATAGTCTTCATCGCTATTGTACTGATGATCACCTGTAAAATCTGGATAGTATTCATCTATAACTTCATTCACATTAGCCTTAGATATTTTTACATCGATCGCATTATTTGTTTCAATATTTTCAGGTTGCTTGAGTTTTTCTACTACCTTGGGAGTAATTGTCTCAATATTAATTTCTTTTACTACTACAGAAACCGGAACTTCAGTAGTAGTTGGTGTTGGTTTGGCTGTTTCAAAATTTTCAATCACATTAACAGAAGTCGATTCTACAGCTGTTGTAGATTTACTAGGTTCTTGCTGTTTTTGATTTCGTCTATTTTTTCTTCTTTTGGTACTTTTACCTCTGTCATTGTTGGGTAGGTTTTGATGCTCGATGCTAGGTTTGTGAGGACTAGAATTAGAAAGTTTTCTCTGCGAAGACATGAGTATTGTAGGTATTTGAGAAAATGAATTTCTGAACAATTGATCATAACTTATTGGAAATTGTGGGTAGTAAAAAGGTGGGACATTATAGTTTTGCTGCTTTAGTTGTTTTTTCATGTATTTTATCAAATTTTTTACTACGTCTTCTGGTATGTTAGGAAATTTGTGTCTAAAGTCTTTAATAACGGCCTCTTCTCTAGCGTTGAAATGTTTGGATACAGTACTTTTGGGTTTTGGTTTAGTATAATTTTTTGGCTTTATAGTTGCTTTTTCTTCCTCACTTTTAATGTTGTTTTCTTGACGTGAAATCATTGTTTCAGCAACGCTACCTTGTACACTGTTCTGATTACTAGAACTTTCAGTAGGAATTTCTTTATTTTGATGCAATTTGGCTTGTTCTAATGGGAGTGGGGATTCAATTTGATTTGTTTCTTGAGTAGCGTTTTCTGTAACTAATTTTACCTTTATATCCGGATTTCTGTTCTTTTGTCTTCTTCTTTGCTTGCGTTTTCCACTATCAGGTGAACTTTCTCCCGGTCCATTGTTATCTGGTCCCAAATTCAATTCATTTCCATCTGCTATTTTGTTTGAATCCTTAACTCTATGTTTTACTCCTCTTTCTGATTGTATTTTTTGCCTACCTTTTTGGTTATCGACACTCTCTTCTAGCAAGAACTCTGGGGGCAATATTATGTAATTGTTAACAATATTTGGTGTTCCAGAGTTACAGGGCCCATTTTTAGGTACTTCCACTCCATTTTGGTTAAAAAATTTAGTTTTTGGGTCCAAAATATTTTTCAAATTCGGATTGGCTAGAAGTTTATTTATTGCTTCGGGGACAAAATTGCTTTGAGTTTGTGCAGATTGAGGGGGACAGTATGGTTGGTTTGAGATTTTTTGGCAATGGGGTTGTTGATTTTGATTTTGTCTATTCTGTGTCGGACAATAAGGAAGAGGTTGTTCAGCTGGAGTAAGTTGCTTGATTTGCGTTTGAGGACCATGATTGAAGTAAGCCTGAGGGTACGGCTGAATACTTTGAAGTAGTAAATTCTGTATTTGGCTTTTTAGCGAATTTTGTTCGCATATTGGACACGTTTGTGATACTATTGACTGGAGTAAAGGATTGGCAGCTACCTGTAACAAAAAGGTTGATAAAATTGTATATTTCTAACAATTTATTGCTGTTGAACAAGAATAGGTATCTATTTTACAGATATAATTTATAAAATAATGTTAAAAAAATATATATTTAGTCAGGCAAATAGGAATACCTAGTAAAAATGAGTTCGTTCGTTATATAGAGCAGTAGATTAATATATTTATCTGTAGGACAGAATACTTTTCACTTTAAGTAAATAATGGACGAATTATCAAACTGCTAGTAATGTTATAAAAAATAGTTTAACTTTCTTTCTTGCTTTAAATAACTAAGTTCACTGATACATACTGATAATATAAATGCGAAAGTGTGTTTGTTTGTTTGTCCTTCCTTCACGTCCTAACTAAGCTACCAATCGATTTGATTTTCGGCATATAGTTAGTTGAAAGGATGGATAGTTACATAGGCTACATTTTACCTCTTTTTGAAAATACCTCACTTCTACGGGAAAAACTGTTAAGGCGGGTGGAGCCGCGGGGAAAAAACTAGTATGACATAAATAGACATAAATATTGTCTATCGCAAATAATTATTTCGAAGACTATTCAAACAATACATAACATATACATAAACAATTGAATTTATTTTCGGGGCAGAGAAAGGTCACGGACGAAGCCGCGAGTAGATTGAGAGTGTTAAATAAAACAATATAAAAAAATGCTTACCACAGAGAATGCTAAACCAGCGTACAACACAAAAACCTTCGCGAACATAATGTCACATTCACATCCTTCATACGACAAACATATTATTATAATGTTGTAAAAATACTATTTCTTTTTATTTTCTTGATACAATCTCTACTAAGGCTATTACGAAAATACGTGATTTCAATGTCTTTTATAATTTATATATCTAGTTTCTTGTATCTGTCGAGAGAGAAATGATTATTTTCATTGATTAAGTAGCTATGATTAGGCACGACATGTTGCAGCTTGATTGCAACAAGTAACAAGTATCTTTTGTTGCATAACATTAAATATCCCGCTCAGATGAGACCAAACATTTCTTCAACGCGCTAGGATGAGTTAGAGGCTAGGCAAAATGCTTTTATTCGAAATAGACATGCGCAAAACAGTACGTTTTAATGCCTATCACATTACTCATTAGTATTACTTTCGAAAAGGTGATATCACCCCGTACCATTACACATCACCCTAAACATTACCCGAAATGTTGAATGAAATTTGTTACTTAGTACGAAGAAATGCTCTGTAGTATTTCGTACCGTCGTCAGCACATATTACTTTATTATAACGTTACCTGCGCGCAACCGCATTACTCGAGTTAGATAGCACACAAAAAAAGTATTTTTGTTTTTATTTTTTTACTAATTTACACGAAAGAAGTTGATTTTCTTCCATAATAGCTAACGTGTGATGTGTACGTGTACTGGTTACAATACTCGCGTTATGTGTGATATTGCATTACCTTTTAGGGTGATTGTACTTTTGTGATATCATACGCATTACCTATACATCTCTAATTCGAAATAAGATTACACAAATCGCTTTTGGACGTCAAATTTATACAATACAATACAATATTCTTTATTGACACCAGTAATAAATAGGACAGTTACAATGAAGTTACTAAGTTTTTCTCAAACCAAGGCTGGCTATCGTCTCACACTAATCACTATCACTATCACTATCATCACTACATAGTATAAAACAAAGTCGCTTTCTCTGTCCCTATGTCCCTATGTCCCTACCTTTGTACGCTTAAATCTTTAAAACTACGCAACGGATTTTGATGCGGTTTTTTTTAATAGATAGAGGGATTCAAGAGGAAGGTTTATATCTATAATAATACATGCATAATATACTCAAGAATAACCCACAATAACCATTTTCCCGTGCGGAGCCGGGGCGGGTCGCTAGTGAAGAATAAATCTAAAAATTTAATGAGGCAATGCAATATCAGTTGTTCACATAACTGGCAGTTTTGCGCAATGTGTGCGCTGCTGTGGAGAAGAACCCGCCGAAGAAACTCCACAGGATAGCAACTTTTGTTCTTTCCTCTTTTTTATATTAAACTAGCTTTCCGCCCCGCGGCTCCGCCCGCGTTAACCGTTTTTCTTTGCTATAAACCTCACGGAGCCCGAGACCTTTCCAACGAATGCAAAACCGTGGAAATCGGTTCGTGCCTTCTGGAGTTATAGCGTCAGGGAGGAAAACCCGACTTATTTTTATATAGTAGATTAGCGACCCACCCCGGCTCCGCACGGGGTAATGGTTATTGTGGGTTATTCTTATGTATATTATGCATGTATTATACATATAAATCTTCCTCTTGAATCACTCTATCTATTAAAAAAACCGCATCAAATTCCGTTGCATAGTTTTAAAGATTTAAGCATACATAGGAGGGCCATAGGGACAGAAAAAGCGACTTTGTTTCATACTATGTAGTGATGTGGAGTTGGAAGAATTTTGGACTAGATAATATAACGACCAAGGTTCAAATAACTACCTTGAGAGCGCCTTTATCCCTTAGTTGTAGGGGCGAAACTCGTAGTGTGATTGGCAAGCTACATGTGCTGGCTACTGTACCTATCGATATATCAAGGATGACAATAGTACTTTCGACGTAAAGAGATTAAAATGAAATAAAGACTGGCTTTTGTAAAGTAAATATATTTATAGTTACTTCCATTTTTGTATAATACAAAATTATAAATTTATCTAATGCTAATTTAGTAAAATTAAACAGAAAGATGTTTCCCTCTATAGATAGCTTACGATTTATGGGATAGCAAATAGGTTAAAAAAACATAAACACATTAATTACACTTGGTTTATTTACAAAGGCTATTTTTATTTATTGGAAAATTATGTAATTAAGTGGCATTTCAGTCATCTTACAATCTAATAACAAAAAATAACGATTATCAAAATTAAAATTTAAGTTGTGATAAAAAGTGGCCGGTCACGTGACTGAAGTTTATATGAGAAGTTGAATATTAATTTTGAGATTTCAACATATTATTTAGGGAAAGTTGTTCAGTATCATTAGTTAGGTATATTGCGGATAAACAACCAATTAAATTTCATGGTGTATATTTTGTGGTAATGCAAACTTATTTATTATTATAATGTATTTATCAGCCAGTTATAGAGCAGACTATATTGTTATTGTCAACTTATCTTTTTATTGTAAATTATAAACACGATCTTGGAAACAATGTAACGATTTTGTTCTTCTATATTTTTATGTGGCATCAAGGTTTACATGTCTTTTACTGTACTGTATCAATCAACTATAAATTATTGTCATGTAACTACTTATTTAGTACATTTATCAATATAATATATTATCTGTAGACGACTCTGTGGCACAGATAAACCCACAGAGGTTTCCGTGCTGTCGTATGTATATCACAATGTAAATTTTCTTAAATATAATAATAATAAAAAATCTTAATAATAATAATCTTAATTCTTATGTCAGAATTCTTAAAATAATTAATACCTACCTATTCCAAGACACAATTGTTATAATTATTTCGTATTAACTCAAATAGGATTCTTGCTTAAAATATTGCAAAGAGGTTCTCCTCCATAGCATTTATTAAAATCGACAGCATTATTTTCAATAAGATAATTCGCTATATTTTTATATTGACTAAGTATCAGCAAGAATGAATCAATTTTTGTCCTTGTTTTTGGCATAGAAAGTAACAGGCTACGAAATCGTTCTCTAACATTCGGCTCTCTGTTTAAAATCTCTAACAATTCCCTATTTTCTAAAATAGCATCGATTGGTATTTTGCCTTCACTATCTTCTATATCAATATCAGGCTCATACTTTAAGACACGACTAATCTTCTCAATATTTCCAAACAAAACAGCGTAATGTGTAACAGTTCTACCATTTTTATCAATTATATTTATAATCTGTTCAATTGCATTTTTTTGCTGACCTTCCTGATCATCAGAACGAAATTCGATTTCGCATATATGATTAAGGAGTATTTCTATTGAACTATGTCCATCGTTGTCAGTTATTGTTACATCAGCACCACTCTGTATCATCAAAGAAACTGTCTCAGGAATGTAACCACCATCAACGCCCATTAAAGCATAATGCAGTGCAGTTTTACCCTCGTGATCTCGTATATTGACACCATCGACTACAGCCGGGTAAGCAAGCAAACACTTAGTTATTTCAAAGACAAACTGTTTATCTGCAATCACTGCATGATGCAAAATGGTTTTTCCATCTCCATCTTGTACTTTAGCATGGTTATTTAAATCGTCCTCCCATTTATTCATATTTAAATAATCGTTCTTTTGATATTCTTGACTTTTTGAGCGATCAATCAGATAGCGTAACCATTGACAACCTTCACTTGCGCGTAACAATAGTGATAAAGGCGTAACACCTTCTAAATTTGGTTCGAAAAAGTTACTGTACTTAAGGAAATGTACTGTTAGTGGTAGAGAAACACGAAAAGAGAAAGTCGAAAGTTTGTAATAATGTTTTTTCTTAGTAAAGTAATGTAAAGATGTGTTTCCTTCGAGATCTTTGAGGTGGTGTGCTATACTTATTTCATTTATGAATGGAATTGTAGACGTGCTATCGCGCTCTAGCGCCAACATAAGAGGAGTTTTACCATATATATCTTGAAGTAGTTCAGGATTATCATGAATATGATAACATACAGGCAATCCATAAAAGTCTCTTAAAAATCCGCGCTTTAAAAATCGGCAATGGTTTAGGGCCAAGTAATGTAAAGGAGTCCAGTTAAAAATATTGTCTCTTAGATACAATGCGCAGCAATTTTTTCTGTCATAAACAAAAGAACTGAATGACATACTTCTCGTAGCACAGCTATGAAGACATAAATGAAGCGGAGTTCTACCTAAACAATCACGAGTATTGTCCATATTTTCAATTTTAGTTAATTTATCGAAATCTTCATTTAACGCAGCATTGAAATAATCTCGATACAAACATGTATTGCATTTGTGACAATCATCATCGTAACACTTTAATACTAATTTAGAGTTAAAAAAACTGATAATCACTTCATATGAGATGCGAGGGTTATGAAATAGTACATGTAATATACGTTGTGCTGTTTCGTACATTTTGCTCTTTGTGTCTTTCAATGTGATCAAGTCCGCGAGCAGGTCAGCAGCGAAGAATTCCGCAAAACTACGGTGCACAAAATTAAGCTTATCGTTAGTATCAAAATACATAATTCCTGTTTTTTCTTCTGCCTTTTTTACAGCTTCAAGTAACTCACTTTTTTTGTCATCAGTAATTATATTTTGCAGATATTCTTCCTCAAATAACACCACCATGGCCAGTTTTCCATGTTCTTCTCGAGTTATCTTTCGCAATTTATCAAATTTTCTAATATCTTTACATTTATCAGAACCGGAGTCCTCATGTAAATTACTAAACTTTGCTTGAAAAAAGATATCGTAAAGGGAATACAAATTCAAGTCTTTGTTTATATTCTCACATTTTCCGGTTTCTAAATATTGTTTAAAATATTTCATGTAAACAATGGCCACCATTTCGATGTGCTGAGGGATACTCACGAATATCTCATTATTATTATTTATTGAGGCTGTTTCATTACCTCTAAAAACTGTTATCTCACATTTATTGAGGAAATTTTTCAGTCTTTCCTCTTGTATTTCTTCCTTTAAGTGAAGTTCTTGTTTCCAAAAATATTTCAGAAAATTCAACTGATCATTTTTGGAAAAAGGTTCAAGTGAGTACGAGAAAGTATGTAGTCTGATTGTTAGTTCAGAAGCAACCCCGCAATGTCGGGTAGTAACTATCATTTTTCGTATATTTGTGAGACTCAGAACTTCCAATAACTCGAGGACTTGCTTATTGTATATAGGTGCTATTTCATCAAATCCGTCCAGTAAAACAATTATTTTACTTTCATTGTAAAAATGTGCGAATAATTTTAAATGTAAAACTTTCCATCCATTGATATCATTGACTGGACACAATTTAAGTTCTCCTTCTTCAGTAAAAAATAGTAATTTATGATTTTCTTCTCTTTTAGTCTCTTGTTGTTGTAAATTAGCTTCAAAGTTTAAACTTAAAATAAGGAATTCGATAGCATCTTCTTTCGTAATTTTTTTATTACGAAGTTTTCTAAAATAAGAAGAATGACTTTCCAAATCAGTTTTTATAACTAGTAAAGTTTCATTTTTGTATTTCTCACAAAATGTAGGCGTTTTTTCAAAATGACTGAGCAGTGTTGATTTCCCCATACCTGGCTCAGCAGCAATAACAACTACTTTATTTTCTATGTCTTCAATTGTAGTAACATTGCTATTACTTGGGTCGTCACTTTCGGTATCCGAATTTCTGACGATGTTGTCAATAGTTTCGCAGCCGCGAATATTATTAATGGACCCTTGAGACTTATGCCAATACAATCTATTATTCTGTTCTATCAGCCAATGAATATTATTGGAAGAATAAAATTGTGCTAATTGTTCAAAATCATTAACATCTTTTCTTTTTGTTATTAATAATATGTCTTTTACATCTTTCTCAAAAAAAATATCTTCTTTATAAATACGAAATACGTCGTCTTTTTTTAGAATCTCATTTTGAATGCATATTCTTCCGAGTCTACGAGGTATGTAGTAATTTTTAACATTTTTCATTTCATATTTGTCTTTTTTTTGCGTAGTGTTAATATGTATAATATCTTCTTTGATGAGGTTGGCAAGAAGATCACCATTTATGTTTACTCGGAAGTCCTTCATTAGTTGTTTCATCTCTATTTTGTGTTTTTCAAATAAAACAGCTTTGCTTAAAACTTTTTCCTGTGATTCCTCGTTCAGATGGCACAAAGAATTTTCTTTGTCTTTGATTACTTTAAAAATTCCTGCTTCAATTGTATATGGTGAAGGTACAATTAATACAATCTTTTTATTTGGATATTTTTCTATAAGATTCAAAAACTTAGATATGATATTCCTTATTTCGCCCAATTGGAAACTTGAACTTACAGTCACTACCAAAAAATTACAATCCGTCGATTCGAAAGCTTTTAACACATTATTTGTTTTGTGGGAATCATTAATTCCATTATCTTTTAAATACAAAAACAGAGTCTCATAATATAATGTTTTGTCAGTGATTGCCTGGGCTAATTTTATTTCTGTTAGCTGTAAATGTTCATAATACACAACGCAAAGCTGCGGTTCATCGGGCACCATTTGGCTTAAGAAGCATGTAAGCTCCCGCACAACTTGGATATCAGTATTAAAATAAATACACTGTTCCTTTATACTATCTATATAAGAAAGAGTACAGGATATTTGCCTCCAACTAGCTAGATGCTGGTCTACAAATGAAAAAAGATTGCTATTTCTGTCCAAAAACGACCCATCCTTTCTGTGTGCCCACTTGCTGAGTTCTTTGTAGAGCATGTAAGCTATCCATTTAGTGTTTGGAAGATTTGTTATTTCTCTTAATTTCTTTTCTATCAATGGATTTAGCTGACTTTCGTCTGGTTGATCAACTGCAAAAATGAGATCCTCGAAAAATTTTGCAATTTCATCTTCAGTGACATCCTTAATTTTGACCATTAAAAGTCTTTTAATTTGTTGATACACACATTCTGGATCTTTATCCTGCGTTTTGATTTTATACAGTTTTCCTTGTCGATTTTCTTTAGTATAAAACAAAATATCATCAGTTGCTTCTTCAACACCCTTTACATCAGTATGAAGAGTCCTATTCGTAAAAATTACAAATTTATGTTGCTCTTTAGTGAATTTAGTTACATCGCGTATTTTTGTATAGTAGCTATCAACTTCGTTCAGTGCTTTTTTGATATTTCTCACAGACTCAAAATATTTTGTTAAAGCTATTTTATCACGTTTTGTGCTGTCTGAAAGAAGCTCTTCAAGTTTTATAGGAAACTTTTGTAAAGAGTGTTTTGCTTGCAAGTAGCATGATATCACTTCAGTCTTTTGTACCTGAACGTACACTACGTCTTCAAAAGGAGAAGTGTCAAATACTTCAGTAGCTAAATAGAGATGAAAGTCATTCTGCTTACGATGTTTTTCAACTGCATCCAAATACGTTAGAGTTAATATATTTATTTCGTAGTCGTGACCTTGGGGAGCTGGTTTATTAGTCGTTGCTTTGTGTTTGATTTTTTGGGTTTTTGGTAGACTTGCAGGCTGCATGTCCATTTCTGTTCTGTTGATATATTGGTATTAGCACCCTGAAACAAGAATAGAGATTGATAATTAAAAAACATTATGTTTATAGTTTTTAAACGCAAATTAACAATGGTAAATTTCGCTTGCAAAAATAATCTGATTACGCTGCAAAATTACTGATTTCGCAGCAAGTTACTCAACTCGAAATAATTATTACTAAATCTACTGCAATTTATATTCTCACTTCGCAGTCAGCTTTTTTGTTGCGCAATCAGCATTTTTGCTTTTTTACATTTACATAATTAATTGTCTCGAAATAGAGGAAAATACGATATTTCAGAGGAAAATAAGATATTTTCGATTACTAGTTTATTTATTTATTATTTATTGCACACAAAGATTTTACAAATACATTTAAAAAAGTAGACACAACAGGCACAGCTTATCTCTCACGAAATGTCTTCCAGCTCGCCTAGTTTTGTTAAACATTGTATTTATTTGAAGTAAAGTAATTTACTTGATGTAAAAAATTTATATAAATGATGAACATGAATTGATTGGTAGTTATTTATTTTATTTGCAATTAATAATATATATTTTTATTTTATCTTCACGTCTTTAACACTGAAAAGCATATCATTAATTTTGGACCAAAAAAGTAAAAGTGCCGGCCAGCAAAAAATGTATAACTATCGGGTAGAACACACGATTTCTGTATTCTTTTACTATGACAGCAATCCTGTGCACCCCATGGTTGTAATGTTAGAAGCTATTAATTAAATAATAAAAATGTTATTATAAATGTATTATTTTGATGCATGTCACAGCGCATGTATTCTTATTGTATTCAATATATTATATTGATTTATTTTATGCAGTTTAACTTTTTTTTATTATTATAATAGGGGCCCACTTGAATTAAGTATGTATTTGTATAATTTAATTAAAAAATATATTATGAAAGTATTATTATGATGCATAATATGATCATTCATCAACATTTTTTTGTATATCAGTTAGAAAAAAAAGTTACAATAATATAAAAAAAATAAAGAAAATGTAAAAAAAAAGTAAAGAAATATAGAAACTATGACGTGTTCTATCCGAAAATTACATTTTTTTTTCTTGGCCGGCATTTTTACTTTTTTGGTCCAACATTGTATGAAACGTGATCAGATCCTACTTTTTTGGAAACACCACATTTTTATGAACTTAATGATGCAAGACCTGTTTAAGTCCGGTGAAGCTTGATTGGTCGTACCTTTTCGACAAAAGAATAGGTCAATTAAAAAAAAAAGCACTTTTCCACCACAAAAAAAAACCTATGTACAATAGCCAACACATAGGTTCCTTAGTAAGGACAAGTGTAATTGCAGTTAGTGTCCTAATTATCGGAGCCTTACTGCAATTACATATGTCCTTACTAAGGAACCTAACTGAAAAAGTGTCCTAAAAATTGTGTAGTCTAATTGCGGCTTTACAACTGCCATGGCAGTGCAGTGCGTCCGGCATGTTTGCACAGAACAGAGTCGACGACTTCTATGCAGTAATAAGAAAAACAGGAAGCAAATAAATGTTTTACAATGCATGTGCTCGAAAAGGAGCGTTTTCTAGGCACCCAAACAGTGCGGAAAGTAGTACTTTTCCGCACTAGTGCTTTTTACTTTTCAGTTTTTTTTTAATTTTTGCTCAAGCTGTCATTCAGCCAGTCAACCTAACATTTCAGTATTTGAGATATTTTTATTACCAATTGTTACTAATATAAAGGGAACAATAAAAATAAAAATTCAATAAACGCGTTTATAATTAGTATAATTACTTTAGAAATTGATTTTTATTGATAAATTACGTTCAAATATTAATTAAAAATTTGCGTGGCTTAAATTTTACTCATTGCCTTATTGCGATTCGACAGCTTTGCACATGCGCAGTAGATGTTTTTTTCAGCGCGAATGTGTTTTGTTTATGAAGCCCGTCATTTTATACGCCTTTTTAATATAACTGTTTTTTTTCTTGCACAATGCATTGTAAAATCTTGTATGATACACGTGCGAAAGATGATTTCCGACTCGTGTCGGCTTATACACTCGCTCGCTTTGCTCGCTCGTGAATAAAATGACACTCATCGGAAATCACATACTTTCCGCACTAGTATCATAAATAACTATTACAATGCATGTGCTCGAAAAGAGTGTTTTCTAAGCAGCCAAATACTGCGGAAAGTAGCACTTTTCCGCACTAGTGCTTTTTACTTTTCAGTTTTTTTTTTTAATTTTTGCTCAGCCTGTCATTCAGCCAGTCAACCTGACATTTCAGTATTTGAGATATTTTTACAAATTACTTAATTACCAATTGTTACTAATAAAGGGAACAATAAAAATAACAATTCAACAAACGCGTTTATTATTAGTATACTACTTTAGAAATTGATTTTATTGATAAATTACGTTCAAATATTAATAAAAAATTTGCGTGGCTGAATAGATTTTATTACTCATGCCTTATTGCGATTCGACGAGTTAGCTATTTGCACATGCGCAGTAGATAATATTTTTAGCGCGCATGTATTTAAGAAGCCCGCCATTTTATAACGCCTTTTTAATATATATAACTGGTTTTTTTCTTGCACAATGCATAGTAAAATCTTGTATGATACACGTGCGAAAGATGATTTTCGACTCGTGTCGGCTTATACACTCGTCGGAAATCACATACTTTCCGCACTAGTAGCATAAATAGCTATTTCTTATTACTAGGAAGTCCATGATAGACTGAGGCTATGCGTGAACCCGATTATATCGGCTGTGTATCACCATTTATAACTTGAAATATGTACCTTTGTAACTGCATTAAATAATTAACATTGTTATCCAAGAAGTGCAATTTATTTTTTCCTTAATTGTAATTTGTTGTAATTATTTTCCTTGATTGTTTTTTAGGGCTTGCAACACCAGCCCAGGCAGTAGGTACGTAAAGATAATTGTAAAACTCCTACGACGTTTAATTATCTAATTAGTTGAAAGTACTTTCGTCAGTGTCTAGGTTGTGTTTACCTATAGGTATGTATAGGTACACGACGAGCAAGCAAGGTACATAACCTAAGCAAGAAATACAAAGGACAAGTTTTTACCTTCTATAGGCCCCAAATTGCTTGGTACTTATGCATATGGAAAAGGATGACAACCGTCGGATTTTTTCGAAAAACACACACACACCCACAAATTCCAAAATATCTTGGTTTCAAAACTACTTGTGCGCACCCGCCGAAAACAAACAAGTGAAGTGAATCAGCCAGCTGAATGATTTGACGTTTTTGACACAAGCTGACGGAAGGCGCCAACTTCACTCAGCTGTTCTTATTGCGTTTTGTTGCGCTTACTAGTGATGCCGCACAATCGATAGTTTTACAATCGATAGTAAAATGCCAAAATCATCTATAAAATCGATAGGCCTATAATGAACGCGAGAGCCCAGTAATGAACACTTAAAGACGTAATGAGGACATAATACATGCAAATCTTAAAAAAAACAATGGGGTCAATTCTACCGTAGCCGCTAAAATCTCTAAATTTAAGTTGTTGGTCTGTTTCATTCATATGGGAATCGAAAAGGATGGGGAGATGAATGAATTCAATTTTGAATAAATGATATTTAAAATAAGCAGCGCAGCTGCTGCTGTCAAATTCGGCTTAATTTAGTCGGGATGCTTTTAAATCCCTGCTAAATTACGCGTAAAATCGATGTTTGGCGTGTCTAAATGTAGGTTGGCAATCACCTGTCCCTTTTCGTTCTTAAGAACGTGAAAGAGACATAACAACTTAAATTTAGATATTTTAGCGGCCCATTGAACCCATTTTCTGTCAACTAGCTGAGGTGCGGGGGGCTGTCTTGGGGTTGTGATTGCTCCGAAGGGCATGCAGCTTTCTATTGGTCGAAACTGACGGAAAACAAATATATCTCTGAGGTGTTGACAGAATCGGGTGGTGACACGAAATATAATCATCATCATCTCAGCCGAAAGACGTCCACTGCTGGACAAAGGCCTCCCCCAAGGATCTCCACAATGATCGGTCCTGCGCTGCCCGCATCCAGCGGCTTTCCGCGACCCTCACCAGATCGTCGGTACACCACGTAGGGGGCCTGCCCACACTACGTCTTCCGGCGCGCAGTCGCCAATCAAGAACCTTTCTGCCCCAACGGCCGCCGCGCCGGTTCTACGCGCAATGTGCCCAGCCCACTGCCACTTAAGTTTAGCGATTCTTCGGGCTATGTCGGTGACTCTGGTTCGCCTGCGGATCTCATCATTCCTGATTCGATCACGCAAGGATTCGTGTCTATAATACAATACAAATATTCTCTATTGACACCAAGAAAAAACAAAAGAAAATCTTTCATACTCCGGTGTTTCCTACTATCTTGGTTTACCAATCACTCCACACACGCGGATGAGTCACATATTTCAACGAAATGCTGTTATCATACCCAGCTACTATGACGTCAGCGACTTCTCAGTAAAACCAGTACTTAAGTTATCTTCAAGCCGCTTATCTACTAGGCAACAATTGAAGCGCAACATGTTGTCCAACATATTGAATTTTAGCGCAGAACATTTTGTTTAACAACGTTGTCTGTCTACGAATGTACTACTCCGTCAGCCTTTTTTTATATACCTATTTTTTTTTATTGACCTATACTTGTGTCGAAAAAGTACGACCAATCAAGCTTCACCGGACTAGCGGGGGAGCGGAAGACTCTACCCCAAAAAAAGTCATTTACCAACGCGTCTAGGGGCGGCTCGAGGGAGCCTCGGACCACGGCCTAGCGCGTTGATACTGAAAAACATCGTGAAGGAGACGACGATTGGCCTCTCTTCACGATGCCTGCCATGCCTGCCGAAGGGGCTCCGTCTCTGATTATCGGTTTTGATTATGTTTATGGCCGCGCCCCGCCGGCGGGTACGGGTACTGTTACCTAAAGGGTATTCGCTACCAGAAGGGCATTCTGTTAGGTGTAATCTAAATTCTTTGGCTGCTCTAACTGCATCAGTGATTTCGTCGTCAGGTTCGGAAAGGTACTCCGTCAGTCGTCGACATCTAGCAACGTCGTGCGCTGTTGTGCAACGATTGATTGAGCGTCACGTGTTGCGCGTCAATTATTGTTGCCTAGATAAATAAGTAGGTACTGCAATATAATTAATAAAAGAACTTATCAAGTGAATACCATAATAACTATAATAATAATGGTTATTTATTAATTAAGCCTTAGCTTTAGTGAAACAGAAGCGTTACTAGTAATTATTTAATAAAATTGATTGACCTCGGTAATAGACCACACATGCACACAAACACACACACACACACACACACACACACACACACACAGACACACCACTTACTAGCTTCCCTTCTTTTATTTTCTTTTGATTGTAATTTTGAGTCCTTTTTGTTGATTAGTTGGTATTTGTTTTGCTGAGTTCTGGAAATATGATGGAAAGGTTGAACCTATGGTCTGTCTCATATAAATCCGGACAAAAGTTCATTGACCTCTTCCTTTTCTTGAAAATTATTAAAAATAAGTTAACGCCAAAAATGTCTGGCAAGCGCTGACCTCGCCTTCTACTACGGTATGCCAAATTACGTATTTTGCGATTTTCTATAGTTTTTATCATATCGTTTGAAAAAAAAGTGCGCTAAACCAGTATTTTCTGTAATGGCTGTTGAATGTGAAATTATTTTTTTTTCATTTTTCCTTTTGTATATGGGGGTTGGCAGTTTATAACCTGGATTTAATATTATACATTTACCTAATTATGTTCTTTCAACTGGAGTGTGACGTCATTTCCACAAGGATTTTTATGTAAAACTAGCTGTCTGCCCGCGACTACGCCCGCGTTGTTTTCCGACGTTTCCGTAGTAATTTTAGCAATCCCACAGGAATCCTTTCATTTTCAGTGATTAAAAGTATCTATGATGATGACCGGGGATGTATAGAACCACCATGCAAAATTTCATTCAATTCGGTCTAATAGTTTCGGAGATTAGTCGGTACAAACAGACAAACAGGCAGAGAAACAAAGAAAAAAGAAAAATACCTGTATATTATCTTCTATTTCACTTCTAACACATCCTCCTGACTCGGATTTCATCTTTTTACACGCTTTATATTAGCTCCACTTGTAACTAACTATGTACGAGTATGTAAGAAAATCTTGGAATCTTAATTTGACCCACTTCCCGGTCTTCGATTAGGATGAAATTTTGCACACGCTCTGAGTTCATACATGATTAGCTAAGAAACGTCATCATCACTCACTACATAGTATAAAACAAAGTCGCTTTCTCTGTCCCTATGTCCCTATGTCCCTATGTCCCTCCCTTTGTACGCTTAAATCTTTAAAACTACGCAACGGATTTTGATGCGATTTTAATAGATAGAGGGATTCAAGAGGAAGGTTTATATGTATAATACATGCATAATATACTGAAGGATAACCCACAATAACCATTTTCCCGTGCGGAGCCGGGGCGGGTCGCTAGTTACAAATATAATATGGCGGCCTCTCCAAGATGGCGGACCGGCTGTTTGAAATCCACCCCCATGATATGGATATCAAATGAAAGGGTTTGCTGTCAGCAATACGAAAAACAATCACGTGACTTTTGTGATTTTTAGTGCGTGCTAAAGACGTGTTTTTAGTTTTTTTACTATTATAACTTATTTATGTACAGACATTTGACCTCTACAGTTTGATTACATATAATCACAAACATAAAAATAACACAGTAAATACTGCTATCAAAAATGCTTACCAGTAACAGTGTTAATAGGATATAAACCTCATGATAATTATTAAACACTTTGGAATGACGAAATACTATGAATACATCTTCTTCTTCTCTTCTCTTACACTCTTCCTTACTTCTAAACTCTTTCTTCTATCCCTTGGACTTTTGATAGGTTCACAACCTTAGCCTAGCAATCAAAGGGTCTTGCCTTGCGGTTGCTGTCTTATAGCGATCGTGAACGTTATAATACTGAAATCGAAATGGCTTACAGAAATAACATTTATCTTATCTTATCCAATATAGACAACGTTTTTCACAGCTGATGATATGATAGTCTTCCTTTTATTTCTGACACTATGTTATTTAGCAAAAAATAACCCTTATGATGAAGCCTTTTGATCGGTATGATAAAACTACAGGATATTTTTTTTTCTCGTATAACGGGTTCGATTCCCGGTTCAACCGTGTAATTATAAAAAAATGTATGAATGCAGTTTTGATAGTTTTTAGAAATAAAATAATGTCTTCTTTCAGTAAAATGTTCTACCTACAATATTTAAGGTACTTTCCCTCCATGTGGCATAGCCGTGGGACGCCCTGTATAAGTACTGGTGCCATAATAATATTGTGTTGTCATCCGATTTATACATGCATGCAAAATTTCAGCTCAAGCGGAAATCGGGAAGTGAATCAAAAACTTGCAAGATTTGATTACCGACCGACAGATAACGGGACAGGTGAAACTAAATAAAAGCTTGTAATAAAAGTAGCCTGTCACTCTACTAGAGCTTTGATGGCCAAGTGGCTAAGCCCGTTGACTTCCATTCAGAAGTCCGCGGGTTCAAACCTCGGCACGTACAAATTTTAATGTGTTTTCGATTTCCGAGATTCATATGTACGTTTATTCGACGCTCTTACGGTGAAGGAAAACATCGTGACATAACCTGCACACGCCTGCGAAGAAATTCAAAGGTTGTGTGTAAAGTTGACCAACCCGCACTGGGCCAGCGTGGTCGACTAAGGCCTATTCACCCTGATATTAGGAGAGGCTCGAGCACCTCGGTGGGGACGTATATGAGCTGTTAACGAACGATGTCACTCCCTGCCTCTGGCCTTCAATAAGCGTATCAACAGCAAACAACTGCGAACCTCAACAACTATTTAGCTTGGAGATTACAACAATGAATTCTACTATTATAAACGCGGAAGTTTTTGAGGATGGATATTTTGTTACGCAAAAACGACTCAATGTACTTTAATGAAACTACAATAATATTGTCTATACATCAGAATAACACATAGGCACATAGGCTATCTTTTACCGCGGGGAATTCCCATATTTCCATGGTAAAACTGATATCGGGGGCGGAGCCGCGGCACGCGGGGCGTAAAGCTAGTGTTCATTTAAATAAAAGATATGGATAACTTTAACAACTTTATTTACACTAGAGACATTTATTTATTTATTTGCGAGTATTACAATAAAACGAAACAATTTCCGTAGAATGGCAACTAATTTCTATAATATTTGTTACGGAATATTTTAGGTGATTGATTACACAATGGGATATTTTTTTTGTTACTATAAAAAACCAAAAACCATTTACAAATATATTATGACGGCCCCGTAACCTAGTTGGTAGTACGTCTGCCTTCGAAGCACAAGTTCGCGGGTTCAAATCCCGCAAAGGGCAAACATTGGCGTAAAGAGCACTTGTGTTTGCCTTGTGGCTGGATGTTGTATAATTTACATGTATGTATGTATATCAGCAGTCTGACACCCATAGTACAGGCTCTGCCTAGTTTGGGGTCAGATAGCCGTGTGTTAGATGGCCCACATTATTTAGTATTTAGTATATCCTAACAATATTTTTCAAGTTTACAGACACCCAACTCGCCCCAGAGCGCTGCGTTTATTGGAACATAATTTTTTTTTGCGAACATATCTTTTGTTTCACTCGCTTTCATGTAGGCTTACTATGTAAGAAGCGACAAGCTCGAGAAAACGCGACATAGTGACATTAGAGCCATAGTACTTCTGTCAATATGTCGTGTTTGACAGCTTCTCGAGCCTGTCGCTTCTTACGTAGTAATACTGCCTATGATTGAATGCGCGGCGGCGACGCGTCGACGCTCGAAAGAGACCAAAAGATTAGATAAAGTACGATTGTAGTGTTCAGTGGAGCAGTCTTTATTTTAGCCAATAATTGACTGAAGATTTACTAATGGCGCAGCTCGCTGCTGGTTTCTGGTAAGATAATTAAATGTCTAATTTTCAGCCAATTGACTGTAGAACTTATTATGGTGCAGCCCGCTAATTGCAGCTGATGATTATTTGTCTAAACAATTGTATGCCGACTTATAGTTGTAAGCAAGCTGTTAGTAACTACGATGCGGCTGCAGTTAGATCACATAATTATATGCCTAAACTATAACTGTAATAAAACTAAAGAATCGGCGTGTCTGTACATTGATTTGTTTTTCAAAAAACTGATTGTAAATGATAAAGGGAGTGTAGCTGAACACAAAAATACAAGTTTTGAAAAACATTTTCATCTGTGTGTCTGTTTGTTTGTACACGCTAATCTCCAGAACTACTGGATGGATTCTCATGAAACTTTACAATAATCTAGCTTATACATCAGAATAATACATAGGCTACTTTTTATCGCGGGAAAATACCTTATTCCCACGGGAAAAACGGTTAACGCGGGACGCAGTCTAGTAAAATAGTTGTTGAAGCGACATGACAGATATAGGTATTAAGTATAACGACTTGCTTACCATACCATACAATTATTTACCTAGTCAAATAATTATCAGACGTCTGCGACATAGCCAATAAGGGATTTTCATTTTGACAGTTCTAATACAAAAAGGTTTCATTATGGCCATAAGAGATGGCGCTGCACTAACTCTTACGTCAAACAAAATAGACGTGCTTGAAGGTAGGAAAAGAAGTCACAAAATTTAGTCGCAAAAAGGTCACTGGTAAAACTAATCAAAAATTTAAACGCAAATACACAAAACGAAAATAAAACACAACAAAGTGTGTGACGATTGACGTGACAACAATAGTGTTGCCAGTTTTTTAACTGCCCTGACTCGCTTTTGACACTTTATTCGACATGCACGCCATCTGTTTGAGATAATAGAACCTTTTTTTTTCTTAAATGCCATCTTGAAAATCCCTCAGTACCACGTTTATAACGAATAAATGAGGCTTCAAAGTGTTACAGTTAAAGCCTGACCAAAGAAATAAGAAACCTGCTCTGGGGGCGCCACGGGTATATTTTTACGACTATGGCAACAATTTCCCTTATAAAAATAGTTCCATTGAAATTCCGCAATATGGCGAGGTTTCTTATTTCTCTGGTCGGGCTTTACATCTAAAGCAGCGTGTCCAGCATTAACTGGTCGACCAGCGTTACTAGATCTCCCGCTTCATACTAAGATCTACAACAGCAAGCCCAGCAGAGCTTGGACGACGCAAACGACCAGTTGTAGTAGACCCGGCAGAAGACCTCCGCCGATTCCAACCAGTAAGTCTTCAGCTAGGTCTGTGATGGATGAGACCAGGCCAGTTAAAAGACCTTGGAGGTTCTTGATGTTGGCTGGTGGGGTGTTAGGGTTGGCACCTGCCGCGTATTCTGGTAAAGACCTGGAAGAGAAGAAAGGTTTGTTTTTTTAATAAATAATAATGATAATAATTATTATTATTATTAGCCTACTTGATCCCACTGCTGGGCAAAAGCCAATTTATAATAATAATTATTGAATAAATTAATAAATAATATTAAGAGAAATAGATGAAATAGATTTTATTGCAAATAGCTGTCCGCCCGCGGCTATACGCCCGCGTTGTTTTTTTTTTTTCTTTTTTTTTGTACTTTTTAAACCTTCCCTGGACTTCTACGAATATTTCAAGACCAAAATTAGCCAAATCGGTTCAGCCGTTCTCGAGTTTTAGCGAGACTAACGAACAGCAATTCATTTTTATATATAAGATAACAAAACACATGCCACGTGTATATATTATTTTTGTAACCCTTTACTGAAAAGCTTTTATTTTGATACCCCACTCGATAAGTATTGAATACAATTTTTATTTTATATTATTTCCTTATTTTATATTATTTTAAAAAATGTTTATGAAAAAACGGATTTAAATTATTTATTGTAACTCTCGGGTGGTAACTTGGCCCAGTGAACTAACTTTTGTTCTCAATTTTTATCTAAAAGTTAAGTATATAATTTTTTTTCCAGCTGTCTGAGTCAATTCGTACCAAAAGTAAAATAAAAATGAAAATTCAGTCTTTAAAAAAATCTAAACAATGGTTGTGCTTTGCATTTTCATTGACTTATTTATTACCACCCGAGTAATAGCGTTATTTTTCTAACACGTCGTAAGTATAAAAGTAATTTGGGAGCATAGGTTTCAATATTTAAAACAAAAAAAACATTTCGGATCAAATTAAATGGCGCCTAAAAACATAATATATCAGTTTAAAATGGCGCCTACATCAACACACTTTCCTTGAGTGGTAAATTCGCCCACATTCGGACTTCAAAGAAATAGGCCGAAAGGGTCCAATACTTAAACCCTTTTTTATTTACATTTAGGTATTTCCTGTTTCGTAAAAAGGGTGAAGCACTTTCTCTACGTTGAAAATAACTACATAATTGTAATTTGAAAAGAGAGACTAAATCACGTAGGCGGGCTTTAATATTATTTTTTTAGAATATGATTTCCAAAGTAGAATCTGTTAATACTAGACCAAACTGATATAATGGAGTATAGCTGAACACAAAAATACAAGTTTTGAAAAAAATTCCGTCTGTCTGTCTGTTTGTACACGCTAATCTCTGGAACCGTTGAACCGATTTAAATTAAATTTTGCATGGTGGTACCTTATATCCCCGGTCAACATGTTAGATACTTTTTACCACGGGAAACAAAAAAAAAGCAACGCATGCGTAGCCGTGGGCGGACAGCTAGTTTTATAATTAAGGACTGACTGTGATTTGTTAACTATGCTAATATATTATTTATTATGACATAACTTTATGTAATAATGACTTATTATTTGTGATATAAATTACTGATGTAATTTTATTTTATTTTTATGAATTTTATTTTAATGTATTCTATGACAACATAATTTATTTATTGATTCTAATTTGTAATTTAAATTTATAAAACTAAGTTTAAAGTTGAATAAAAGTGGAATTAAAAATTGTAAACTGTACTTTGTTCACTATGGGTGTAAATTACCTGAAAATAAAGAATTTTATTATTTTTTATAATAACTAGGTACTCACCTCAAGAAGTTGACAATAGCCAGCGCTTGCGAATACAGTTTCAGAAGAGAGGTTTCCAGAGCTCCAAGGTCCACCGGAATCATGCAGGAGATGGAGGAGGGAAGAGTATCGAAGATGGAGAGGAGAGACAAGAGAAGATTGTACACGTTGTTCAACAGTGGGAGGAGAATGTTCACTAGTGGGTAGACTGCTGGGAGTTGGACGTTGGAACAGCTGGAAGCCGTTACTGGGGGCTGGAAATACAATTTTTTTTTTTATTTAAAGCTTTATTGGACCCAATTCTACATATTAACACAGATTAATAAATAGTTACTAACGTAACAGATACATCACTCCATGGTGTAAGAAAACAAGGTCTAACCTTTAGACCACGTGACTGACACGAGTCTACGTCATTTTGCCTATTCATCCTTGTCGAATGCGTGTAATAGACAAGGATGAACAGAGCAAAATAACGTAGGCTTGTGTCAGTCACGTGGTCTAACGGTTAGACCTTGTTTTCCTAGACCATGCATCACTCCATACAAAAGCGAAAATACCTACTCTTTAATAGCCTACAAAATCTTAATAATAATATTCTCTTCTTAGTACTAAATCTTAGTGATTTCATAGTTTAAACGTTGTACGTTCGAAAGTATGCGAGCGAATGACGGAAGCCTGATATTACGCTCTAAATTAAATTTGAAAACCATATGTCCCTTTCACGTTCTTAAGAACGAAAAGGGACAGGTGATTGTCAACTTAAATTTAGAGACGTCAAACATTGAATTTTGCAGGCATTTAAAAATATCCCGACTAAATTAAGCTGAATTTGACAGCTGCGCTGCTTATTTTAGATATCATTATTCAAAATCAAATTCATTCATCTCCCATCATTTTCGATTCCCATATGAATGAAAGAGACCAACAACTTAAATTTTGAGATTTTAGCGGCCACGCTTGAATTGAGGCCAATATCTGTACTAATACGTACTATTATTTATTCTGTGCTAATACTAATAATATTATAAAGAGCAAAAAGGTTTGGTTATTTCTCCGCTCTACTGCACCGATTTCAAAAATTATTTCACTGTTCTGAAGCTGAGTAACATAGGCTATGTTTTATTTTCATAAAAATTAGGAATCCTCACTAAAATTTCAATAATATCCCAAGGTGTAAAAAAATCTAAAATATTCCTAATAATTGAATAGGCTTCGAAACTACTGAGCCGATTTTGGTGAAACTTGGCACAAACATAGAATAGATATAGACCTTGGGAAAGAACAGGCTTCGATTTACCGCGAGAAAATTTCTCATTCCCACGGGAAAAGCTATAAACGCGGGTGGAGCCACGGCGGGAAGCTAGTAATATAATACAATATTATTTCGCATTCATAATGTCCCCACCAAGGGGTTCGAGCCTTCCCTGAAATCAGGATGACAAGGTCTTCAAAGTTTGTGTGAGAAGTTGACCAACCCGCACTGGGCCAGCGTGGTCGACTAAGGCCCATTCTCCCTGATTTCAGGGTAGGCTCGAGCCCCTCGGTGGGGAAATGTATGACGTGTTAACGAATGGCAGCTTAAGTTGCTTTTGACTGTACCTTTGAGATCTAACAAATTTTATTTTTGTTTAGCTTGGTACCTATTCACATTTAATATATTTACTTTAAGAATTAGGTATTTTTCTAAACAAATATTGAAGAAATTATGGCTGGAAATATAAAAGAATATTTTAATACTAAATATCGTATTCTTTTATCTATCTCAAAGAAACAAACATTAAGAACACAAATAAAATAATATTTAGTCACATTCGTAAAATATCGGTTCTTTTGAGAATCAGATAAATTGAGCATTTGACTTTGTATTTGTTTTTATTTTATTTTATTTATTTTATTTATTTATGGAAAATATACAGCTTTCTTTTCTCATTATAACAATCAGATCAGACACATTACATTAGCCAGTTAAGTTTTCACTCAAAGTTAAACATGCATTGAGCAAACAAACAATGTTAGGTTAGGTTAAAACTACTCGAAAATGGAAGCTAATAACAGTTACATAAGGAAGTAATAATACTTGCTAACTTAATTTATATTTGTGATTTTATGGTGGAAACAAATTTGGAAAATTTTAAATGAAAGATATCAACGTCTTTGAACTTGGTATTATACGAATTACAAGCTCGTATAATAAAGCGGTTTTTGGCGTAATTAGTACGTGACCGTGGCAATGCGAAAGTTGGTCGAACCGATGATCGTAGGTTAACTCTTGGACAACTTAGGGATATTTTGCTTAGGAGGTAAGGTGATTCTACTTGGTTATGTATAATTTTGTATAGAAATACGACATCTCTGTGTTCACGACGCCTAGCCTTTCCAAGCTTTGCAGCATATTAAAAGGAAAATAATTAAATTTATGTCTCATACGTTTAATGAACTTATTTTGAATACGTTCCAATGCAGTTTTATAGATATTATATTGAGGGTTCCATACCGTTGAAGCGTATTCAAGATGAGACCTCACAAGTGAGTTATATAGAACCAGCAATGTTTCTACCTTTTTAAATTCCGTACTTTGTCTAAAAACAAAGCCCAGCATTTTGTACGCTCTGGACACAATATTGCCAATGTGAGATTTGTATTTCACTTCTATATTTAATGTTTTTGCTATCGAAAATATTCTTATTACACATGAAAACTATAAGTTTGAGCTGCAAAGTGTGCAAGCCAATAGGAATTCGACATTTTCATATTAATTTCGTTAAAAACTCAAATATGTCCCCACCGAGGGGCTCGCTCGAGCACACAAAAAATAAAACTAAAATTTACAGAAAGTTTAAGGCAAAGGCGAGCTTATTTTTTTGAATTGACCTATGATTGTGTCGAAAAAGTACAACGAATCAAGCTTCACCGGACTTGGGTTTGTGAGGTAGGTTAACCTCGAAAAACCCACACGCTAAATGAAAGACCGGACTTGAATAGCTTATCTTATCTTATCTTATCTTCTTATCTTATCTAGCCTAAGCTGTCCCACTGCTGGGCAAAGGCCTCCCTCTTTTTCTTCCACTGCTCCCTGTCCTGAGCTACTTCTGGCCAGTCTTTCAAGTAGCTATCAAGCTCGTCCCGCCATCTTCTACGCGGCCGTCCACGTCTACGCCTATTGGTTGGTGGGTTCCAAACCGTGGTTTCTTTTGCCCATAGGTCTTGAGGCATGCGGCAGACGTGTCACGAATAGCTTATGACAATTGAAAATTGTAAAAAAAATCTGCTATTTCATACAAAAGTTGAATAAATGTATATCGACTTTACGTGCCTTTCGAATCACGAAATCATCTTTCTTTTCGGACAATCAGGTGATTCAGCCTGCAATGTCCTAACCAAAAGAGAAGATCGATCGATCGGGCGATCCTGTGGAGTACTTCGTCGGGTTCTTCTTTCTAGAATTCTAGATAATAAAGAATAAACTCTTAACATTTAAAGAGGCGATGCGATATCAGTTGTTCACATAACTGGCAGGTTTGCGCAATGTGTGCGTTGCTGTGGAGAAGAACCCGCCGAAGAAACTCCACAGGATCGCACCTTCACATAGTATAAAACACAGTCGCTTTCTCTGTCCCTATGTCCCTCCCTTTGTACGCTTAAATCTTTAAAACTACGCAACGGATTTTGATGCGGTTTTTTTTTAATAGATGGAGGGATTCAAGAGGAAGGTTTATATGTATAAAACATGCATAATATACTTAAGAATAATCCACAATAACCATTTTCCCGTGCAGAGCCGGGGCGGGTCGCTAGTTTGGTATAAGGATAATATGAGTTGGCTGGTAGAAATTGCTACCTTAGCATTAAAGCCGCCTTTTGTACGAATTGTACGCCTGTGTTGCTTTAATTATGTTTGTTGTATTCTCTTGTGTGCAATAAAGTATATTCTATTCTATATTCTATAAGATTTTCCTATATATTACTACGAATACTAGCTATTATCAGGGCGCTGAACTCACCACATAATAGTTATTATTACACGGTTTTACAACACTAGTTGTTTATAAACTGTTGTAATTACTCTTGTAATTAGTAAAGTGAGGGAGAGTTTATAATTAGTTAAAATTACACGAACTTAGAACTTAGTGATGTTTTGACTTTGTGTCTGTATACTCAAAGGTTAGGTGAGAAAGCTCTCTCGAGGGATAAGTCCGTCTTTGCATGACAAAAAGGTTGAACATAATATGTATAAAAATAAAAAACCTCGCCATAATGCGGAATTTCAAGGGAACTAATTTTTTCATGAAAATTGTTGCCATAAACAATAAAAATACTTGTGGGCATCCCTAGAGCAGGATTTTTATATTTCTGCAAGGGGCGCGATTGAAAATTGAGAAAAGATAGCCATTTTATACAAAGTTGAATAAGTACATATCGACTATACGTGCCTTCCGAAGCACGGAATCGTCTTTCTTTTCGAACAATCAGGTGATTCAGCCTCAATGTCCTAACCAAACTGGGGAAAGTCTCACAAAGTGATATTTGTTCGACGAGCCCCACCGGGATTCGAACCCGGAACCTCCGTAACGTGAGTTCTACCACTCGACCACGGAGTTTTTAATTTCATATTTTTTGTGTGCTGTTTCCCACCAAAAAGTTTCCTGGCAGAGATTGCTATCTTAATAATAAGGCCGCCTTTTCACTATTGTATTGTGTTTTAAATTGTTTTCTTGTGTACTGTATTTTGGTGTCAATAAACAATATTATATTGTATTGTTTATGTAAATTATTTATTTAACTCACCGAAAGCAAACAAACAGCAACAACACAGAACAACGCGAAAGTAACTTTCGACGCCATCTTGGATTTTAATTTAAACTCGAACAAACGTGTAACTTACAAAAACAAATAAATTTTATGTGAAAAATTTTTAATAACACTTTTTATATACTAATAATTTCAAAATTGACTTGATAAGGTAGTTATACCACTTACTGTAATTTAAAAGTATTTTACTTAGATAAGAGAGTTTTGAAAGATTGTTAGAATACACTTAACACATAGCAATTTGATATGACTAGCCTAGATAACTGAAATTGATGTTTCTAGGACATTATGTAACGTTAGTAAAAAATCCATATTATGTTCCTATAGAGAGGATTGAGCCTACCCTGCTGCTGGGTGAATAGGCCTTAGTCGACCACGCTGGCCCAGTGCGGGTTGGTCAACACATAACCTTTGAATTACATCGTGTACAGATATCCTATGATGTTTTCATTCACAGTAGTAAGAGCGTCAAATAAACGCCTTATACTCGTAGTAAGATTTTTTTATAAACGTGTTATGATTTTGGAAATGGAAATCTTTCTATTACCTAAATAAAATATTTGCATATCATACTTCATACTAATATTACAAAGAGGAAAGATTTGTATTTTTGTGTGTGTGTCGGGAAAATGCCTCATTCCCACGGGAAAAACTGTCAACGCGGGCGGAGCCGCGGCGGAAAGCTAGTATTATATAAAGGAAAAATAACCGGCAGTATGTTGTGCAAAGAAATGAATTTTATAAGTACCCGACGAGGTCACTGAATCATCAATAAATAAATCATGTAATCAACATTTTGTAGGTCATTGTCATTGAAATTTAATATGACTAGCGATGCTGTCTTTATTTGACATACATTCTTAAATTCAAATTGCTTATAATTATGTCCCCACCGAGGGGCTCGAGCGTCGGTAGCCAAGCGGCTAGGGCTATTGACTTTCATTCGGAAGTTCTCGGGTTCAATTAAGCCTGGGCACGTACCAATGTGTTTTCGATTTTCGAATTTATATACAGAAGCCTGCTGGCACACTCGCACTACGAAATTCACCCCTACCACTACGAAATACGGGCGCTACCAAGGTCATAATGTCCAGCCGCATGTGCGCCTACTGTACGTTCATTCGATGCTCTTACGGTAAAGGAAAACATCGTGAGGAAACCTGCACACACCTGTGAAGTAATTCAAAGGTTGTTTGTGAGGTTGACTAAAACGTAATGGGCTAACATGATCGATTAAGGCCTAATCACCCTGATTTCAGGGTAGGCTCGAGCCCCTAGGTGGGGACATGTATGAGCAAAGTGCAATTTTTTCATAACTCTATTTTGATAAACATAAAATAACAAAATACTACTTTCTAATCAGTAAAAGCCTGATAATATCGTTGCCTTCGCAATTACTTTATAACCTATTTTGCAAGTCTTTCACCTGCTTTAGGTAACAGTTTTTATATAAAGAAAAATATATCGTATGTTTCACGTAAAACTGTAGCGAGTGAGGTATAAGTTGAACCTTATTCAGGTTTTTATTAAAAATGAAGGCTTTTGGACTTGTTGTTTTTGCTGTGTTTTTGCTGGTGGGTACATATTATTATAACAAGCTATTTATACACCGTGTTTAACAATAATAATAATTAATTAATAATAATATATTTTTATTCAACATAGTGGTAGTACTCGTACTAATGAAACTAAAAAACTTTCCCTAAAGATCATAGGTAAGAAATCTCAAAATGAAAATTCAGATTTTCATATAAACTTCAGTCACGTAACGTGATTGGAAGAAAAATGTTTCACGTGTGTGTGTCTGTCTGTCTGTGGCATCGTAGCTCCTAAACGACGCGCCGATTTTGATCTAGTTCTTTTTTTGTTTGCAAGGTGCCATTCTAATCGAGAGTGTTCTTAGCTATGATCCAAGAAAATATCTTCAGCCATTTGAAGATTATCAGCTCTTTTCTAGTTGTTGAAAGGATCTAATTAACGGTTTTGTGGCGGGTTTTTATATTTAACTAGCTGTCCGCCCGCGGCTATACGCCCGCGTCGCTTTTTTTTTTCTTTTTTTTTTACCTTTTAAACCTTCCCTGGACTTCCACGAATATTTCAAGACCAAAATTAGCCAAATCGGTTCAGCCGTTCTCGAGTTTTAGCGAGACTAACGAACAGCAATCCATTTTTATATATAAGAGATGTTATGTAACTGTATTTTTTTCTATTATTTTTTCCCATAGGTCCAGAGCTCAGAAGCCATGATTCCTGCTTACTCCATCTCTGCCCTTCGACTGGCTTTCGACGAGATATCCACAGTGTTGCCAGTAGCCAACCAGCTCGCCTGCCTCCTCATCCCCTTCCTCATCAACCTCATCAACAACTTGAACAACCTCTCCAACATCGTCCAAAATCTCACCCCAGCTTTGCTTCCTTACTTCGGATGCACGTTGCCACTCTTGTACGCAACTTTGACAGATCTCGCCTCAGTTTTATTCCTGTACATCAGTGTTCTTATATCTCTCTTCAGGTCTAATGTATTAGCGGCTCCAGGGCTTCTTTTAGGTCTTGTAGTACAAGTGCTAAACCTAGTACTAGGTCTGTTAAGTGGCTTAACTGACGGAACTGGTCTTTTAGCCAGTTTAATCAAGCTGATTACTGGAGTTGTTGTGGAATTAGAGAAACTGTTATTATAAATCAATTTTGTTGTTTAAGTACCGTCAAAGAGCAGGCTAAGCATACATACATACATAAACTCACGCCTCTTTCCCGAAGGGGTAGGCAGAGACCACGTCCTTCTACTTTCTACGATCCAAACACACTTCTTTCGCTTCATCCACATTCAATAATCTCCTCATGCATGCTCGTCGGTTTAGAGTACTCTTGACCCGACCTTTTGTAAGAGCATCCCCGATTTGATTTTGGAACGTTCGTCTTGGTCAAGCTAAGCAGGCAGCAGGCTTGCAGGCAGTTGCAGGTTAACCTGAAATGGCTGAACATTTTAAATCTATACTAAGTAAAACTGCAGAATCAACGTGTCTGTACATTGATTTGTTTAAAAAAACTGATTTTATGTTATAAAGGGGTGTAGCTGAACACAAAAATACAAGATTTGAAAAAAAAAATCCGTTTGTCTGTCTGTCTGTCTGTTTGTACACGCTAATCTCTGGAACCGTTGGATCGATCTAAATGAAATTTTGCATGGTGGTACCTTATATCCCCGGTCAATATCTATATATATATGTATATTATTTATTACTTTTTAAGACGTGAAAAAAAATCTACAGGCGGGCGTACAGATAGTAAGTAAATAAATATGTTGGGAGATGTGGGATGTCACACACACACGGCCAACAGACCCCAAACTAGACAGAGCCTGTGCTATGGGTGTCGGACTGCTGATATACATACATATATAAATATACAACATCCAGACACAAGGCAAACACAAGTGCTCATCACACGAATGTTTGCCCTGGGCGGGCCTCGACCCCGCGAACCTGTGTTGTTATGTCAGTTAGATGAAGGAGAGAACAAAATGCTTGTGTTTAGCTAATCTTGTAACTAGTATTGAGTTGAAAATGTTTATGTAAATAAATATGTAAATTTTGAAATACTGATATTTTGTTATTTTCCTTTTTTTAAAATATTTATACGCTATAAATCGTAGGCTATGCCGTGTGCGGGCAGCTTGATATAATATGCTCAGTCAGATAAATATTTCAGAATTTCAATGGCACTAAAGGATATCATTCACGTTTCATACAATGTTGGACCAAAAAGTGAAAATGCCGGCCAGAGAAAAAAAGTGTAATTTTCGGATAGAACACGTAATTCATATATTTTTTTACTATTACACCAAACCTGTGCGTCCCATGGTTGTGTTGGTATAAACTCGGATTTCAAGTTCACTTTTCATACAATTTGGACCAAAAAGTAAAAATGCCGGCCAGAGAAAAAAAGTGTTATTTTCGGATAGAACACATAATTAACATATTCTTTTACTATGACACCAAACCTGTGCGTCCCATGGTTGTGTTGGTATTAAACTCGGATTTCAAATCCGGTGAAGCTTGATTCGTCGTACTTTTGCAACACGAGAAATAAAAAAAATACACAAAAAAACACAAAAAAAAACACAAAGAAAAAAAATACTCGGATCTGCTTTCGTACGGAATGTCATTCGAAATACGGATTTTCGAAATTGAAATTCGAATTTCACGCCCTCACAATCAATTGTCAAATCAGTTGTCAATGCAACTGTTTTACATTGGACGGCCACGCGATCGCTATTTAGCGCTTTTCACTATTGTTATTCTTATTTGTTGATATTGTGGCTTAAATGACATTATGAATGAACAAGAGTGTATTTCTTGTCGTGCTCCGATTGGCGATCGCCGAAGTTACACTTGGACTTCCCGAGAAGAGCAGCATATTTCTATCGCACAGTTGATAATAGAAGACCTAATAGTTTGTCAGGTAAGGATTATAATATATTTTTGTTCAATATATATTCAAACATATAAGATCACTTTAATTATGCTGGTAGGTTTCTATTTACCACTTTTTTTGCAGGAAGAACCTACTGAGAATATTTGTCGAAGCGAAGAATCGCTAAACTTAAGTGGTGTAATGGGCTGGGCACATTGCGCGTAGAACCGACGGCCGTTAGGGCAGAACGGTTCTTAAATAGCGGTCGTGCGCCGGAAAACGTAGTGTAGGCAGGCAAACGAGGTGGACCGACGATCTGGTGGGGGTCGCGGGAAGCTGCTGGACTGATCATTGTGGAGATCTTTAGAAGGTCTTTGTCCAGCAGTGGACGTCATTCGGCTGAGATGATGATGATGATGATTTTATTGTAAATAAACAATAAATATATAAAATATTTTTTTAATATATAAACACCCTAATACCTAACAACAAATAAATACTCAATCATACCCAATGGGTAAACAACAATAATAAATATATATATATATTTTTTATTTAATAATTATAATTAATAATGAACAAAAAAGTTGATGAACGAACATATGCATCATAATAATACTTTCTTAATATATTTTTTTATTATATTAAACAAATACATACTAAATCCATGTGGGCCCCTATTATAATAATAAAAAAAAGTTAAACTACATCAAATAAACATATATAATAATATATTCAATACAATATGATTACATGCGTCAAAATAATACTTTCATAATAACATTTTTATTATATTTAATAGCCTCTAACAATAGAACCATCCGATAGAAAATCCGTATTTCGAATGACATTCCGTACGAAAGCAGATCCGAGTATTTTTTTCTTTGTGTTTTTTTTGTGTTTTTTTTGTGTATTTTTTTTTTATTTCTCGTGTCGCAAAAGTACGACGAATCAAGCTTCACCGGATTTGAAATCCGAGTTTAATACCAACACAACCATGGGACGCACAGGTTTGGTGTCATAGTAAAAGAATATGTTAATTATGTGTTCTATTCGAAAATAACACTTTTTTTCTCTGGCCGGCATTTTTACTTTTTGGTCCAAATTGTATGAAAAGTGAACTTGAAATCCGAGTTTATACCAACACAACTATGGGACGCACAGGATTGGTGTCATAGTAAAAGAATACAGGAATTGTGTGTTCTACCCGAAAATTATACTTTTTTTTGCTGGCCGGCACTTTTACTTTTTGGTCACTTTTGGTCCAAAATGAATGATATCCTTTATATTATAAAAATAAATTATAAATATATGGTCATGCTTGTGATAATCAGAGGAGTGAATGCAGTTTTAGATTCGGATCCTCAATAGAGATGGCCGACTATGGTATTTGCCGACTAGCCGACTAATCGGTTTTGAAATCGCCGACTAGTCGGCGGATATTCGGCTTTCCCGACTAGTCGGCGATTAGTCGGCCCATCTCTAATCCTCAATAATAACCTCGAACAATGCCGCAAGCTTAGAGAATAAATATACATAGAGCACGCGCATTGCTCCGCTGCCTTTATGTCAAGCGTAAGCAAATTTTGGCAGATTTTGTATGGGCGGTGAAATCAATAACATTTTTCTTTTTTGATTTGTTCCTCGAGTCATGTTTGCAACTTATCACTGCACATTTCTAAATGTTCTCCTATTAAATTTATTATTTTCTCCGGGAAAAATAATCAATTTCGATAACCATTTGATACTAAACGAACGCGCTGAAGATATTCGGACTGTTCATATCCGTGCTTACGGTTCATACTCGATTAGGCGTACTCTATCCCTCCCAGAATTTTTCTATTTATACTCTAAGCCTCGAACAATGCCGCAAGTATCAACTAGTGTCACATTAAAGGTTAAGCTATCGCATATCGACCCACGTACCGCTCTCAATGAATGACGTCATGAGGGTGCGTATTTACAATTCAAAGAGTTCAAAGAATTTATTTTTTAACTTTTGGATGTTACATCACTTATTTAAGTC
Organism: Teleiodes luculella; assembly: GCA_948473455.1. NCBI lineage: Eukaryota > Metazoa > Arthropoda > Insecta > Lepidoptera > Gelechiidae > Teleiodes > Teleiodes luculella. The sequence continues at coordinate 2,237,774 of OX419608.1, forward strand.
ATTAAAATTATCTTTTCTGGCGAGTTCAAAAACTTGGCTGTCTTCTGTGGAGAACATTCATGAGTAAAGATGAAAGCATTTTATAGTCCATTGAGCTGTCCATTGCAAAAAAAAACTAGATCAAATCGGCGCATCCGTTTAGGAGCTACGATGCCACAGACAGACAGACAGACATACACACACGTCAAACTTATAACAACCCTCTTTTTGGTCGGGGGTTAACAATGAAAATAATTAGGGCATAATAATATACTTAATTGCAAAATCGAGCGCTTAATACACAACAAATGCAAACAAATAAATAAACTTAAATTCTCACAAACCACACATAAATATTTCAGATTTCTGAACTGAATTGCCATCCCTCCTTATTTCACCCCTCTTTGCTAGCTTCAACTTCAAAACAAAGGTCATTTCAAACCTCAACACGACTCACGCCAAGCGTACTCAAGTAGACTTCAACATTACGCCACTGAAACTAACATTTTAGTAAGACACCTAGACTCTATTGAACATGAACCAAAAAGGGCTCTTTTTAATTCGGTCATATAGCATTACACGTCTAATTTATAAAGACCCGTTGTCCTGTTATAATCTGTATGCGTAGAGGGGTCTTTGTAATTTTGATATTAGTTTTGGGAAAGCGGTAAAGTGGCCAAATAATGTAGAGACTTCCAACATAGCTCTTCACTGAAATAATATTAAAACGTGAAATTAACTTATATATGTGAAACAAGCTAAATAGGATGGTTGGTTGGTCCATTCATAGTTCCATATGAGTGCTTTTTCGTTCTAAAAAAACTTAACAAACTGTTTATTTTCTTTCTACCAAATTATACTGGCTGGCTAGAAATATTTGGCTGGATGGTCTGCAATTTCAAACTTCAAATGTATTCTTTTTTTGGGCTCATCTTTTGTTTTTTTTTCGGGTTAGGGTAATTCAGATAAAGGGCTTTCAAGAAAAAGTGCTTTTCAGATAGAATTTGGAATAGATGAGGATTTTAAAGTGACATTTATAGAGCGAACAACCTCCGTAGTCGAGTGGTCCAAAGCTCATCTGACGTTACGGAGGTTCCGGGTTCGAATCCCGGTGGGGACTCGTCGAACAAATATCACTTTGTGAGACTTTCCCCAGTTTGGTTAGGACATTTCAGGCTGAATCACCTGATTGTCCGAAAAGAAAGTTGATTCCGTGCTTCGGAAGGCACGTAAAGCCGTTGGTCCCGGCTACTATCTACGGATGTAGTCGTTATAGAAGCCATGGCGGAAGCCTAAGGCGGCTCAACAATTCCGACACCAGGGTTTGTGAGGTAGGTTAACCTGGAAATCCAGTCGATAAGAAGAAGATAGAGCGAATAAAAAAATATACCTATGTTTTTGTTACTTCAGTAATACGTAGAATGACTATTTTGGGCGAGAAATACGCGTTTCTGGTAAACAATTCTGACTACCCACTCATTAAGTAAAGGTGCGCCCACACTAGACTTAGGAAAGTAGTGCGACTAAAATCGCAACTGAAAAAAAAACGGCCAAGTTCAACTCGAATGAGGGTTATGTGCGTGTGAACTTTTATTAGGTATAAGTGAAAGACTATTTTTAAGTATTTATTTTCAAAGTTTTATAGCCCGTGTATGTAAGTACCTACTCGTAGTTTTAAAATAAAGGGGTTAGTGGTACTTATATGAAAAGTTTGTTTTCAGTCTCTCTAAATTAGTATACCTAGGTACCTAGTTACACGTTTAAAGTGTGTGGTAGTTTTATTTACTAAAGAGTTGTAATAAAATTAGGGTGACTTTTCAAAAGCCGCGTCCCCACCGGCGGCGGGTACGGGCATTATTACCTGAAGGGTAATTGTTACCTACCTAAAGGATATTCGCTACCAGAAGCGCATTCTGTGAGGTGTAATCCAGAAAAGAAAACGCGTTCCCAGTAATTCCCACAAAGAAAACGACAGGGCATACAGAAGAAAAGTTTGGATTAGGCGCTTTTTTTTTTAATTGACCTATGCTTGTGTCGAAAAGGTACGACCAATCAAGCTTCACCGGACTTGTGGATTAGGCGCACTGACCCGCATCAATTCTATCCATGTGGTTGCCTGGAAGAAATTGTTAACTAAGCAATAAGGCCGCCAATTGTGCATTTTATGTATTTTTATTTGTGTTTCTGTTTGTGTGCAGAAAGAATATTTTTAAATTTTTTTTTTTCAGAAAACTGGTAAAACGCATATTTTGTCGCTCCCATATGAACACCCCATAGCTTCATTCATGCGCACTGGAGCCCCCTGTATAGATCGCCAGTCGAGAACAGATCGCGGCGGCAGAAGGACCATGGCCCGGTAAGTGACGCCTGTTCATCTATTTTTAGCAATAGCAAAAAGTTAGGGCAAGAGCTTTTGCTGTGATAAAAAATTTAGGCGTTTTAAATGTTTTTTTTGGCAATACGAGGGTTGTTGTTCTGGATTTTAAGGGGTTTTGTGTGTGTGGGAGATAATTTTGCCGGTTTTTTTTTAATATGTTGCGGTAGGTTTGTTTAACGTTGCCGACGGCAGCGTGTAGAATTTTTGAACTTGTGTTGAATTCGAACGTGCGTTAATTTTTACGACGATTTTGGCGTAGGAATGAAAAAAACATGGCGGTTTGTAATGTAGATACGTGAGTTTTTCAACTTGATTTTTAATACCTACTTTATAAATAACACTTAATTAAAAATGTAATAACCCCCGACACTAAACCGTTACTTGATGCTTTGAACAACTAGAAAAGAGCTGATAATCTTCAAATGGCTGAAGATATTATTTTCTTGGATCATAGCTAAGAACACTCTCGATTGTGACACCTTGCAAACAAAAAAACTAGATCAAAATCGGCGCATCCGTTTAGGAGCTAGGTACAGACAGACAGACAGACAGAGACGTCAAACTTATAACACCCCTCTTTTTTGTCGGGCGTTAAAAACAATGCAAAGTAGTCTGTAAGTATTTTGTCAAGCAGTTATTTTTATTTTTCTCTTATCTGTTGTTTTCTGTGTCGTGATGTTTTGCAAATAAATATTTCTATTCTATTCTATTCAAAGAGTAAGAAAATGTGTGTGTAGGCACGTTTTTAACTCCCGACGAAAAAGAGGGGTGTTATAAGTTTGACGTGTGTGTCTGTCTGTCTGTGGCATCGTAGCTCCTAAGCGGATGCGCCGATTTTGATCTAGTTTTTTTTTGGTTTGCAAGGTGTCACAATCGAGAGTGTTCTTAGCTATGATCTAAGAAAATATCTTCAGCCATTTGAAGGATTATCAGCTCTTTTCTAGTTGTTGAAAGGATCAAGTAACGGTTTTGTGTCGGGGGTTATTAAAAAATTTAATTTAGTGTTATTAGATATTTAATTTGTTGAAATACATGTTTTAATTTTCCTTAGTTTTGAGGCACTGTATGAGTTTAGCAAAATATTCTGTTCAGGAATATGCCCTATAACGAGATGCTGATTTATTCACCTTATCATACATTTTTAATTACCACTTGCTTATAAATAATTCCATAATTTCGCAATTTTCTTTCTCTTAAGAATTTTTATCATATTTTTTTCGTCGTTAGCATTACAATTACCATTATTTATGTTCTACAAAAAAAATATTTTTCATTTTCTCATTCGCCCATTTTTTTCTTTTCTCATATTATTATTTAAAACTTTTTTAATGATATTAAATACATTTATTGAAATGTCCTAATTTTGTTGAATATAAAATAAATTAGTTTGTTTCGTTATGTATGCCCAGTTGTATGTACCTAATTCTTTTTTAGGCAAAGTAAAAAAAAAAATTATTTAAATTTTAATATATAATATTTTTTTAGCAATGAAAAACATAAAAAGATTCGAGACTGCACAGACACAAACAGAATGTGTATTTTAAATTCAAAAAGACGTCAGATTTTTATAAAAGCAGTCCATTTTTCCTTTGAATATTGAATAAATTTCATCTGCCTCAAAGCGTACCTTCATCCGGTATAACCTGATTCTCGGGATTCCCGGGAAGTCCCAGTCCCGGGATTAGAGGTCAAGGGCAAGTACACAGACCTTTGGATGAGAATTATTAAATATTCCGCTTAATTTGAACTAGCGACCCGCCCCGGCTCCGCACGGGAAAATGGTTATTGTGGGTTATCCTTAAGTATATTATGCATGTATTATACATATGAACCTTCCTCTTGAATCACTTTATCTATTAAAAAAACCGTATCAAAATCCGTTGCGTACTTTTAAAGATTTAAGCATACAAAGGGACATAGGGACAGAGAAAGCTACTTTGTTTTATACTATTACTAGCGACCCGCCCCGGCTCCGCACGGGAAAATGGTTATTGTGGGTTATCCTTCAGTATATTATGCATGTATTATACATATAAACCTTCCTCTTGAATCACTTTATCTATTAAAAAAACCGTATCAAAATCCGTTGCGTACTTTTAAAGATTTAAGCATACAAAGGGACATAGGGACAGAGAAAGCGACTTTGTTTTATACTATGTAGTGAAGTGATATAAATCATTGATGTGTACGGATACGGGTATTACCGGTATAGTCCGGTGAAGCTTGATCTGTCGTACTTTTTCGACTCAAGTATAGGTCAATTAAAATCAAAAAATCAAAATCAATTATTAATAAAAAAAAAATCAGTATTGCTATACAAGCGCGGAAAATATTAATAAATGAAATTCAATTAATTTGTTTCTAGTATTAAAATTGTATTGTTTTAAATTCAAAATCGTTGAGTTTCTTAACATTTAAATTAAATAGTACTAGTCACTCGACTATAATTATGTATAACTAACTATACTTACCATGAGTATGTAGATCTACAAAATGTATTCATTATTTGACTATGACTGGTCAACCCTAAAACAATAAAAATAACAACAAACAACAATAACGATATATATATTTTTATTTTTACTTTACTTATTAGCTCACATAAATGCTTTTTTAGGTCTGTGTCCTCTTATGTCAGAAGGATTGGGAAAAACAATCGAAAAAAAAACAATGCATTTATATTTTTAAACAAGCGCAATTTTTGTATACGTTCTCAAATCTTTGCCCCTTTGGCTCTGATAAAAAACACCAAAATCAAAATTGCCTCGAACTGTTCAAAGATGCGACTCGCTACGCACGCTTGTAGCAGCTGCTACGCTGCTACACTGCTACGGCGTAGCAAAATCGTAGAGGTACTATGCGTGCCAAATAAGAATAGGACTGTCAAGTCGCCATCTTGTTCCGCAATTCGCGCGAACGTCATTTGTGATGTGTAAGGTGTGCAAAAAAGCTAATAAAGAATTAAATCACCTTTAATGACGTATTTGGTGAAAAGTATGTTTTTCTAATATGATTATTTTGATTATGAAAATTAATAATTTAGGTATGCAGGTATGCATAAAAATCACGCAAATTCACATAATCTAGCAACACGGACGCGTCTATCGGTGTGAACAGTAGTAATAATATTACTATTTTGCTTATTGTTGCGTTATCTTTAAGATTTAATTTATTGAAATTAATTATTAAATATTAAAATTATTACATTTTCTTGCAGACTGTACTAATTTGACATTTGGTGACATTTGTCTCGTGACGTTAGCTGCAAACGCGATCCTATTCTTATTTGGCACGCATAGTATGCCGTCTTATTTTAACTCTTACGTTTAAGAGACTGAGATTTCTTGTTTTTCAATCTATTGAGCATTTAATTATTTCTCATTCGATCTAATGAAACATCGATCTATTAATTTTTCGATCAATTATCCTTCGTTCTAATGAACCTTCGACCTATCAAGCTTTCGATTAACTGTCATCGATCAAACGACAGTCGATATATTGCTATTCGATCTTGGATATTAAACCCACTGAGAATAGGAAATAATTAACGTTTAGTTAAAACTAGCTGTCCGCCCTCGGCTACGCCTGTGTTGTTTTTTTTTATTTTATTTTTGTATTTTCCGTGATAAAAACTATAATATCTAAGATGTTGACCGGTGATATAAGGTTTTCATTTAAATCGGTCCAACGGTTCCAGAGATTAGCGTGTACAAATAGACAGACGGATTTTTTCTTTTCAAAACTTACATTTTTGTGTTCAGTTACACTCCCTTTATCACCTACAATCAGTTTTTTGAAAAACAAATCAATGTACAGACACGTCGATTCTTCAGTTTTATTATAATGTAGAAGAGGATGATTGTTTAGTCCGGCGTCTCACTATTAAAAAAAAAGTCAAAAGTCAAAGTTTTTATTTGAAGTAAGATTTTACAAATCACTTTCGACGTCGAGGCGAGTTCTTTGGAGAAGAACTCACCGGAAGAAACTCCACAGGCGTTGCATCTTTTCAATATATTACTGCCCGTAGATTATTATTAAATTATTATTTTATACAATTTTGATTAATATAACAAAGAGTGCAGACGAAATATATAATTAGAGGAAGGCAACCAGTCAAAGTAGAAAAACTAAACTATATATATAACCAATTTATATAATATATTTTTTTATTATTTATTAATTTATTATTTAAAGGATAATATTTTTGTATACCTAATGTAAAACAGGTCAATGTCAACGAAAACTTCCAGATAAACCCGTGGGAAAAGTTTGAATTCGCTATGACCCCGACGCAAAGTACCCCAAAGTAGAAACTAATTATTATACATTACTTGACCAATCCATTCTAACCCCACATGTAACCTGTACAAACGATATCACCCCAAGGATTAGGATCCCGAATGCCCCAATCTGTCTGTTTGTTCGCCCTTGACCCGGTAAAATATGCGGGTCGCGGGATGAATAATGGGGTGTCCCGGGACATAAAAATAGTAAGAACAAAGGAAGTCCATTTTTTTTTTGCATATTGAATACTAACTTTAATCCCCATGGCTCTATCCATTTTAAATGTTTAGGAATGAAACAAATCGCAGGAAAGCGTGGCTTATATCTATCTATATAATATTTCCGCCTTTTCACACACACACACACACACACACACACACACACAATACATATTCACCACTACACAAACATATTTGTATCTCAGACAACACACATGTTTGATATGTATTAAATTTTGTGTCTATTTCTTAAGTTATGTTATTTAAGACATATTGAGACATTTTTTACTGCATTCATCTTTTTATTTAGAGCTAGCCTTCTTTTTCTTCGCTTATAGGCGCGTTCTAAATTTGATATGAATTCGTAAATAATGTTATTTTTCAAAGCAAGATGGCTAGTCAGGATTCAGGATAATAGACGCGGGGAGGGAATTATTATTCCAATCAGTTCTTTTGCTTTTTTAACTCATTAAAAATTCAGCGGTTGTTAAAGAACTATCTTGCTGACTAATAGCATCAAGCCCTAACTCCTCAATGACATAAGCAAAGTGATATTCTTGTTAATAAAACTTAGATTCAGGGATATTTTCAGCTTCATTTTACAGCTCTGGTGGCTGTACATCTTTATTCACCTTATAAGACACAAATAGGCTGCCGCATTCTATTTGTAGCATAATACGAAGATTTCACATGCGAAAATTATGTATCATGCCGCACAGTATTGGCCTAGCATAAATAAGCCTTAAGCCGGAAATTTCACGCCATTTTCTCAGGAAAAGCATTCTTATCTTTTGTTTTCTCTTACCCCAAGTTGATTTTACCCCAAAATATCCTTTGTTTGTAATTCCAACGAGGAATTTTCGTCAGTCCTTGACACAGTTTTGTAGCAATGCAAACACGAGAAGCGTAGCGGGAAATTGCAGTATTTTGGACAGCGCTTTAAAAAAATGAAAAAAGTATATCATTTTTACACGCTTTATATTAGGTCCACTTGCATGTAACTAAGTATGTAATGGAATCTAAGGTAACTAATTTAACCATCTTTCAAGGGTCGTAGCGTAATGATATTTGGAATGTATTCGTAATTCTGATGACTACACAATAATTGATCTGATGCTGGAGCCGGAAGGTGGATAGTGGAACTCTTCAACGGCTGCTAGTAAACCCACCGAATTTGGGCTCATTTGATTTGTCTAAATAAGACCTTTATTTTGGCGAGGTGAGGTGACCACTTAACCAGGGTCTGATGAAGGATCCCAAAGTTAGACAGTGAAACTCTTCAAGTAAGCATCTTATGCGTGTTTTTCTAGAGTTTTTTAAACTATTAACTTTATATTATGAAGGCGAAAGTTTTTAAATGTTTGATATATTTTCACACAAAACTTTCGAAAAGATTTTGAAAAATCAAAAACAAATTTAAACTTTATTGTTATAGCTGCAAGCTAATGTCTTTACATGCAGGATCTAAATTTTGCGTTAAAGTTAAAAGAGTCTGTGTTTTAATGTGTTTGAGCTGGCTATAAAATATATATTCATGTATTTGTTTAATTTACCTATAAGTGTAATAATTATAAATAACCTGTGTAAATAACCTTGACTTATTTAGAATTTCTGAGGCGTAATTTTGTTAACAATAATTTGGTCCTTTATGAAGCTAATTATCATACTCATTTAAAAACTTCAAAATAATTATAGATTAGATACATTGAACATAATTTATTACTCACCCCATGGGTAATAATAACGTTGCACTAACACGTAGTTCATTTGGCTTATTGTTCACACAACTTTTTCTATTGTTTCATTTCACCCGTAGAATTTTCCCTTAACACAACCAGAGAATTATAAATTTTGTTTGTAATTGCATCAAGGATTGTTTGTCTCTCCTTGGCACACTTAACGGTTTGTGCTGACATTGGTTGGGGGGTCATTCGGGAAAATTGTAACCAATACTCGGGTACTAATGATAACTGACAAAAGACAAGACATCGCTTACAGCAACAATACTTCCTCGCATATTCTAGTTCTTTAGTTATTTTGTGTTTCTTTGTGGTTTTTTTTGAAATAAAGTGCTGTTTACTTACTCAGTAATATTGTCAATAGATTACGATTTAATCTATCTTCAATCTATACTATAACTAGCTGTTCGCCCTGCGGCTCCGCCTGCTCTCAAGGGTATGAAAAATAGATAGTAGCCGATTCTCAGACCTACTGAATATGCATATAACATTTCATAAAGATCGGTCAAGCCGTTTCGGAGGAGTATGGGAACGAAAACTGTGACACGAGAATCTTATATATAAAATAGTAGGTCTGAGAATCGGCCAACATCTACTTTTCATACCCTTGAGAGCGGGCGGAGTCGCGGGGCGAACAGCTAGTTTTATATATAAGATAAAACAGAAGAATCGGCGTGTATATTCTGTGGCATCCATTGATTTGTTTTTCAAAAAAGCGGCCAAGTGCGAGTCGGAATCGCCCATGAAGGGTTCCATAGCAGCCAGTAACATAATATAAAAGTTTTTGTAGTTCGTTGTGACTTTGATCGATGTTTTAATAATAGTGAAAGGTAAATTGCGGTTTACGATTTATGACGTATTAAAAAAAAACTACTCACTAGATCTCGTTCAAACCAATTTTCGTTGAAAGTTTTCATAGTTTTGCACATCATATATTTTTTTCAGTTTTATCATTCTCTTATTTTAGAAGTTAGAGGGGGGGGGACACACATTTTTCCACTTTGGAAGCGTCTCTCGCGCAAACTATTCAGTTAAGAAAAAAATGTTATTAGGAACCTAAATATCATTTTTGAAGTCCTATCCATAGATACCCCACACGTATGGGATTGATGAAAAAATTTTTTTTGAGTTTCAGTTCTATGTATGGGGACCCCCTAAATTTATTGTTTTTTATCTATTTTTGTAAGAAAATCTTAATGCGGTTCACAGAATACATCTACTTACCAAGTTTCAACAGTATAGGTATTATAGTTTCGGAATAAAGTGGCTGTGACATACGGACGGACGGACGGACAGACAGACAGACAGACAGACAGACAGACAGACATGACGAATCTATAAGGGTTCCGTTTTTTGCCATTTGGCTACGGAACCCTAAAAACTGATTTTAGGTGATAATGTACAAATAAATCTTGGGGAAAGTTATACAGTTTCGTCTGTAGGCTCTTCCCTTAAAATATTATGTGCTATTTTATTTACACCCTGTATTCTTAAGCCAGGGTGAACAGGCCTTAGTCGACCACGTTTATCGAGTGCGGGTTGGTCAACTTCAAGCATAACTTTTTGGATTTCTTTGCAGTTGTGTGCAGGTTACCCCATGATATTTTATTTCACTGTAAGAGCGTCGAATATAGGTGGCGTGGTTTGAATCCAAGTCTATGTATAAGCTAAAAACGAAGTGAGAATAAATATATATAAATGCCTATTTCTCCCGTCTGAGTTAATTATAACAAGCTGAAATACGGGCCTTGTTTGTTATAATACGGTATTTTTATTTGAAATAAAGCTTAACATTTCTCGTTATATCAACAATAAATACACGCTTCGCTTATTATTTGAGCTTAGTAAGTAAATTCTTACTTCATATTTATTCAGCAGTAAAATCTTATTCGCTTGGGAACACGAATAATGAAGCAATTCCCTATTCGCTAATTTCGCTATCATAAATTTGAAAGCAGATTTCGAGTTTCCGCGCAAATTCGATTTTGTGTGTAACTTAAAAGGAATAATTTCTGTAATTATTAAAAACCACTGTCCGTCCGGGCTACGCCCGCGTTTTTTCAATTTCCAGTGGTAAAAAGTATCTAAGTTGTTGATCCCATTTCTACAGATTCCCAATTCTACAGATTTTGAATTGGACAGAAGTAGAATTGGGAATCTGTAGAAATGGGATTCTGTTGAATTGGGAATCTGTAGAAATGGGTCGAAACGTAACGTACCACCATGCAAAATTACATTTAAATCGGTCCTACAGTTCCAGAGGCTGACCTTTGACCGTGAACTGGAAGAAAAATACATTTCTACATTTTACAAGTGTGTCCGTTTGTCCACAGTCTAAACATGGCCCTGAACGCGATCCTCTTGCTAAGCTGCCTGGCGTCAGCATACGCCTGGGGCGGCCTCTTCAATCGCTTCAGCCCCGACATGCTGGCTAACCTGGGCTACGGGAGAGGCCCATACCGCCAGTACCATTACGGGCAGGTGAGACCTCCTTACACTCATGAACTCCTGGTACTTTTCTTCAATTATGTTAGCTCTTGCTAAGCTGCCTGGCGTCAGCATACGCCTGGGGCGGCCTCTTCAATCGCTTCAGCCCCGACATGCTGGCTAACCTGGGCTACGGGAGAGGCCCATACCGCCAGTACCATTACGGGCAGGTGAGACCTTCTTACACTCATGAACTCCTGGTACTTTTCTGCAATTATGTCAGCCTGATCCTCTTGCTAAGCTGCCTGGCGTCAGCCTATGCCTGGGAGGGCTCTTCAATCGCTTCAGTCCAGACATGCTGGCTAACCTGGGCTACGGGAAAGGCCCATACCGCCAGTACCATTACGGGCAGGTGAGAACTCCTTACACTTATGAACTCCTGGTACTTTTCTGCAATTATGTCAGCCCTGATCCTCTTGCTAAGCTGCCTGGCGTCAGCCTATGCCTGGGAGGGCTCTTCAATCGCTTCAGTCCAGACATGCTGGCTAACCTGGGCTACGGAAAAGGCCTATACTGCCAGTACCATTATGGGCAGGTGAGAACGCCTTACACTCATGAACTCCTGGTACTTTTCTTCAATTATGTTAGCTCTTGGTAAGCTGCCTGGCGTCAGCATACGCCTGAGGCGGCCTCTTCAATCGCTTCAGCCCAGACATGCTGGCTAACCTGGGCTACGGGAGAGGCCCATACCGCCAGTACCAGTACGGGCAGGTGAGACCTCCTTACACTCATGAACGCCTGGTACTTTTCTTCAATTATGTTAGCTCTTGCTAAGCTGCCTGGCGTCCGCATACGTCTGGGGGGGCTCTTCAATCGCTTCAGCCCAGACATGCTGGCTAACCTGGGCTACGGGAGAGGCCCATACCGCCAGTACCAGTACGGGCAGGTGAGACCTCCTTACACTCATGAACGCCTGGTACTTTTCTTCAATTATGTTAGCTCTTGCTAAGCTGCCTGGCGTCCGCATACGTCTGGGGGGGCTCTTCAATCGCTTCAGCCCAGACATGCTGGCTAACCTGGGCTACGGGAGAGGCCCATACCGCCAGTACCATTACGGGCAGGTGAGAACGCCTTACACTTATGAACTCCTGGTAATTTTATTCAATTATGTCCTTACGATTTTAAGAGTGTCACTTAATATTTATCCACGGAGGTTCCGGTGGGGACTCGTCGAACAAAAATCACTTTGTGAGACTTTCCCCAGTTTGGTTAGGACATTGCAGGCTGAATCACCTGATTGTCCGAAAAGAAAGATGATTCCGTGTTTCGGAAGGCTCTTATAGCTGTTGGTCCCGGCTACTATCTACAGATATAGTCGTTATAATTATGAGCCATTTCGGAAGCTATAATTCGGCGGTTCTATAATTCCGACACCAGGGTTTGTGAGGTAGATTAACCGCGAAACCCTCACAATAAGTAGTAGCGTTTTTGGTAAAATGCGTTTATTGGCCAAATGTGTTTTTGGCACTTTGCTGCGAAAGGATTTGGCTGTCCGACCAGTAGTAGTAGAAAAAAAACTTCGTCCGATCGGTCGTCGAACAAGTCGGTCGATCTAAAGGAGAATATGAACACGCAGGTAAAGCCTGACCAAAGAAATAAAAACCCTGCTCTGGGGGCGCCACGTGTATATTTTTACGACTATGGCACTGGGCGGTCACTCCATACAGAAAACTCATTTTGACAACCTACTTCTTTTTGAATAACAACTGAATATTAACTACAAGTCAATGGCACTAGGCTCTATGTAGAACACCACCGGCGAAGTCCCGCGGTGCGGGGCGTGGGGCGCTATATCGGGCGGGAAACTCATTTTGGCGCGGGGGGTGAGTGTCCTTTCTGTACAGGTTAGTACTATTGTTTTCTTCTGTGACTATGGCAAAAATGTCCCTTATAAAATTAGTTCCACTAAAATTCAGCAATATGGCGAGGTTTTTCATTTCTCTGGTCTTGCTTTAACAAGGTTCACTGATGAACAGTGACCCTTTTAGAAGTTTCATCAAGGCTTCAGTTAGAGCCCTTTCACACGAGCGATTTTATTCGGCGATTTCTCGGCGGAGCGAGATCGCAGCGAGCACGCGGCGGCTCGCGGCGTGTTCACAACCATATTGGTATTTGGCATCGCGGCGAGACGCGGCGTTATCGCGGCGGTTAATAAGCTCGCTCCGCCGAGAAATCGCCGAAAAAAATCGCTCGTGTGAAAGGGCTCTTATACTTATTATGAATTCTCCCGCTTCAATATTTCGCGCAATAAAAAATCTCATCAAGAACTTTGATTATGTAGAAAGAGTTTGACGGAGTTTCAAAGGTCAAGAAAAAATTTGTTTGCGTTTTTTTTACTCCGATTCTTAAAGATTAGTTTTTATTTGATATAAGTATTATGCTTTATATATACCTACCATGGTTTACAGATAATCATTAATATATCTCTACCGAGGGTCTCAAGCCTACCCTGAAATCAGTGTGAATAGGCCTTAGTCGACCACGCTGGCCAAGTGCGGGTTGGTCAACTTCAAACACAACTTTTGAATTACTTCAAAGGTGTGTGCAATTTTCCTCACGATAATTATTTACTTTCTGTCTGAGCACTTGATTACTCATAACATTTGCTTGATTGTTGTTGATGTAACTAGACGAAACTCTTGGCTTCTTTTAAAAATAATAATATAAAAACAGTTCGCACTCAATAGGGAAAGAACGCGAACTAACAAAAAGCTGTAAACAGCAAAAATAGTTGGGCGTGGAAAATGCTGATTGATTCTAAATAAATAATAATAATAATAATAATAATATGTGGGACATCTCACACACGGCCATCTGACCCCAAACTAGGCAGGAGGGCCTGTACTATGGGTGTCAGACAGCTGATATAACATATATAAATATACAACATCCAGACACAAGGCAAACAAAAGTGCTCATCACACGAATGTTTGCCCTGGGCGGGATTCGAACCCGCGACCCTGTGCTCAGTAGGCAGACGTACTACCAACTAGGCTACGGGGCCGTCGAATAAATGCTACGATTATGATCGTACACCTTCACTGCAAGTAAGTAAGTAAGAATATACTTATTTCCTTTACAAATATAACAAGAAATATAATTTTTTATATAATATTCGCAAAAGCTGGAGCCTAAACTAGAGCAAGAGCGTCGAATAAACATACATAGGAATTCGAAAATTAAAAATAAATTGGTACGTGCCGCGGCTTGAACCCGCGAACTTCTAAATGGAAGTCAACGGCCCTAGCCACTTGACCACCGACGGTCTACATACTATAGAATGGTTGTTGTGGCAAAGGGAAGATCCTCCGCCGGGCATGGTGGTGAGCCCGGGGACCGCGGTCCAACTGTATTCGTATTCGTTAACAGCTCATATATGTCCCCACCGAAGGGCTCGAGCCTACCCTGATACCAGGGTGAATAGGCCTTAGTCGACCACGCTGGCCCAGTGCGTGTTGGTCAACTTCACACACAACCTTTGAATTTCTTCGCAGGTGTGTGCAGGTTTCCTCACGATGTTTTCCTTCACCGTAAGAGCGTCGAATAAACGTACATATGAATTCGAAAATCGAAAACACATTGGTACGTGCCGAGCCGAGGTTTGAACCTGCGAACTTCGAAATGGAAGTCAACGGGCCTAGCCACTAGGCCACCGACGCTCTAACGCTCGCGCGGTCTAACTGTACTTCGTTGGAATTTGTATTTGTTCAATGTCTTGCGAAAACTCTGATAGCGCGTTTCAGGCCTCGGCCACAGAAGAAAATAATAGTACTAACCCGTACAGAAAGGACACTCACCCCCCCGCGCCAAAATGAGTTCCCCGCCCGATATAGCACCCCACGCCCCGCACCCCGCAGGCGCCGCGGGACTCCGCCGGTGGTGTTCGGGGGTAGGGTTGCCTGTCTATGGTACCTAAAATGCCTGAATTTTCAGGAAAATGCCTGTCTAACTAAAGCAAAACGCTTTTTTTTTTTTTTTTAAATTGAGCTATGCTTGTGTCGAAAAGGTACGACAAATCAAGCTTCACCGGACTTGTAGCAAAACGCTGTGGTAATAAGTAAAAGCCAACAGATAATAATGAAGAAGAATATTTATTACTGATATTTGTCAGATGACATGATTTTTTAAATAGTTATTTCTTTTCTAATAAGTACATAAATGTAAAAATTTTCACGAGATAGTTTTGCATTTTTTCTGAATAATCAATATTGCTTTTAATGATTCAATTGTCAGCCGATTTCTTTCTATACCACTGGGCTTTGACGAGAGAAAATGTATTCAAGTGCAAGTGCGTAAATTAAAAATGCCTGTCTCAGATCAATGCCGGCCGCACGCCTGTCTAAACCTTAAAATGCCTGTCAAATGCGGCAAACGCCTGTCATATGGTAACCCTATTAGGGGGTGTTTTGCATAGCGCCTAGCGCCATTGACTTGTAGTTGATATTCAGTTGTTATTCAAAAAGAAGTAGGTTGTCAAAATGTGTTTTCTGTATGGAGTGACCGCCTTGTGCCTCGGCTTCTAATAATTAGAATAACCAATTATTGGTCGCTCTTCTAATTACGTAGTATGTGGCGCGCCGCCACAGTTGCATAACCCACACGGCTAATAAAATCTTCTTGTAATAATTTTAATATATTTATTTTAAACAAGGGACCACAAAGACTAAAAATATACTCTTAAAATAATTAATCCTCTCTATTTTCAACAAGGGAGTTTCTCACAATATATCATCTATTCCTGTCAAGTCTGGGTCACAGGATAATGACAGATGATGCGTAAACGAGATGGGTAAATGTCACCTCACCTTTAACCTTTGGGTCGGGTGCTAGGTAAATATAAATAGATAGGTAGTTTCAATACAGAGTCGGGTTATGTTTTAATTTGGTTTAAATAAATATGTGGGTATATCTCACACACGGCCTTCAGAACTTCAAACTAGACAAAGCCTGTATTATGGGTTGTTACACAACATCCAGTCCTCAACACACGAATCTTTGCCCTGGGCGGGATTCGAACCTTGTGCTTCGAAGTGCTACCAATTAGGCTACGGGGCCGATTTACCACAAACATATTATTATATGGGCGTCGATGGCCTAGTGGCTAAGATTAGTGTCTTAAAATCGGCTCTAGCCACTGGTGACGCTACGATTACTATTTCGTATATCATTATCATCATCATCATTTCAGCCGAAAGACGTCCACTGCTGAACAAAGGCCTCCCCCAAGGATCTCCACAATGATCGGTCCTGCGCTATCCGCATCCAGCGGCAAACCGCGACCCTCACCAGATCGTTGGTCCACCTCGTGGGGAACCTGCCCACACTACGTCTTCCGGCGCGCGGCCGCCATTCAAGAACCTATAACCTATCGTATATCAGCTCATAATATTTCTTTGTCTTTATAAAGGGGCTTGAGTCACTCTGAAAGGGACTAATATCATGTATCCTGAAAAAAGGTGTTTTTTTTTCTAATATGACTTTAATAATAATAGATTTCCGCCGCGGCCCCGCCCGCGTTAACAGTTTTTCCCGTGGGAATGTGGCATTTTTCCGCGGCAAAAGGTAGCCTATGTTACTGAAGGTGAACGTAGTTTTCTAATGGTGAAAGAATTTTTGAAATCGGTTCAGTAGTTTTTGAGTTTATTCATTACAATCATACACACAAAAATACAAATCTTTCCTCCTTCTTTCCTCTTTATAATATTACTATAGCGACCCGCCACGGCTCCGCACGGGAAAATGGTTATTGTGGGTTATTCTTGAGTATATTATGCATGTATTATAGATATAAACCTTCCTCTTGAATCCCTCTTTCTACTAAAAAAAACCGCATCAAAATCCGTTGCGTAGTTTTAAAGATTTAAGCTTAGAGTATATATAGAAAAAAATCAGATTTAAGCATACAAAGGGATATAGATGGGGACATAGGGACAGAGAAAGCGACTTTGTTTTATAATAAGTTGTGAAGTATGATTATTATGATATCAAAGTGTCGGTGGTCAACTGGCTAGCGTCGCTGACTTCCATTCGGAAGTTCGCACGTTCAAGCTGTAACAATCATACCCTATCCTAAGGCACCGACCCTAGGTCTTCCCGGACCAAATTCTACCTAACTAACCTAATGCACCAAATTGTAACGTTTCCCTAGCTTAACGCACTAAAATATACTGAACAGATTGTGATAGAAAATTAAATAACTAACTGAATTGTGAATCCTGTGAAAAATAATCCTAGTTTAACCGTAACAAATTGTAACCACCCCGGCAATGGTTAAAATGTATGGAAATTGGTAAGTATAAAAGTAAATAAGTAAAAATTTGATAAGTAAGTGATAATATGGCCAGTGATTCGTCAAGTGATAGGACTCTACGTTGTGTGTGAAGTAACCCAGAATAATGTGAGAGCTATTACCAGATAAGAACTCTAAATAGGAACTATACGACTAACTTGAACGCTTATAATGTACAGTAAAACTAAGAGACATCATAGATGGTAAGTATGTAAACTTTTATGTAAATCTTAGGTTTGAATTTAATATTATAACTTCAGTCAAGACCCCAAATAACTAGTGAAGATGCTATTACTTTATTTTAATGCAAAATAACCTTTCAGTACAACTCATCAAGAATAAAGTAGGTATTCTATAAGAAGCAAAAGTTTATAAAGTAACCTGAATGAATGTAGTATGTATGTATAGCATAACGAAAAGTGACATATTTACTTAATAAATTCATAGAAATACAGCTAGGTAATAATTTATTTATAGTAAAATATAAGGTACTTAAATCTCAATATTGTGACTCTAATTCTACTAAGAAAACAATAATATGACAAATTTTGCAATATTTACAAGAAGAATTTAGTGTATATTATTTGTTAATTATGTGGTTATTGATCTAAATAATGTACTTAGGTATACCTATTTGCTATTTGCTTTCTAAAGATTTAGGTAAGTAAGGTAGATTGAGAAAATTATGACAAAGGAAGTGAAAACTGAATTAAATTATAGAAAGAATAAAATGATGAATTTACTTGAATTTATGGACTATTTTATGGAGTATGATAATAGATGATTATAAAAATACCTAGCTGTTGAATTACCTTTTAGGCAAGCAAGTACACAAAATAAAGGTAGGTAGGTAGGAAATATGAAAAAATATTAATCATACCCGGCATCCGGTGTACTTAGAGCCTGGCTGCTCCCTCTGCTACCCTGGAGATGCGCCATCAGGTCCTCCTGCTTTGACTGCTATATACCTAGGTATATGGTTCCACCTGTAAATTTAAGAGGAGTATGATTTCGGTGTTTCCACATATATACGAGAGCTGTAAAAGGATAGGAAAGGTTAAGATAAGAGAATACAATTAATAAAAAAAATATGAAAAGTAGTACCAGAATAGTAGGTCAATAATCTTGAGTGCACTCAGTCTTCATGACCTGTGAAAATACACATTTATTTGAAATTCGCTTAAAATAGTGGGAGGGCGAATATTTGGAGAAATATATATAAATAGATAGAATAAATACTTGGGAGAAAATTATTATAGGTAATCGTGGTTACACCAAAATCTACTTAGCTTTCAATTCCTGTAGTATCACGACGTCTCAAGTCTGCATCCACTGACACGATGGTTCGCCTGCACTTTAAGTACTAAACTATTTTTCTACATTTTTCCTAAATTTTAAAATTACTTTTTCAAACTTTTTAACAAGAACGCGTTGCTTCTCGGAGTCTTCAAAATTCAAAATGGACGAATTACTTTGTAGTTCGTTGCTTGCCCACCAGGTAAAACTAACATAATACATAATAAACTACTTATAGATTAATAATAGAATTACATGAAATAAATTAAATAATTTCGGAATTATTTTATAAAATATTTTTGGCTAATTTAATGTCTATTTACTATAAAATATAACTAAAGGTGTCGAATTTGTTACTTCCTGTTCAAAACTAGACCTGCGAATCTTTGTATGACAACTAGCATCATCTACCGTCGGATTGATGAAGCTATTCCTAAACTAGCGAAAGATTAACTTTTTTCTTTTTTTTTTTATGGCACTAGAAAAGGCTAACTTTTCCCTACAGATATTCAACTTTTCTTTGGGAAATTGAATGCACGGGGCAGGCCAAGCAAGCCTGTCTCGGTACATCCAACCCCCTTGAAAATGATAAAGTGAATGAATGAATAAATGAATGAATCGAGTCATTTTCAACCCCAAGTTAAGATTTTCAATTTCACAAAAAACCCTTTTATATATTCTAATATTACAGTATTTAATTTGAGAATGGTGATTAAAATAAATATCAAAGGTAAAGAAAAGTCATCATACAGATTATTCAGAATCAGAGACTTTGTGAAGTTTGAGAAAGAAAACGAACCCAAAAACACTCTAAACTAGATCACAATTCGCTTATTTAGTTATGTTGCAGATTTCAACCAATAGAAAAAAATAAAATATATTAACACTCTCTGTTAAGTTGGCAAAAATACTTAAATTATGAATGCATTATTTCCGAATCAAATATCTGAATAAAATGTTAAATTTTGAACAAGACTAATCAATCATTTAAATTATACAATTAACTGGTTCAATTTCCTTGAACTGAATTAACTTTAAGCTTTGTCTGAACTGACAACCAAGTAAGATGACGCAGGTGACGCTACATGAACATTCCCCGTTAAACCAGCTTTATCACTTCACAAGAATCTCTTACTCCAACAGACTCTAATTTTACTCTATATGACAGAGATTCACTCTGGATTCATTCATAATATTTTACTTAGGAATAGGAAAAGATACTGTGTTTAATTATACTTCCAACTAAGAAATATGTGATATAAAAGTCAGTTTTCAAAAGAATTATTTCCATTATTATAGACCATTCACTCCTGTTTGGTAGATATATTGGTTTATCTTATCTGCTAGAGAGTTTACTAAAAACAATTTGATCTATTATCAAAGTGACTAGAATTCACAAAATAAGACTGAACTTTGTTTACTGAAAGTGACTTTCTTAGATTGTCCTACCCTCTTTACTCTGTAAATCAATCATGTTTCTAACTAGAATCATTTGATTTAAATGCTTTAACCAGAATGTAAAACTACCTTAGCAATTCCGTACTGATTCAAGTAGCTATTCCAATCTTCACGGTATGGAAATTAGTCTACAGGACTGCTTTTAGCTTATCCAAACCAGAACTGAACTCAACAATAGTAGGTTTATTGATTTCAAGATATCTTAGAAACATGTCTGAATTTTACAAATCAAGGCAATATGCAAGATGGTTCCTTTGACCTAGATGTTAGGTATTTTCACAAAATTATGATTTGATAAAATAGTATCCACTTCATTTAATTTTCATAGAATTTAGCTAAATAATGGGCAGACAGAATTACTTCAAAGGAGTTAATATAGTGCTATAATAAAGGAAGACGTAATAGTTATGTTAAAGATTTAATGTGGAACTTGAGAAGGAATACGAGCCCCATAGCACGCCCGTCTTCCGTCATACTCAACCAGAATAAAAATCGCTTATTTTATTGTATTGTTACGAATTTTATCCAATGAATAATATAACAACATTCTTTGTTAAGTAGGTGAGGTATCTACCTTATAAGATTTTACTAGATTACTTCAGTAAGATAGTACAAACTATTCAGACTAAATTTTATCTAGGAAGATCAATATTCTATCGTAAAAGTTACTAAATTAATTATACTTATACTTGTACTTGTCCGGACAAGCAAAACTAGTGAAGTTACAAATTAAATATGTTCCCCCAGCACGCAACTCAGCTGGCTTCTCATCTCCACAAGTTTGCCTTTACAAGAGACTCTAATTTTACAACTCATCCCTGATTTAAGTACTGTGAGAAAACTAATAAACAAGTAGGCTCCATTAATTGTAGAACTTTCTAAAATAATTTATGAAATGTTTTCAACTACTTCTAGGTAAATATTACTTTTACATATTAAAAGAAAATAAGATTGATTCCTATTTTTCTCCAGCCCAACAAACTCAATGTAGAATTTATAAAATGCAAATACTCGTAAATATTATTTTGCCTTTAATTAAAGAGCTTCTGTTTTCTGAAATGATTAATGCAGAAATTCCAATCCACATGGTATGGAAATTATTCTACAGGATTGCTTTTTGCTCATCCAAATCACACCAGATCACCAACCATTATTTTGCCACAAAACTCTTCATATTATTTTTAAAGTAAGTAAGTTGTGTAGAATTGAGCCTGTTTAGCCAAATCAAACAACAATCAATCATTATTCTTGAATTGAACTTGATAGTTTCTACTGCAAGTTTTTATAATGAACAATACAAAATAGTCTATTTCTATTTTTGTAGAAATAAAATGGGTCCTCTATTTTAAGAGTAAGTAAGCAACACTGTATTGCAACACAGAATTATCTTTTTGATCTTTAAAATATTATATTGTAAGGTAGGTAGGTACATGAGAAAAGCTTTTTTTTTTTCATAATATTAACAAAATACCAACTCTCCAGTTAAATTAAAATGTCTTTTGTGTGTGTGTGTAAAATGATCAAACACAAATTGAGTTCCAGAGTCTGGATCTAGATTCAAGATCATTGACCATCTGTCACGATGAACTGAGGAATCCACCAAGCTAAGAGTTTACACCATAATAAAGGTTTTTGGTTGTGAGCCAAGAAGACTAGAAGAGTCCTACATAGATTAAAATACAACCAATACTCTTTTATATTCTGATTTGTAGAAGTATTTCAACTAAGCATCCATTTTAAAATGCAAACATCTCTGCGCTAAGAGCAGATAAATAGTTATCGAGCCATGAAGATCTCACTCAAAACCATTTCCAAACTCCTTCTTTCTTCAAGTTGGCTGATTTCATGTTAATACTATATCCAAGGAATAGGAAGAATTAAACTTTTTATTACATGGTAATTTTTTTCTCTTGCAAATACAATATCAAAGTGAGTAGTATAATATTACTCCTTTTATTACTTTACTTTGACCCAATTTTCATATGGTCACAAAATTATTAAAAGTCTGATAACTACTTTAGGTCTCTATAAGGTAGACTAAAAGACTATAACATTTAGTTACATAAAAGAAGGTCGTTACATACATACACATACATAAAGTCACGCCTCATTCCCGGAAGGGTAGGCAGAGACCACTTCCTTCCGAAGGTCGCTACACCTTATTTAATTCAATTCCAAATTTAACTTTAATTTTCTTTCGTAAATTAACATCAAGTTAGACGTCTTCGTAGCTTAGCTGGTAGTACGGCTGCCTACGACGCACAAGGTCGCGGGTTCGAATCCTGCCCAGAACAAACATTCGTGTGATAGGCAACTGTGTTTGGATGTTGCTCGTTTACATATGTACGTATATCAGCCGTCCGACACTCATAGTACAGACTCTTTCTACTTTGGGGTCAGATAGCCAGGTGTGAGATGTCCCAAATATTTTATTTATTTAAGTTTATTTCTTCCTTCTCAACTCAAGATTATAGTATAGTGTGGAGAAGGCCAGCCGAACAGCGGGTGCTCTGCGTGTAGAGTATAGAGTTTTATGAGGCATCAGTATTAGCACTGTATGACTTTCTGTCTTAACCTAACTCCAAATCCTCATAGAAACTCTCTTTTGAAAAGTGTAGTGTTTTAACACGGAAAAGTTAGTATTTCAGTCCAACGAATAGGAACCTTTAACAGAACCAGAGCCCTCTAACTCATCGCAAAATATAACTTAAAATAAAAATACAACTTCGCATTTTAAAACTTTGCTAGTTTCGCATCGCATCGCATCGCATCGCATCGCATGTCTGTAGTCCATCGTGTAACGTATTTTTTTTTCTTTTTTTTTTCAGTCAGTCTTATACATAATATGATATAATACATATAGGTTTTACATTATAATATAATACTTACTATAATATCGAATACCCCAAGTCTTTTAGTCTGTCAACTTGTTGAGTCGTTGCTTTATCGCTGATCGCTTCGCTAAACGCTTTGCTCTCTACGCT
Source organism: Teleiodes luculella (assembly GCA_948473455.1). Classification (NCBI taxonomy): domain Eukaryota; kingdom Metazoa; phylum Arthropoda; class Insecta; order Lepidoptera; family Gelechiidae; genus Teleiodes; species Teleiodes luculella. Next base: position 2,260,885 of record OX419608.1, read on the forward strand.
TTATTACGCTTTGCTTCACATATTCCTAGGCTTTCCTATTCATCCTTCCTCATTCTCTTTTTCACACCACTCAAGTTCCGTTAAAAATATCTTCTACTTTTTTAGGACTTATTGATTTAAAATTATAGTCATTTAACCACAATTTTTGATGAAGAAACTATTTTTCATATTTCACAGTGTATAAATGATAAATTTAGCAAAGAACATTGCGAGGACCCAACCTCAACATACCTACTAATGCAAATTTAGCAAAAATATTATTATTTAATTTAGTACAAAAAATATCAAAACAAAACTTTTATGGGTTTTGAAAGTCATTAAGTTCGAAACAGAGCTTACTCGTCTACATGTTTATCTCAATATCAAATCGCATCATTTGAATTTCCATGATAAAAATCACATAAGTCAGATAATTTAATGTTTTTTTTTGACAAAAGCTAAAACAAACAACCCCCATTTTATTATTTCTTTAAATAGGTCTCAATTATTTAAACCATCATTGAATTTATTTCTAACGGTTTTTTTTTTCATATAAATAAAGTCAAGAAAAGTTTTATGTCATTTCAAAGAACACTATCTCTATCTCATTTCTTTTTCGTAAAATGGAACAATCTCATTTTAAAGTAGTTCACAAAACAATCCGTTATCAGCTAACATCATCCTCACCGTGGCGTACCTGCGCGACTACCCTGAATAAAACTATTTTATTTTTCCCAACCCCCAGTTAAATAAACCGCTAAAATGTTAAAGCGTTGCATAGCAAAACTTTCATCAGATAATACTTTAATATTAGTAAAACTAAAAGTCCATCTCTTTCTATGAGATATTATTCGAAATTAATTCAATGTGTAATAATAATAATATTATTATAAACTATTTTTTATTTAAACTCAACAACCCCCCAATTTATCAACCTTACAAATCCTTTTTGATTTTCTTAGTAAAATACGAATGTGTACGCACATTTAATTTTATGTCTACCTACTCAAACAGAACCACAATGAAAATTATTGAATTCATATTGTATGATCATTATTCATTAATCAACCCCCCGTTATGATAACTCAAAAAGGGTTAAAGTTTGTTTTACTTAACCAAATCATTTTTATTTCCGCTTTAGAAAATATCTACCCACAATAGATTCTAACCCACCAGCAATAGCACTCACATCGTCTCCATTTTACGGCAACAAATTGTGACTAATCGGTACAATAGTACTATCATAGTCACTCAACCCCCCTTTTAAAATTAGTTAAACATAAAATTGTATAATCTGTACATACAAAAATATTATCATTATTATTACTTATTTCTTTATAATTTTTTAAAGTTTCTTTCTCAACTTACCTACACGTTTTTAAATGTAAAACTTGACTCTAGCACAAGGAAGATACAAAGTTGACTAGTGCCATCAACGTCTAAATAAAATAAACAAAAGAATAACTAATGCATAATCACAAGCATAACCAACGTCTAGGCGGTATGCGATAAACTTTTTTCATTTCTATGAATAATGTTCTCTTTTTTTTTATTGGTTTCGTTCATTTACTTTTTCAAACAATAAAATTTATAGAAAATAATATTTGGAAAATAACATATGATCAGGCTGTACGGCTCGGTATTATTGCCTTTCCCATGCCTTTCCCTTCCTCTAAGAAAAATATTGAAAAACATATTGATCAACAAAGTTAAAAAGTTACTAATTTTATTTGTTATCACTATTACTATAGTTTGCAGGATTATAGAAGGTGAGTTTACCTAAATAATATAAATAAATTTGATCTACGTACTATTAAGAAAACATTGTGTCAAAGTTTAGTTTTAACCTAAAAATGTTTTCATTGGAAAACTTCAATGAATCGACAAAGAAATTTCAAGTAAAAACCTTTTGTTTCACTTGTTTTAGCTATAAACTGAAAGTTTCAGATAATCTCCATCACTTTTTCATGCTACTAGCTAAGTATTAATCTACTTTTAACCTTATTTTTCAGAACAAAACAAAGAGAAACACAGCAATGAAACTCTTCAAGAAGAACGTCCGTCCAGATCCGGCCAAGTTCAATGAACTGAGTGAGTCTGAGTGCTTCATGAACTTTTCTCAAGAATCAAGAAAATAGTGAAAATTGAACAAACTGTGATGTTAATTAGTGAATGTGAATTGTTGTTTACGTTTATATTCTAAATTTAATATAAATTAATTAAAACTGGTAAGTAAGCAGTGTTTTGTTTTATTTGTATCTGCTTTTTCAGTTTACTTTCATAGTAAACTAGTCAAAATCCTTCTATGTACAGAAAAGTGGTTCTATATAAATTATATGAAAGTTTGATAATAGACAGATTAAACTGAAATACCTCAGAATATTAATATTGTGTAAAATTATCAATAAATATAGAAAGACAGAATCAGAATTAATAATGTACTAATAAGATTCTAATAAGTTAACAGATAATAACATTCTAGTGAGAAGCACCAGACATAGTAATGAATAGAAAACAATCTAAGCTCAACTTTAAAATACTGATCATCGCAAACCAATTAAACTGTTATCCACAGTCACGGAACCAAATAAACTGTGCTGTCTTTGATAGATCTAGCTAGGAACACAAATCCTGGTTCACGGCTACAAATGTACCGTTATACTGGTCACGGCCACCACATTGTGACGTGACTGATCCTGGCCTCACGGCACAAAATTGTAACAATCCTACCCTATCCTAAGGCACCGACCCTAGGTCTTCCCGGACCAAATTCTACCTAACTAACCTAATGCACCAAATTGTAACGTTTCCCTAGCTTAACGCACTAAAATATACTGAACAGATTGTGATAGAAAATTAAATAACTAACTGAATTGTGAATCCTGTGAAAAATAATCCTAGTTTAACCGTAACAAATTGTAACCACCCCGGCAATGGTTAAAATGTATGGAAATTGGTAAGTATAAAAGTAAATAAGTAAAAATTTGATAAGTAAGTGATAATATGGCCAGTGATTCGTCAAGTGATAGGACTCTACGTTGTGTGTGAAGTAACCCAGAATAATGTGAGAGCTATTACCAGATAAGAACTCTAAATAGGAACTATACGACTAACTTGAACGCTTATAATGTACAGTAAAACTAAGAGACATCATAGATGGTAAGTATGTAAACTTTTATGTAAATCTTAGGTTTGAATTTAATATTATAACTTCAGTCAAGACCCCAAATAACTAGTGAAGATGCTATTACTTTATTTTAATGCAAAATAACCTTTCAGTACAACTCATCAAGAATAAAGTAGGTATTCTATAAGAAGCAAAAGTTTATAAAGTAACCTGAATGAATGTAGTATGTATGTATAGCATAACGAAAAGTGACATATTTACTTAATAAATTCATAGAAATACAGCTAGGTAATAATTTATTTATAGTAAAATATAAGGTACTTAAATCTCAATATTGTGACTCTAATTCTACTAAGAAAACAATAATATGACAAATTTTGCAATATTTACAAGAAGAATTTAGTGTATATTATTTGTTAATTATGTGGTTATTGATCTAAATAATGTACTTAGGTATACCTATTTGCTATTTGCTTTCTAAAGATTTAGGTAAGTAAGGTAGATTGAGAAAATTATGACAAAGGAAGTGAAAACTGAATTAATTTTAGAAAGAATAAAATGATGAATTTACTTGAATTTATGGACTATTTTATGGAGTATGATAATAGATGATTATAAAAATACCTAGCTGTTGAATTACCTTTTAGGCAAGCAAGTACACAAAATAAAGGTAGGTAGGTAGGAAATATGAAAAAATATTAATCATACCCGGCATCCGGTGTACTTAGAGCCTGGCTGCTCCCTCTGCTACCCTGGAGATGCGCCATCAGGTCCTCCTGCTTTGACTGCTATATACCTAGGTATATGGTTCCACCTGTAAATTTAAGAGGAGTATGATTTCGGTGTTTCCACATATATACGGGAGCTGTAAAAGGATAGGAAAGGTTAAGATAAGAGAATACAATTAATAAAAAAAATATGAAAAGTAGTACCAGAATAGTAGGTCAATAATCTTGAGTGCACTCAGTCTTCATGACCTGTGAAAATACACATTTATTTGAAATTCGCTTAAAATAGTGGGAGGGCGAATATTTGGAGAAATATATATAAATAGATAGAATAAATACTTGGGAGAAAATTATTATAGGTAATCGTGGTTACACCAAAATCTACTTAGCTTTCAATTCCTGTAGTATCACGACGTCTCAAGTCTGCATCCACTGACACGATGGTTCGCCTGCACTTTAAGTACTAAACTATTTTTCTACATTTTTCCTAAATTTTAAAATTACTTTTTCAAACTTTTTAACAAGAACGCGTTGCTTCTCGGAGTCTTCAAAATTCAAAATGGACGAATTACTTTGTAGTTCGTTGCTTGCCCACCAGGTAAAACTAACATAATACATAATAAACTACTTATAGATTAATAATAGAATTACATGAAATAAATTAAATAATTTCGGAATTATTTTATAAAATATTTTTGGCTAATTTAATGTCTATTTACTATAAAATATAACTAAAGGTGTCGAATTTGTTACTTCCTGTTCAAAACTAGACCTGCGAATCTTTGTATGACAACTAGCATCATCTACCGTCGGATTGATGAAGCTATTCCTAAACTAGTGAAAGATTAACTTTTTTCTTTTTTTTTTTATGGCACTAGAAAAGGCTAACTTTTCCCTACAGATATTCAACTTTTCTTTGGGAAATTGAATGCACGGGGCAGGCCAAGCAAGCCTGTCTCGGTACAAAGCCTCGGCACGTACCAATGTGTTTTTGATTTTCGAATTCATATGTACGTTTATTCGACGCTCTTACGGTGAAGGGAAACATCGTGAGGAAACCTGCACACACCTGCGAAGTAATCAGGGGTCGTGTGTGAAATCGACCAACTTCAACTGAGATGGCGTGGTTTAAGGCCTATTCACCCTGATTTCAGGGTAGGCTCGAGCCCCTCGTTGGGGACATGATATAATATGAGCTGTAAATAATAATGATGAAATATGGCTAAAATTTATCATTGAAATAAACAGATTAAATTATACTTTTTAAAGGGAGAAAGAATCAAAGCCGTGAGTAATTAATGTAGTCAAAGAAAACTTTTAAGTAGGTATATATTTTTTCTCAGTATTACTGTTTCTGTCGGGTAATTTGTTAAAAGCACTCAATGTTGAAATTTTAAATTATTAATTGCTTCTATTTTGCTTTCATATTTCGATTAACGAAAGAGATTTTATTATAATCTTTGACATTTTCCTTATTAACAGTAATTAATGATTTTACCCGACTTCAGAAGGAGGGAGGAGTTTTCGACTTCAGTATATATTTTTTTATTTGTGTGTATAATTCTTTGAATAGAATAGAATAGAATAGAAAATGTTTATTTGGTACGCTCGGTAGCTTTAAATCACCTTAAATGGCTTCATGAAATTTGACTTGGTAAGTGACGTTAGAGTGAGATTCGCCGTAATAGCACGGAATAAATAATAGTACTAGGTAATAGTAATAGCAGGTACTATTATTTATTCTGTGGTAATATGGACTCTGGTGGCGCGTACTTAAAGTGCATTTTGTTTAATACGAGCGCAGCGACAAACGGTAGGCTATTATAGCCAAGGTCCTGTTCGACGCGTTCAAAGTAATTTAAGCTACCTTTTACCGCAGGAAAGTGCCTCATTCCCACGGGAAAAACTGTTAAAGCGGTTGGAGCCGCGGCGGCAAGCTAATAATTGATATTTAGGTATGCGAAGCTTGTAACACAGTTTCAACTAACAAAGTGAAGTGAATTTTTACTTAGAAAAATACGAATGACTTTTTTGTGAAAATGTATGTGGTATGCTTCGATGGGAATGACATCAACGAACGACTGGCTCCAAAGGGCTTCGTACCCAGAGCCGTAAAATAACAGAAAAAAAACTGCAAATAAAGTTTTTTTTTACCCACTATCAGTAGTGGCCAGTGTTATCCACACTCTAAACCCGCGTGAAAGGTAGCCGTTCGAACCGAGCGTCAGCGTCAGTGACACTGACGCTGCGACACGAAAATTAATAATGTACTTACGGTAATGGATTTAAGAATGAATTAACTCAAAAGTGAGAGTCGCACGCGGCGTTCCCGGTGTCTGTGTCGTCGCGACAACTAACTTTTGAGTAATTTCATTCTTAAATCCAATAAGTACCACTGACACTCGATTCGAACGGCTACCTTTAGGCAACATGTTGTACGCTAAATGATGCCTAGTAGAAATGCGGCTTAACTTAGTTATTTTTCCCTAGGAGCCCGAAGAGGCTTACGCCGAAGCCCTGGACAACCGCATCGATGACGTCATAGACGAACCCGCCCATTGCTACTCCTCACCCTGCGCCACCAATGGGGACTGCTGCCGGGGGCTGCTCTGCCTCGACACTGGTGAGTGCGATCGTCTGTTTTAATCCTTTATGATAAAGCAAAAAAACTTAATAAAATTCATTCGTTTTCGACTTATGTTGAGTATTGTTGAGGGTATAAAGCTTCTTACACACGCGTGCTGTTCGCCATTTTGTTTGCCAAACAGAGCGTGACGCAGTTATGCATTAGAATGAGATACAAATCACCGCGCTCACTCTAACGCATAACTGCGTCTCGCTCTGTTCGGCATACAAGGCAGACGTGTAACGGTTTAATCGTTGTTTTCGGAGGGTTCTACCAAAAAGTAGTCATATACCAACGCTTCTAGGGGCACCTCACACCTCCGCCTAGCACGTTGATACGTAGTCATATACCAACGCATCTAGGGGCACCTCGGTCCTCCGCCTAGCGCGCGTTGATACGTAGTCGTATACCAACGCATCTTGGACCTCCACCTAGCACGTTGATACGTAGTCATATAACAACGCATCTAGGGGCACCTCGGCCCTGCGCCTAGCACGTTGATACGTAGTCATATACCAACGCATTACACCTCCGCCTAGCGCGTTGATACGTAGTCATATACCAACGCATCTAGGGGCACCTTACACCTCCGCCTAGCGCGTTGATACGTAGTCATATACCAACGCATCTAGGGGCACCTTACACCTCCGCATATCACGTTGATACGTAGTCATATACCAACGCATCTAGGGGCACCTTACACCTCCGCATATCACGTTGATACGTAGTCATATACCAACACATCTAGGGGCACCTTACACCTCCGCCTAGCAAGTTGATACGTAGTCATATACCAACGCATCTAGGGGCACCTTACACCTCCGCATATCACGTTGATACGTAGTCATATACCAACACATCTAGGGGCACCTTACACCTCCGCCTAGCAAGTTGATACGTAGTCATATACCAACGCATCTAGGGGCACCTTACACCTCCGCATATCACGTTGATACGTAGTCATATACCAACACATCTAGGGGCACCTTACACCTCCGCCTAGCAAGTTGATACGTAGTCATATACCAACGCATCTAGGGGCACCTTACACCTCCGCATATCGCGTTGAAACGTAGTCATATACCAACGCATCTAGGGACACCTCGGACCTCAGCCTAGCGCGTTGATACGTAGTCATATACCAACGCATCTTGGGGCACCTGGGTCCTCCGCCTAGCGCGTTGATACGGAAAACATCGTAAAGGAGACGTCGCTTGATGGGCCACCTTTATTAAACTTCATTGCTCAATAGGCACACAATAGGCATGGTAGTTTTAAAAAGTATATAAAAAAATATATGATAAAAAGCACTTAATAAAAAGAACCATGCTCCACTGCAAAAGTTCTTACTATTATTAGCAACTTCGCAGAAAACCTTGTCCTTCAACAAATGCAAAGACTTGGCAAGGTCATTTCATTATAATATTCCACAAACCTTCAATTTTCTAAGTAATTATACCTACTTTGGACGAAAAACAGGGCTTGGTTTGTCTCGGACGGAGCTTACCTTATTTTAATAATAATAATGTTTATTTATTACACCAAGAGTTACCTGGTAGAAATGGCCATGTTAGCTATAAGGCCGCCTCTTGTACACCAGTGTTATTGTAAGTTGTGTTTTATTGTATTCTTTTATAAGCAATAAAGTATATTTTAGTATATGAAATCCATGCGAACCTTTTTGGTTCGTTTTCGTAATTTCAAAGGGTATCATTAATTTTGGACCAAAAAAGTAAAAGTGCCGGCCAGCAGAAAAAAGTATAACTTTCGGGTAGAAGTAGAACCCACAATTTCTGTATATACTATAGAGAAGAGGATTTTTCTTCTACATTTTCGTAATTTAATACTAATTTTTTTACTAAATACTTTGATTTATTTTTACGACGTCGCCCATTGGTTAACAAGCGAAAATAAACTCTGTTATTAATTATGTGCAAACGACATTATACCTTACTTACGGTGGTATAGCAATTTCTCAGTTGAATGTCCATGTAGGTACTATGTATGTCTATTGTATGTGTATTTATATATTTATAAATGTATGTAGGTATGTACATATTTTTATTATCCGTGTAAGCATTTTAAGTAAAATATTCGTATGTAGTTTATTCTACTAGATTTTTATGTCACCAACCCGCACTACTCTATTCTCTACCATTCTCCTGGTTGCCTGGAAGAGATTGTTACATATTGGCAATAATGCCGCCTGTTGCAACCCAATGTTTTCTTTGTACTTGTTATCTGTGTGTGTTTCTTGGTGTCAATAAAGAATGTTTGTGTTGTATTTGTATTGTACTATGTCTTTTTTAGGGTTCCGTACCTCAAAAGGAAAAAACGGAACCCTTATAGGATCACTTTGTTGTCCGTCTGTCCGTCTGTCAAGACCCTTTTTCTCAGGAACGCGTGGAGGTATGAAGCTGAAATTTATATCAATTACTCAGGTCTACTGTCCCTTGAAGCTGTGAAAAAATCAAACTTCTAAGCCAACGCAATCAAAAGATACAGCCGTTTATGCCGCAAATTTTCGACACTTGCAAGGGAATCAAAACCTACAGGGTGCTTCCCGTGAACTCAGAATCTTGAAATTTGGTACGAAGCAACGTCTTATAGCATAGATAAAGGAAAAATTACGAAATCTATAAATTTTTAGTTACATCACATAATATATATTTTTTTAATAATTTTAACCTTACTACCCATTTCCTCATAAACGCGTAGAGGTATTAAATTGAAATTCATACCAAATACTCAGGTCTATAATACCTTTAAGCTGTAACAAAATCAAACTTCTATGTCAACGCAATCAAAAGAAACAGCAATTTAAGCTGCATATTTTGAAACTCGCAAGTACTCGCAAGGGAATCAAAACCTAAAGGGTACTTCCAGTCGACCTAGAATCTTGAAATTTGGCATGAAGCAACGTTTTATAGCACACATAAAGGAAAAATTCCGAAAACCTTAAATTTTTAGTTACATTACAAAATATATATTTTTTAATAAATATAAACTTATTACTTTTTTCCTCATGAACGCGTAGAGCTATCAAGTTGAAATACTTACTTAGTACTTAGTTACTTAAACGATAAAGAGATCTTTGTCTTAAATTTATGCTCCTCCATCTTTCCCCATTGTAATGTTATGAATTTCATTTTGCAATAAGATTACCATAGTTATGACTCGATTGTCGTAATGAAAGAACTTTGTAAACCTTGCAGGTTTGTACGGAACCCTCGGTGCGCGAGTCCGACTCGCACTTGGCCGGTTTTTTTTATCGTCGCGTAACTTTTATTCCTATTAATTGCACTGAACATTATATATTGTTACGTACCTACATACGTACTTATTATTTTAATAACAGGTTGCCAGTAACAAAGAAAAAAAACGGTGCATCGTAAAACACATAAAATCAAAATGTTAGGCAAATGAAATTATGTGTAATTTTCATTCAAGTTCCATGAATGGGCTAAAATAGGGTGCTCTAAAAATAATTCGTGTACGCATGATAATATTTGACGGTTTGTACAGAAGCCAGCACATGCGGTTGGACATTCGCACTACGAAATTCACCCCTACCGCTACGGAATACGGGCGCTCTCAAGGCTAACATGTCTAGCCGCATATTCTGGCTACTGTACCATGTCGTTCGTTGCGTGATTAAATATGGTATTACTACCACATTAATTAACGAAAGCTACCTATTATTCATTCAGTATACTTTGTTACCTACCTAATATAAAACAGCCTCCGTGGTCGAGTGGTAAAACACGCCTGACGTTACAGAGGTTCCGGGTTTGAATCCCGGTGGTGATTCGTCGAAAAATTATAGTGGTCGAGCTTTTCTGTCAAAAACAAGAGCGTCGGAGGCCAAGAGTTGTCTTAAAATTAAAAAACTAAAAAACACGCTTCCTGTCCGCCATCTTGGACGTTCGCCATATTGGATTTAAGTCACGTGCCTTTTTTTTTCGTATTCCTGACAGCAAACCCTTTCATTTAATACCCATATCATGGGGGTGGATTTCAAACAGCCAATTCGCCATCTTAGGGAGGCCGCCATATTGGATTTGTAATGACGTTTCTTAGCTAGTCATGTATTGTCATCAGAACTCAGAGCGTGTGCAAAATTTCATCCTAATGGAAGACCGGGAAGTGGGTCAAATTAAGATTCCAAGATTTTCTTACATACATAGTTACAATCAAAGCTTACAAGTGAAGCTTAATATAAAGCGTGTAAAAAAACAGGTTTTAATTCAAAGTAAGATTTACAAAATAATTTCTCGACGTCAAAGCTAATAATCCATTCGGAAGTCCGCGGGTTCAAACCTCGGCACGTACCATGATGGTCTAAAAAAACCGGCCAAGTGCGAGTCGGACTCGCGCACCGAGGGTTCCGTACAAACCTGCAAGGTTTACAAAGTTCGTTCATTACGACAATCGAGTCATAACTATGGTAATCTTATTGCAAAATGAAATTCATAACATTACAATGGGGAAAGATGGAGGAGCATAAATTTAAGACAAAGATCTCTTTATCGTTTAAGTAACTAAGTACTAAGTAAGTATTTCAACTTGATAGCTCTACGCGTTCATGAGGAAAAAAGTAATAAGTTTATATTTATTAAAAAATATATATTTTGTAATGTAACTAAAAATTTAAGGTTTTCGGAATTTTTCCTTTATGTGTGCTATAAAACGTTGCTTCATGCCAAATTTCAAGATTCTAGGTCGACTGGAAGTACCCTTTAGGTTTTGATTCCCTTGCGAGTACTTGCTAGTTTCAAAATATGCAGCTTAAATTGCTGTTTCTTTTGATTGCGTTGACATAGAAGTTTGATTTTGTTACAGCTTAAAGGTATTATAGACCTGAGTATTTGGTATGAATTTCAATTTAATACCTTTACGCGTTTATGAGGAAATGGGTAGTAAGGTTAAAATTATTAAAAATATATATATTATGTGATGTAACTAAAAATTTATGGTTTTCGTAATTTTTCCTTTATCTATGCTATAAGACGTTGCTTCGTACCAAATTTCAAGATTCTGAGTTCACGGGAACCACCCTGTAGGTTTTGATTCCCTTGCAAGTGTCGAAAATTTGCGGTTTAAACGGCTGTATCTTTTGATTGCGTTGGCTTAGAAGTTTGATTTTTTCACAGCTTCAAGGGACAGTAGACCTGAGTAATTGATATAAATTTCAGCTTCATACCTCCACGCGTTCCTGAGAAAAAGGGTCTTGACAGACGGACGGACAGACGGACAACAAAGTGATCCTATAAGGGTTCCGTTTTTTCCTTTTGAGGTACGGAACCCTAAAAACAAGGCCTTCCATTCAGACCGCGTGACTGACACAAGCCTACGTCATCTTGCGCTGTTCATCCTTTTCGAATGCGTGTGAATAGACAAGGATGAACAGCGCAAAATGATGAAGGCTTGTCGACGTCGAACTTGTTTTCTTGGACCATGGCACGTCCCAATGTGTTTTCAAATTTATATGTATATTTGTTTATATGCACGTTTATTCGACGCTCTTACGGTGAAGAAAACACCGTGAGGAAACCTGCGAAGCAATTCAAAGGTTGTGTGTGACCAACCCGCACTGGGCCAGCGTGGTCGACTAAGGTCTATTCACCCTGAAGAGTAGGCTCGAGCCCCTCGGTGCGGTAGGGAAAACCTAAACTCGTACATTTAGTTTAGAGTACAGTCAAGCATTAGATAAGCTGAATAGCAAACAAGCGCACCGCAATTCTTTCCCTTATTCAGCGGATATAAAAACGCTGTCAAATCCAAATCGTTTGGCTTAGCGAGCTCTTGACTGTACCTTCCTTCGGAAACGAGAATTTAGGGCGACACGCCACTCTGCCAAATTGATAATAATGGCGGCGCGTCAACTAGACGTAAACAACACACCTACTGTTAGTAATGAAATTAAATTGAAGTCTGTATTCCAAACATAGGTAGGTGGTGACCTAAAATGATGAAGTAATTTCAGTAATTCGTGGAACTAAGTGTCTATCACCCGTTTGCACTAAACTTGTCTTAGGCTTTTCGTAGTTAAGAAAGACCTAAGCTAACTAAAGCTTAAAAACAAAATTGGTTTTCACTAAGTAACAGTCTAATTGGGCTCATAAAGGTAGGCAGAAGATAAGCAGTTTAAAAAAATCTGAAGGTAAAATAAAAAAGCAAAAAAAAAAAAAAAATCAAATAAAATTTTCACCATTTTCACCTACATACTTTAAGCATCAACTTAAGAACTAAATAAATATACCAGTAGGTACCTACAAGGTTTTAATAAAAATTACAATATTTTTATTTTATGAAAGAAATATTTTCCCGCGGTAAAAAGAAACCTATGTGTTATTCGGATGTATTTAAGCTATATTATTGTAAAGTTTCATTAAAATCCGTCCAGTCGTTCCAGAGATTAGCGTGTGCAGACAGACAGGCAGACATTTTTTTCAAAACTTGTAGTTTTGTGTTCAGCAACACTTCCTTTATCACCTACAATCAGTTTTTTGAAAAACAAATCAATGTACAGACACGCCGATTATTTAGTTTTATTACACGCTTTATATTAGCTTCACTTGTAAGTAACTATGTATGTAAGAAAATCTTGGAATCTTAATTTGACCCACTTCCCGGTCTTCGATTAGGATGAAATTTTGCACACGCTCTGAGTTCTGATGACAATACATGACTAGCTAAGAAACGTCATTACAAATCCAATATGGCGGCCTCCCCATTACTGTATCTAAAAAAATCTTGGAATCTTAATTTGACCCACTTCCCGGTCTTCGATTAGGATGAAATTTTGCACACGCTCTGAGTTATAATGACAATACATGACTAGCTAAGAAACGTCATTACCAATCCAATATGGCGGCCTCCCCATTATTGTATCTAAAAAAATCTTGGAATCTTAATTTGACCCACTTCCCGGTTTTCGATTAGGATGAAATTTTGCACACGCTCTGAGTTATGATGACAATACATGACTAGCTAAGAAACGTCATTACAAATCCAATATGGCGGCCTTCCCATTATTGTATCTAAAAAATTCTTGGAATCTTAATTTGACCCACTTCCCGGTCTTCGATTAGGTTGAAATTTTGCACACGCTCTGAGTTCTGATGACAATACATGACTAGCTAAGAAACGTCATTACAAATCTAATATGGCGGCCTCCCTAAGATGGCGAACTGGCTGTTTAAAATCCACCCCCATGATATGGGTATCAAATGAAAGGGATTGCTGTCAGAAATACGAAAAAAAAAAAGTCACGTGACTTAAATCCAATATGGCGGACGTCCAAGGTGGCGGACAGGAAGCGTGTTTTTTAGTTTTTTAAACTATGTATTATAGTATAGATATAAGATAGAAGAAGAAGAAGATTAAGTATGTTGCTTTGGCGTAAGAAATTGCATGCCAAAATTATGTATGTGCTACAATGTTGCTTGTTATTGCATAAATGAGACTTCTCCCCAAAACCACCCAATGCCTTTATTTTGTTTGCCTTTTCTTTAAAGTACCTATCCAATGAAACTTTAGTAATGTCACCACTTGCTGACGGCTGCGTAGGAAGGTTTTTACTGTTATGTACGTTTTACGTCTACGGGCGCAAATGTACGTAGAAATGGCGTCTACGTGACGCAATATGTATGAGCTATGACGTCGATGCGAACGAAACGACGTCAAAAACTTTCATTTTATACACCTACACAATTAAATTCTATACATTTTAATTCGACTGCCGAAAAAGGGTTATAATTTCCTTCACGATGTTTTTCCGTATCAACGCGCTACGCCTAGTTCCCTCTCCGCCCTAGACGCGTTGGTACATGACCACTCTGGGGTAGAGCCTTCCGCTCCCCCGCAAGTCCGGTGAATCCAATTAAGAAAAAAAAAACATTTTTTGACTGTGTGTATGTTTTTGTATGTAAATAGTTGGCATGATCTGTAGTTTATTAAAACTCTGCTCGGCCAGTAGAAATGAACGTGTCTTAATGTTATTTTTTAAGTTAAATAGAGGCCTAGTTGAACATCGTCTTTTTAGGAAAGTAATATGTATCGTAACACTTCATACATGTCCCTACCGAGGGGCTCGAACCTACCCTGAAATCAGGTTGAACAGGCCTTAGTTGACCACGCTGACCCAGTGTTTTACAACTATAAATTATTTCGTGTGTGCAGGTTTCCTTGCGATGTTTTCCTTCACCGTAAGAGAGTCGTATGAAATCCTAGATATAGAGATTTGTTAGAGCTTTAAAAAGCTTGACATCAGGCTGAAACGTACTAATGTACGTCATAAATAAGTCACTTTATGACGTCACATGTCCCTAATCCGACGACATTATGAACGAAACGTAACACGTAACACATTTCGTTAATAAATGTTAACCTGACAGTTTCTCTGTTCTTGTTAATTGAGATAAATGGTGGACCCAGATTAACCTTTTTTTAGATATCCTAACCTAACTAATGAAATAAATACGATTTAAAAATTTACTAATAATTTTTAAAAATAAATACTGTAAACTATAAAATTATCAGCGACCCGCCCCGGCTTCGCACAGAAAAATGGTTATTGTGTTTGGTTGAATCACATTGTCTGAAAAGAAAGATGATTCCGTGCTTCGGAAGGCACGTAAAGCTTTAGTCCCGGCTACTATCTACGGATGTAGTCGTTATAGGAGCCATGTCGGAAGCCTAAGGCGGCTCAACAATTCCGACACCAGGGTTTGTGAGGTAGGTTAACTTCGAAACCCACTTGATAAGAAGAAGATCACACAAATGTTTGCCCTGGGCGGGGTTAAAACCCGCGACCTTGTATTTCAAAGGCAGGCGCACTTCCGACTACGCTACGGAGCTGTCATCATATTATAAAAACAATTAAGCTTTATTAAGTATTAAAGTTACTTAGCCCTGTCTTACCCCAATCAAGTCAGTTGGGTATCCCGGGTATCCCTTCCGGGGTAAGTCGGGGCTAATTGGTTAACGAAAGCAGAGTTTAATACCTTCTGACGTCTTAAACTAAGTTCGGCCAGTTTTGGAAAGCGATCCATATTTGATTTTGTTTCAGAACAAGTTTAGTATCAGGCATGGAATATTTTATGGTAATTTGATCAGCAAAAGTCTGTTTAGTCCATTATTGAGCCGCCTAAAGACATGGGTCGTGTAACGACTACATCCGTAGATAGTACAAGGGACCAACGACGACCCGTGCTTTCCGAAGTACGGAATCATCTTGCATCTTAAACTGTTTTTTTTTTTGAATCATATACATTTATAATGGCAACTAAAATTACGTCAATTCTATTTACGTTTATCACTACCTACATAGTAAAACAAAGTCGCTTTCTCTGTCCCTATGTCCCTTTGTGTGCTTAAATCTTTAAAACTACGCAACGGATTTTGATGCGGTTTTTTTTAATAGATTGAGTGATTCAAGAGGAAGGTTTATATCTATAATACGTGCATAATATACTCAAGAATAACCCACAGTAACCATTTTCCCGTGCGGAGCCGGGGCGGGTCGCTAGTTATGTATAAAGCGAACAGTTTACATGTTTCTACTGAAGTACTCTTCTAACGCACTCTGTAAATTAATAGACTAAATACTGAAACCGTGTATTCATGTACTGAAAAATTATCCTATTATTTTATAAGTGTTGCTTGAGAGGTTCAATTAGTCCCAAATCACTCTGACAAAAGTGGCAGCTCCATTAGGAGCGTAGACCGGGGTAAAATGGGTAGTCTGGGTGAAAATTTAATTAAAGAAGGTACGATAGCGTCGGCGAATTTTCGAGCTTAGCCAAAGATTTTTTTTTTTTCAAATATTAAATATTTTCGTTTATTTGCTTTTGCTCATTTTATCTGTCACTGGCAGGTTGGATATTTTTTAAAAGGTTTCTTTAAGTTTGAACTTGGAATTTGAGGGTTCTTATTTTATTATTTTTATTTTCTTATTATTTCAGCACCATTGGGTGAGGATAGCCATTGATCTGGATAAAATCGGATAAATAGTTAATGAATAATGTTACTTAGTTATTTAGTAACAAACTAACGTAGAATTTTAAGCATTTTTATTACTTGTATTATTGTGATGTTATGTTATGGATTTTAAATCTGAAATAAATTACTATTATTATTATTATTCTACAAGTATTTATTGAGAAAGGGGGACCACACACAATTTTCAAAATATTTATAGATAAATCTTCTTTTTATTTAGGTATAGCAGAGTAGACATAAAACAGAATACCAAATCACGATACAGGGGGTTTGCAGATGAGTATTCAGGGTTAGGGCTCCCAAAGGGCCTTTTGGGATGAACTGCGGCCGTATGTGGAATACTAAAGCGGCTTATGGAGACTTTGATAGTATATTTGATGAACAAAAACCACAGATAAGCAACAATGTCGTACAGAAAGACAACTATTAGGTACTACCAAAAAACTTTCTAACGAAAACATTTAACCGCGTGTATTTGATGAAAAAAACCACAGATAAATAAGAGCATCCTCGTACAAAAAGACATCTATTACCACTAAAAAACTTACAAGAACATTGTTCCACGGACAAGATTAAATGTTGAGTCGCACATATTTTATTCAGGTAGACGCCTAGCCAGTAAGTATAAGTTGAGATGGGCAGTTAAAAAAAAATCAAAAACACTATACCGCAAGGAAAGCAAAAGAAAACTATCTAAAATTGTATTTTCTTTTTTTTATTGTCTGTCTTTCGTCTATTAAAAAAAGAAAAATCTTGATTGCATAAGACTGACTTTTCTATCATCATCATCTTGGTCGAAAGACGTCCATAGCTGGACAAAGGCCTCCCCCAAAAAGCTCCACGAAGACAATTCTATGCTTACTTTAAAATACGGAATAATTTTAAATAGCTACTGATATATAATTGCGTAGCCGTAGCAGTGGTCTACGGAAGGTCTACGCCGTAGAGATCTGCCCACTTCGTTTTACAGACCGACAAGGATCTACATGAACGTGGCCTGTAAATTAACTAACGCTTTGCGTGTTGCGTAACTACATATTATAATATGTTTGTCAGTCTCTTGTATAGCGAGCAGCGTCCGAAGACACGACGACGCTCATTTAAATCCGCCACGGACTGTATAACCAAGTAATACTACATCTCGTAGCTCCTGCTACGTAATTGCTACGCCGTAGCAGTGGTCTACGGAAGGTCTACGCCGTAGCGATTCTGCCCACTTCGTTTTACAGACTGACAAGTTTATCTTCTCTTTCTCCCAACAGAAGACGGTGGCCGCTGCCTGCCAGCATTCTCTGGTCGGAAACTAGGCGAGATCTGCAGCCGGGAGAACCAGTGCGACGCCGGGCTGATCTGCGAGGAAGTTGTGCCAGGTATCATCATCATCGCTTATCATCATCATCACCAATCATATGTTGGCGACTGGCTGATGCAGCCTCCTTCGTTTTGTCCCTATTCTTTTTTGTGTTTTTTATTTCCTTGTTTTGATAGTCTTTGGCTGGTTCTGCCCTTTGGTGGTTTTGAGTACAATTTATAATATAATTAACTACTTAAATACTTGTTTCCATTACAAACCCTTTACAGTCCACTCTTGCATTCAGTAGCTATCATTTTCGTCTAACATCACACTCATCCATCATTGTAGCGGCGCGCCTGAATCAGCAAATATCGTGCGTGCTACAAAAACCTGATACTAGACTATAAGTCACATGTTTTTAACAATATCTACATCACATACGTCATTAGATTAGAAGCAACAAATTAGAAGCCGAGGAGACTAATATCCAGACAGATCTAGTTTCTAAATTCAAACTTCTCTTTTGCTACACCTCTTTCCCCGAGGGGTAGGCAGAGACCACTTACTTCCACTTGCTATGATCCAAACACACTTCTTTCGCTTCATCCACATTCATTAATCTCCTCATGCATGCTCGTTCTTTTGACCCGACCTTTTGCCAGAACTTCCCCGATTTGATTTTGGAACATTTGTTTTGATCTTCCCCTATTTATTATTTTTCTAAATTAGATCTAGTTTTTATTCAAGCTATATTCGCTCCTATTTCTAAATTCAAAATTCACTTTTGCTCTTCTTCTTCTTCTACATTAGATCCAGAGAGAGAGAGAGAGATAGAGAATCCAGTTTCTGAATTCAAAGATTATTCCATAAACAAAAAAAACATGTCTCTTTAGCTTCTAATTTCTTCTTCTCCTTCTAAATTCAAATATTTTTATAGGAGAGATGCACGTTTGCCGCCCGCCGTCAACTGGCCGCAAACAATACAACGAGGACTGCCAAGCCTCCAGCGAATGCGACATCACCCGAGGACTCTGCTGCATCATGCAACGCCGCCACCGCCAGAAGCCCAGGAAGGTAAGGGACGTAATTACGAGGTAGACAGAGATAGCAATACCAACAAAGAAGTCAAGAGTTAAGCGCGCTTTTAACACGTTCCTGGTCGAAGTCCAGCGAATGCGATATTGCTCGAGGCAGAAGCTTAGGATTAGACTACAGGGTAAGGTAAGTATTACGTAAGGGAGGAAGATAGATAGATTTAGACAGAGATAGAAATACGACGAGAATTTCAGGCGTCTATTAAACGCGACATTATTCGAGGACATCATATAACGCTCGGCAAAAGTCTAGTAAGGGGAGATATATGTATGTTGATGATGAGGAATAGATAGAGATAGAAATATATGAAGGAATCGAGGAGATGTGGACTAATAGATACTGCTGCTACCACCAGTTATAATGATGATGAAATTAGTAGGCAGGCAGCATTCCTTACATCAGAAAGTAAGGATCTTTTGTGTTTTATTTCCGTTGGCCATTCTCACAAAATATCCACGCCGAAGCAGCCATTGCTCTGGTCACAGATAAAATAATACTAGTTACACTAGTATTCTGGTATAATAACAGAGTAGAAATCAAAATGGCGGATTTTGGGCGCCAAATTACTTGTGGTGTAGAAATATTTTTATTCAAAACCTATGTAGCGGTTTATTTCCATATCTATCCTAAACAATCAACTTAGATTGAGGGATATATATGGAAATAAACCACTACTTTCTACTCTTTTCGATATACCTATGTGTCACTCTCACTAACATACCTACATATACATACACACACTCGACAATGATACCCTTTTTCTAAAATCAGTTAAAAATCAAATACAAATCTTAAAATCTGTTTTACTCCTCTCTGCTTGGGCCTAAATTTACGAAATATGAAGCTGAGTCTCTGCATTTTAGATGAGTTCGTTGGCTCCAAGGTCCCTTTCAACTAACTTCAAGTAATTTAGACTCGTAAGCTAAGCGTACCTAAGCATAACAGTCTACCTTAAAATATTCATATAACTGGGTCAACAACCCCCGAAGTTACGAAGTTCTAAGCAGTTTGTTTTCTTTATATCTGGATCTGGTAAATCTAGAACATGATATCTTTGTACAATTTGAACCAAACGAAACGCAACGCTGTTTTTTTACACCTAGATTTATTTTTATTTTAGAATCTCTATGAGCACCTTGGACTTAAATTTGATTTTATATCACACGTCAAACTTATAACAGCCCTCTTTTTTGTCGGGGGTTAAAAACAGAGCCACTTATTAAAAAAGAAGGCATATAGGATAGGACACAAAATGTGTTTAAAAGGGTAGTAACACAAGTCACATCATACTACATATAATAAACAGTCTGAATTATATCTTCAGACATCGACCAAGTTATGTATGTTATGTATTGTATAACTTAAACAAAACTTATATTCATATACAGGTAGCCCGGCAAAGGTAAATTATTGGGTACAGTTACCGCAGTTTCATTAACAATTCTACTTGTTTAGCTAGGCTGGGTTCCAGTTAGTTATTTGTACGCTCGAAATACTAAAATTTAATTTAGTGCGCGTGACTGGACTTTAAACGTTTAGGGCTGCCAACCGGATACCCCAGTTAAAGGTAGCCGTTCGAAGCTCGAACCAAGCATCAGTGACACTGACGCTGCGACACGACAAATAATAATGGACTTACGGTGATGGAGTTAAGAATGAATTTACTCAAAAGTGAGTCGGCGCGACGACACAGATACCGGTAACGCCGCGTCACTCGCGTCACTGTCGCAGGCCTCCAAAGTCCACCTTAAATACATCCCTTTAGAGTCCATTATCCTTTTTCGTGTCGCAGCGTCAGTGTCGCGGACGCTCGGTTCGAACGGCTACCTTTAAGCTCCACCCTTTGCAAAATATTTATTTATTTATTATTATAATTACATCACACAAAAGATGCCATCCTTACAGGGAAAACCCCAAATCGATGACGCCAATATAATAATATCATGAAACTAGACTTATAAGGATACTGTTATATTTGTGAAGGAAATAATAATTATTGTAATTATAAAAAATAAATTTATTTCACACTATTTGCAAAACATAATGGGTCTTATAAAAAAAAATAAACAGGCGTTCAACGCTTGTCGAAAAAGTTTTGAATTGAAATTTTTTATAGTTAAATGGTAAGCGTCGCAAACCAATAAAACTTATTCTGCGGCTATTTTTAACTATTTATAATAGAAAATCAAAATAAAAATGAAAATTCAAGCAGTTTAATGTTAGTAAATGTTTATATTCATTCGTTAAAAGTAGGTGGCAATGGCAACTCTACAACCACTCCAATTTTAGGCAAATGTTTTCAAGAATTTTAGTTCCAGCAGTTTACCACAAACAGACTGAGTCGGTTAACAAGTTCAGAAATTTAATCTAGATTCTTGGAAAATTAATTGTGATTAATCTAAAACAATCAACAAACAATTTTAAACTCTTCAATATTTGAGTACTTGTTCTGTGTTTGATTACGGTCAGACCATGGTCCAAGAAAACAAGGTCTTGCAATTAGACCACGTGACTGACACGAGCCTACGTCATTTCTACGTCATTTTGCCTATTCATCCTTGTCGAATGCGTGTAATAGACAAGGATGAACAGCGCAAAATGACGTAGGCTCGTGTCAGTCACGTGGTCTAATTGCAAAACCTTGTTTTCTTGGACCATGGGTCAGATTAAAGATACTAACGCCTGGTTCGTTCGTCTACAGAGCTGCGGATACTTCAAGGAACCTCTCGTCTGTATCGGCCCAGTAGCTACGGACCAAATCCGCGAGTTTGTACAGCACACTGCCGGCGAAAAGCGCGTCGGCGTTTACAGACTGCACTAAACGATCTCACCGTCTGCGTAGAACCATTTCTGCTGCCTCGCGCGATAAATATTTGAGACTGGCACAATTTACTAGTGCCATAACCCGAAAAAAAACTAACTAGCTATTGGAGAAAAAGGGATGATGTCACAAATTTTAATTTTCGAGGACATATTTAATGAAGTCCAGATATTGATGATTTTGATTTAAATCTATTATTTTAATATTATGAGCCTAAAATATCAGTTGGATTATCATCAAAACATTTTATTAATCTGAGGCAGCAGAAACGGTGACCTATATTTATTTATTTGTATTTGAAAAATATTGGGAGAGTTTCAGAAATGTCTCCGAATATTTTTCTTTTCATTATTATTTATTTTCAAATTATGTCCGTTAAAAAAGGAAAAGATTAATAATGTAGGAAATATTGTGTGATTCTATGCGCAAGATAAAAGTGATTGATTTTTTAACGGACATAATTTGAAAAAAGAACACAAAAATAACGGAAATATTGCTTTGAAAAACGGCCAACCGATTAGCAACTTTTATTTATGAAAATTATTAGCTTTGACAAAAAAGACAAAAATAAAAAATCTTAGCGACAGGACTTAATTTTTTAATTTAATTTAGTATATTATTAATGTGTAGGAAGTAGATTAAAGATATTATAAATGGATGTTTTATCATAATAATCTTATGAATGTTTAAATTAATGCGAAAATTAGTCGCGCATTTATTAGTACATTTTAATGTGTTTAATCTTTAAATTAATAAAATAAAAATATAACTAGATTTAAAAATAAAGTAAATAAGTCTTCAAATATTGAAACAAATACATATCCTATTGGCTGGGGCATTTATATGTAGTTTAAAAATATTGATGTTAAATCTTAAATAATACTACTTTAAGTAATACATATCATTAGAAATACTCTCTAGTTCGTAGGTAAGTGTAAAATATTTTTTTGGCTTTATATTTTCTATCAATAATTTTAAGATTTTTTCAAATTAAACTATGCTAGATGGATAGGTAAAAACATATCAGAATATTCAAAAAAGTTTTTTTTAACCTAGTTGTAATTAAAAATCACATTTTAAGACATATCACGTTTTTTCATTATTCCTTTATATATTTAAAAAATAGTTGATAATTAAATATTAGCCTAAGAACTGTGATGGTGTCTACGTATTTTCTGAAAATATATGAACGAAAGAAAAAAATATTTTTCTGTCGATTTCTTCTACCGTTAAAGATATCTAATATCTTCTTACATTTACTGCGTTCTTTTTAAATGGCAGCCTTTATTATTGTACAATTTTTATGGCCTAAATTTTACTTATTTTCTTTTACAGTTGTTATCCAAGCATATCAATATTTAAATAGTATAAATTGCATGAAAATATATAAAAAGTTATGTTGTTAGATAGAAACCACGTTGTACTTACTGTGTAACTTGTATTAAATATACTGCGTGTTACATTATATAATTATGTCTGCAATTATTTATTATTTTAAAACCCTTCCTTACAATAATTGTTGTTAACAGCTCATATATGTCCCCACCGAGGGGCTCGAGCATACTCTGATATCAGGGTGAATAGGCCTTAGTCGACCACGCTGGCCCAGTGCGGGTTGGTCAACTTCACACACAACCTTTGAATTACTTCACAAGTGTGTGCATAGTTTCCTCTCGATGTTTTTCTTCACCGTAAGAGCGTCGAATAAACGTACATATGAATTCGAAAATGGAAACACATTGGTACTTATGTGCCGAGGTTTGAACCCGCGAACTTCGGAATGGAAGTCAACGGGCCTAGCCACTTGGCCACCGACGCTCTTACAATAATACAGGTCCCGTAACATGCAGTGCTATGACAAAAGTTTGTCGCACATTTAACTGTCAAAAAACCCGCCATATTGAAATATCCTCCAATAGGATAAAAGAATACGCACGACAAAATTATGTCTGTCACGCGTGGACCGGCCATGTTAGAGGGGCAGTCGTTTAAAAGTTATAGGGGCGAGTTAATAAGACATAAAAATAGAACTATGGTTTGTTTTATATTAATCCGGACAAAAGGTCATTGACGCGTGCATACAATGCGCACATTTTTTTCAAACGATACGATAAAGCTATAGGAAGTTATCGCAAAATACGTAATTTGGCATACCGTTGTTGAAGAAAATAACAGTACTAACTGTAATAGAAGGCGGGGTGAGCGTGTGACTTTGCCAGACATTTGGAATTAAATTATTTTTAATAACTTTCAAAAAAAGAAAGTTCAATGAACTTTTGTCCGGAATTATATGAAACAGACCATAACAGACAGAATAAAGAGCCGCATTTTTTTAAATAAAAAACTATTATTTTTTATTCCAATCGTTTTTTACTAATACCAAAAACGACATTCAATTTATACATGAAGAAGAACAACCATCGATGATAGATCAGAGTTTATCCATAGAATGGCGGCGGCGGCGGAGGGGGACCGAAGAATGGAGGGGGGGGAGGTCCGAAGAACGGAGGGGGAGGTCTGAAGAACGGAGGGGGAGGTCCGCCATAAAAACCTCCATAACCTCCATAACCACCGTAGATTATAGGACCGCCGAATCCTGGACCAAACCATGGGCGGGCAGAGGTCTGAAACAAAGGTTTTGTTTTTTTCATGTTATAAGAAAAAAATGATCATTAAATTATTTTCAGGTCAGTTTTGACCCATAGAAATGTTAATGCACATCTGTGTCTCTGCCGTGCTTATGTTTTCTGACATTACAATATTTACAATACATATATGTAACCCATAAAAATATATCACTACATAATATAAAACAAAGTTGTAAATATAAATTTTCCGGGGCGGGTCGCTAGTGTATTATAATACATAGGTAATATTCATAACAAGCTCAAAACGGCGGTTCCTTAAATATATGTTTTCGTTAAAATGCCATTAAAATGACTATAATATTTTTTAACCTATTAGGTGTCACCTTCCAATACTATAATTAGCTAAAAGGCAAGTACTCCTTACATAAATATACCCAAAAAAATCTTTATTTTCTTCGGCAATCATATAATACAATACAATATCTACTATAATTATAAAGAAGAAAGATTTGTATTTTTGTGTGTGTGTATGTTTGTAATGAATAAACTCAAAAACTCCTGAACCGATTTCAAAATTTCTTTCACCATTAGAAAGCTACATTCACCCTGAGTAACATAAGCTACCTTTTACCGCGGGAAAATGCCTCATTACCACGGGAAAAACTGTTAACGCGGGCGGAGCCGCGGCGGAAAGCTAGTCTACACTAATATTATAAAGAAGAAAGATTTGTATTTTTGTGTGTATGTTTGTAATGAATAAACTCAAAAACTACTAAATTGATCTTAATGGGACATGGTACAAAGATAGAATAGACCTTGGGGAGTAACATAGGCTACCTTTTTCCGCGGGAAAAATTCTCATTTCCAGGGGAAAATATTGTATTGTATTGTATATCACCGAGGCTACGGACAAACTCAAAAAGACTTAAATTCTTTTTGATTTAAATTCTTTGATTAAATCAATCATATCGGTTATTACTATTATTATTATTAATCGGGCGATAAAGGATCTGGCCGTTGAGGGAAGTGGGCGTTCGCGGAAATTGACCTTGGGTGCCGGATTGATCTACGCAGTGACAGTTACAACGTAAGTACGTACAGTACTTTTTATTCAAAAATATTACACAAGAGAAAATTTAGCAAAGAAAAATAGGATTCACGAACAAATGCTTTGTCACCGCAAAAATATGACGTCATTTGGTTCCATCATGGCTGCCCATATATCAACCGACGGGCTTACGTCACAGCTTACGTGGCTTATAGCCTGCCGTTACTTTATATCACCCTGGGAAAAAATCTGCATTTTGTAATTGTATTTGCTATAATGTAGGAAAATACCATACCAGGTCTAAGTGTACTAGCTTTCCGTCGCGGATCCGCCCATGTTAACAGTTTTTCCCGTGGAAATGAGGCATTTTCCCGCAGTAAAAGGTAGCCTATGTTATTCAGGGTGGATGTAGCTTTTTATTTACTACGGAAAAGTCGAAAAACAACGCGGGCGTAGCCGCCGGCAGACAGCTAGTATTGGATATAGGTACATTTTTTCACTCACCTCAGCCAAAAGAAATACTACTAACAAAAACAAAAGTGGCTTGAAATACTCCATTATTATTACTATTATTATTATTATTTTATTACTCAAAATGTAAATCACTGATTGCACTCACAGAACGCACTCAATTTTCAAATTTAAAATAAAGTATATATTTTTAAATAATTTTAATTAATATATTATTGTAAAAAAAATATAGAGACTGTTTTCGAATCCTTTGATGACGGACGAATGAAATAAGACAATATGCTATAAACATTGATCCAATATTTAAGCGAGCATATTTATATATTTAAATTTATTCTAGTCTAGGTAGTGTTTATCGACAAGTAAGTGAGTGATATATGAGATTCCTTATGTAGTCTGGTGTAAGGTTGAAATTGCTAAGACAGTCGATTTTAGTTTACCTAAGCGAATGTTTGCAAAGAGGGGTGGATGACTCTAAATTAAGTTAGGAATAAATTATCATGAAAACATGAGGTTCCGTACGTTTAGATTTAAGTGGATACTCGTTTGTAGGTACAAGTAGGTAACAATAGCCAGCACATGCAGCCGGAAAGGATTTTTGAATGAGGTTTTCATTCAAAATTTAAGAGCAGTGCTCTTGTCGTGTAGGATTGTCGCCACTTCTTTCTGTCCATAGCCAGTTCTTTGACTTCCTGGTACGACACGACTTCAACTTTTTACTTTTTTGTATATTCTATTCTATTATATTATATTCTATTCTATTCTATTCTATTCTTTTTCCTTTACTTGGTCTAAAAATGTGCGTCTTGGTCTTCCACGTCCTCTCCTGCCATCTATCTTCCCTTCCATTATTGCTCTAAAGAAGTTATCATGTCGTATCAGATGTGCCAACATTTTTCCTCTTCTATTTTCCATGGTATTTAACAAATTTATCTTTTCTCCTAATTATCATCGCTAGAACCTCCTCATTTGTCCTTCTTTTCGTCTAATGAATGAGGTTTTATATATTTTTAATTTTGTTACAATAGTATCCATGAATGAACGAATGAATGATTTTTTTATTGCACTAATAATGTACACAGGTGCACTTAATGCTATAAAGCATTCTCTTCCAACTAACCTTTGGTAGTCGAGAGCAGGCTATAGGTAGAGTCGCTAAACAGCGATTAAACGTTCTCAAAAACTTTTTTTTTTATTGTACAAAACAAACATAATAATATATTTTTGATACTTAAAGCTAGTGTACAAAGGCGAGCTTATCTCTATCAGAGATCTCTTCCAGTCTACCTAAAGGATGGTGGAAAAGGAGATAACTGAGTAGACACAGAATTGTGCAATTATTAAAAAAAAAGAAAATCTAAAGATACACTCCTAACTAAATCACTACATAGTATAAAACAAAGCCGCTTTCTCTGTCCCTATGTATACACTTTAAAACTACGCAACGGATTTTGATGCGGGTTTTTTTAATAGATAGAGTGATTCAAGAGGAAGGTTTATATGTATAATACATGCATAATATATTTAAGGATAACCCACAATAACCATTTTCCCGTGCGGTGCCGGGGCGGGTCGCTAGTACAAAAAAAAACACATACATAAACAATTATTAAGGCGAGGTTGTCGTTATACAAGAAAATAAAATTGTTTATTATTGAGCGATGGGTTTTACTCGTTATTTACTGAACCCTGCACCATATATTCGTCACCATCACCAGGACATAACTTAACACCAATATTTAACACCTCACTTTTAAGTCGCTGTGGAAATACCTCGGAATTACCTCAGTTGGTACAGTCAAGGGTATGCTAAGCTGACTACTCTGAACTTTAGATCGCTCTTATGTTCATGGAATAAGACAGATTTCCTTGAACTTGACCATGCTCGTCACTTCTGTTTCAGCTGATTCCACGTGTTCGA
Source organism: Teleiodes luculella (assembly GCA_948473455.1). Lineage (NCBI taxonomy): Eukaryota > Metazoa > Arthropoda > Insecta > Lepidoptera > Gelechiidae > Teleiodes > Teleiodes luculella. The sequence goes on from OX419608.1 coordinate 2,288,588, forward strand.
GGCTCGCTAGAGTCGCCCCTAGACGCGTTGGTACATGGCCTCTTTAGGGTAGAGCCATCCGCTCCCCCGCAAGTCCGGTGAAGCTTGATTGGTCGTACTTTTTCGACACAAGCATAGGCCAATTAAAAAAAAACACCATATTGGGCTCAATTCTGCCGTGGCCGCTAAAATCTCTAAATTTAAGTTGTTGGTCTCTTTCATTCATATGGGAATCGAAAAGGATGGCGAGATGAATGAATTGAATTTTGACTGAATGAGTTTTAAAATAAGCAGCGCAGCTGTCATATTCAGCTTAATATAGTCTCGATGTTTTTAAATTCCTGCTAAATTACGCGTAAAATTAATGTTTGACGTGTCTAAATGTAGGTTGGCAATCACCTGTCCCTTTTCGTTCTTAAGAACGTGAAAGAGACATAACAACTTAAATTTAGATATTTTAGCGGCCACGCAGAATTGAGCCCAGGCATTAAATGGGCTGTCGCATACCGCAAATGTTTTATATCTGTCGCATGCCACAATTATGTGGCATGCGACATTGAGGCATGTTGTTGCCTCGGCGTACGAGTATATCAGACTCTATAGAGTCTGTCGTATTGAAAATTGAAACGAATAGTGCTTATTGAAAGTAATGCGAACGAAATCCTCACGATCTAGTTTTATAAGTCTGCCCACGCAAATCCCAGAGCTCCAGAGCTTCCAGAACTTCCAGATTTAAATATATAAATAGATCCCAGGCTGCTGCATCGACCTGCAGCGCGGTGCAGATGCGCCGCCCACACTAGGGATGCGACACGTGGAATATCGATAAAGTTAAAAACGTGGAAACGGAACAAAAAAAAACGTCGATGGCCAAGTAGCCTTTGAATTCCATTCGAAAGTTCGCGGGTTCGAACAGTGTGTTTTCAATTTTGGAATTCATAATAATTATGTACGTTTATTCGACGCTCTTGCGGTGAAGAAAAACATCGTGAGGAAACCTGCATACACCTGTAAAGTATTCTGTGAAGTTTACCAACCCACACTGAGCCAGCTTAGTAGAGTAAGTTCTATTCACCCTTATTTCAGGGTAGGCTCGAGCCCCTCGGTGGGGACATTATGAGCTGTGAATGATGAAGAATAAAAGAAGAAGGAAAAACAGAGAAAGAGAATGGGGAGGGAGTAAATTTTTAATAATTTCTCATTTAAAATTACCTTGAAACCCATTTATTGGAATTCCAAAAAGATAGGACTTAAAAAAATATAATGCACATTATTGGACGCCAAAAATCCATCATTTAGATCTTTAATAATTTTAATAAACTCAGTTTCACTTTCATTATTAAGACGAATCTAATTTAATTATATTATGTACATTTAAATTCAAAAGGACTCCCGAAAGACCAGCGCTGTAGCCAAATGAGGTTGCGGCTTTCGCTGAGGGAGGCCCTTTTTGTGTGGTGTCGCAGCACATACGGATTATGTACCTACTGTAAAAATTGTTTTTTCTTTTTTTTTCCATGAATTTTTTTTTTTCTTTGTCTTACTTGTTAACTTTTGTATTCTCTGTTGTGTTGTGATGTCCCGCAAATAAATGATTCTTATTCTTATTCTTATTCTTATTCTTAAATTATATAATTTAATATTTACAATAAGCCGAAGACATGGCGAGAGTACATACACTACACTCGGAAAACGTACATAACCCTACTTGTTCAGTCGGACTATATAACTATTGTTGATATTTCGGAACCCGAAATTCGGATCTATACCAATTGGATACAAAATACTACATAAACATAGTTGCATCAGGACTGATTTTGAATTTTTTGATTATTTTATTTAATACTAGCTTTCCGCCGCGGCTCCGCCCGCGTTAACAGTTTTTCCCGTGGGAATGACGTTTTCCCGACGACATTTTCCCGCTGTAAAAGATAGCCTATGTTACTCAGGGTGAATGTAGCTTTCTAATGGTGAAAGAATTATTGAAATCGATTCAATCGTTTTTGAGTTTATTCATTACAAACATACACACACACACACACAAAAATATAAATCTTTGATTCCTTTATTCGTCACTCCTTACTACGGTAAAGGAAAATTTCGTAAGTAAAACACACACCAGATTGAAAGGTTGTGTGATTTTGTGTGTATCGGAGAAAAAAACATCGATAAGTCCTCACTGCAGCCCATCTCTAAAGGTCCTATTTCCGCTTGCGTCAGAAATGTACTTGACCTAATGCTGGCTATCTATCTATTCCTAGCTCGCCCACACAACTTTAACCTCTATTCTGTAAACAATAAGGGTTCTATCGCTTGTTAAATGTAAGTTTGCCACATTATAAAGTGGGACATGGGTTTAAAATTTTAATCTGAGGTAAAGTTTTGATACCGGAATTAGAAAATTTCATTCTGAGTGAAATTAACAGAAAACTGAGGGAAAACAAAGCTTTTGTTTGTTGTTCTTTATAATACTTACTTTCCCTTTATATTTTACTAGCCATTGTTTAATTTTACAGGCTAATTAAAGGAGTAAACAAAACATGAAATCATACTAATTTATAAAGAGGAAGATTTGTATTTGTGTGTGTGTGTGTGTATGTTTGTAATGAATAAACTCCCAAACTCCTGAACCGATTTCAAAAATTCTTTCACCATTAGAAAGCTACATTCACCCTGAGTAACATAGGCTACCTTTTACCGCGGAAAATTGCCTAATTCCCACGGGAAAAACTGTTAACGCGGGCGGAGCCGCGGCAGAAAGCTAGTGTATCCTTACTGTTTTCCTTTCAATACGTAATGAAAGTTCGTCTGTCTTTTTGTTTTCTATTGAAAAAGGTACTGAAAATAGATCTTTATTTTAGAAAGTTTTACGTTGTATATATTTACCTACTTAGTTTTTTTTAATTTTGGCAGTGCCCGACCCACAGTATCGGGAGCTGTTAAACCAGGTAGTTTAATTAAGTTATAACGCCTGCCAACATTTCTTACATGACGTACTAGAATAACTTTTGCTCTACACTTCCGTCAGGCGCAAAGTTGGTGATACCAAGGTTACGTATTGCAATCTCTAAAGTTCATATATCTAACGTCGTAATGCCTACGGACGAAAGGCCTAAATTTCAAAACACCTATGGTCAGAAGGCCTAATTTTAAAACATCTAATAGTCGTTATAGCTAACTTTTGTTATACCTAAATTTATAATGTCTAAGTTTAAGTAATCTAATGGACGAAAAGCTTAATATTATAATATCTAATAGTCGTTAACTATAAGTAGGCGACCGGGTATTTTAAATAAAACAATAGGTAGGTATGTAATGCGTTTTAATCATAATGTAATTTACCTAAATTAAACATTTCCCTATGTAAAAAATCACAACCTTAGACGTTTACTATAAAATGGTCGTAAAATAACTTTATTTTTTTTATTAATACTTTTAATTGAAAAATTATTAAGAAATAAAAAAGGAAAAATGCCCCCCTTTTTTGTTGTTTTAATATTATTTTAATATGGAATTCTATAAAAAAAAATGGCGCCCTTTTTTAATTTATTTTATTAATATTTTTATTTGCCCCCCCCTTTTTCATTGTTTTTTTTTATTATTCATTGTGATAAAAAAATATTATTATATGCCCACTTTTATATTATTATTTAATAATAATTTAAAAATAAGAATTTTTATAAAAATGAAATAAATTGCCCCCCTTTTTGAATATTTTTATTAATATTTTTAGTTGAAAAATAATTAGAAAATAAATAAACATAAAATAAAATGCCACCCTTTTTTATTTTTTAATATAATATTAAATTTGGAAAAAATATTTTAAAAAATGCCCCTTCTCCATTTCTTTTATTTTATTACAAAAAAATAAGAAGGGGTGCTTTACTATAATCTTTCTAAATATTATTAATTAATGAAGTAAAATTAATATAAAGGGGGGCTTTATTTTTTATTATTACCCATAGTTTATTTATTTTTATATTATTAACTTTTACACAAAAAAAAAAACAAGTACCAATATTTTAAAAACAAGAATCTTCGGTGATTCACCAGAAAGCTGAATTCTAAGTGAAATGTATTAAGGATTGACCATTTTACGTTAAATACGAATCGGCTCGCGGTTCTCTTAGAATTCAATATTTAAATGGCGCTTTTAGGCCCCCAGAATTATCAGCTGTCAGTTATTAAGTCGATAAAATATTATTTTTTTCATTTTTAGTGTGTGCGTATTGGTAATTTAAATTATTCACAACCACTTTGCTTTAAAATTAACTCTTTCAAAGTCTTTCGTTTATGAGGTTATTAAACTTTAGGCGTTGGAAACGTAGGTCTTATAAAGTTTAGACCAAACAATGCTTAGTTGTTTTAAAATTAGATCTTCTGTCCATAGGTGTTTTACACTTTAGGCCTTTCGTCCAATAGGTGTTTTAAATTTTAGGCCTTTCGTCCGTAGGCATTACAAAGTTAGATATATGAACTTTAGAGATTGTAATACGTAACCGATACCAATCACCAGCCAGTATTCATACGGGCTGAATTTAAATATAATTACAAATATTAATTAATTTAACTTAATTTGAAGACTTGATTTCGGGCTGAATGTAACATAGTTTGAAGATTTGATATCCTTAATTTTCCTGCCCATTACTCCGTGGAATATTTTATCTATAAAACTTAGTACTTATACCAACTCTTAAAACTAAACCAGTTCAATAAAGAGGTGATAACTGAATCTTTGCGACTTTTTTACTTATCAATATTTAGAGTAACATGTCAGGACAATCAGTCAGGTCAAGATAATCAGTCAGGTCAAGATAATCAGTCAGGTCAGGACAATCAGTCAGGTCAATTTATATAAAAAACAAAAAAAAAACAAACAGGTAGTAGAGAACATTTTCTTTGAGAAATTTGTTTAGTTTCAAAATCTGGACTGAGCTTAAATAGCTGTTCGCCCGCGGCTACGCCTGCGTTGTTTTTTGTCTTTTGCTTTGAAATTATCTAAGATGTTGACCGGGTATATAAGGTATACAAGGACCGGTTATATAAGGACGTAGGTAAGTATACCACCATGCAAAATTTCATTCAAATCGTTTGACCAGTTTTCGAGATAGTCCCGTACAATGCGCTGAGCCGTATGGTTTTCTGTAGTTCAACTATCCCACGGGAATTTTTAAATTTTGCGGGATTAAAAGTAGATATCAAATAATTCTGACCGTGGATAATATGGTCCACCACCATGCAAAATATCATTCAAATCGGTCCAACAGTTATGGAGATTAGCCCGTACAAACAGACAAACAGAGAACATTTTGAAAAAAATCTGGATATGTTCTATGTCACTTCTTACATCTCACTGTTTTACTTTTTTTTTTTCTATGTACTTTTCGACCTCTACAGTTTCATTTTATAGATTTGGGTATCTATTCTTTATACTAATATTATAAAGAGGAAAGGTTTGATTTTTTGTCTGTTTATTAATTGAATAGGCTCCGAAACTACTGGAAGGATTTGAAAAATTCATTTACAAAAGCTACATTCATCCTGAGTAACATAGGCTACCTTTTACCGCTTGAAAATGCGTCATTCCCACGGAAAAATATGTAGAAGCGGGCGGAGCCGCGGTGGAAAGCTAGTCTAAAATAAAAATATTTCTTTAAAAATATCACCAACGTTTCTCACCCCTGACACAGGTACAGTTCCACTCAAGTTAACCGGCACAAAACGGTACAGACTACAGTCAGTAGCCTGTTAATTGGCACTACTTAATAATAATAATAATCATATTAAAATAACCGATACGTCTGTCCGTTGCACCCGAAGTTGTCCCGCCACTTTCGAGGGGCCATCGACCCCGACTGGTTTTTAGGATGTCCATACAACCTTATCGGTACAAATAATATAGAACACTATTTTAGCCTCCGGTTCTGCGACTGCAAAACCTTTAAAATACGCTATGGAAGCAATAATAGAATTGTTTCCAAATGTTTGGAACAATAATATAAAGATGAATGAATGATATTTAAAATAAGCAGCGCAGCTGTCAAATTCAGCTGAATGCAGTCGGGATATTTTTAAATGCCTGCGAAAATCGATATTTGACGTCTCTTAATTTAAGTTGACAATCACCTGTCCCTTTTCGTTCTTAAGGACGTGAAAAGGACATATGGTTTTCAAATTTAAGTTAGAGTGTAATATGTAGAATCGGATCCATTGTTTCCAAATGTTTGGAAACGTTTCAAATACAATTAAAAACATTAAAAAGACAGGAATAAATGGAATGCTTTAAACTGTAGTTCCTGAACAAAACATTTGATAGCATTTGGATACAAAATTAAACAGTTTGAAACTGTTTGCAACAGTTACAAACCCCGGTGTGAGAACGTGAGATAGTAACGTGGCCATATTTTAATATTTTTTAGTCTTATCAGTTATATTTTCAGATAATAATGTAAGGATGAAGTAAAAGTCTTTAGCTCTCTGATAATTTAACAAAGCCATTAAACATGTTTATTTATTCCTTTTCTTTTAATAATTCCTCTACTTTAATGTTGAATTATCAAAAGGTCGAGATGTCAAGGAATCAAAGTCAGTTTTTGCACTAAAATAGGTGTATGTTAACTTTAAGTACTTCCTTGTAATTTTATAGTGACATTCCATAGAAAGACTTTTTTTTTTGGTAATATAGAGACGTAACGTAAATAAGGCGACCCGATCATGTCAACACGTAAGCACTGGTCGGTCACTCCATACAGAAAACGCGTTTTGACAACCTACTTCTTTTTGAATAACAATGAATATCAACTACAAGTCAGTGGCGCTAGGCGCTATGTAAAACACCCCCGAACACCCCTAGTGGGTGCGGGACGTGGGGCACTAATTTTAGCGCGGGGGGGTGAGTGTCCTTTCTGTACGGGTTAGTACTATTGTTTTCTTCTGTGACGTAAGAGATTTGATACTGATATATTCTTATTTCCTTCAGTTTCCACCAATAGAAAACTGCAACCCCGAAAAACTGGTAACGCGGGCGGAGCTGCGGCGGAAAGCTGGTGTTTCTATATTTAGGTCGCCAATAGGCAATAGGTTAATATACATCTTATAAAAGATATCAGACAACACATATTAGAACACACACAACAGAATAGCTCTTATTTACGTACTGTTATTTTTTACGTAGCCAGAACCGGTATCCACAGTTTTACGTGCTTACTGAAGCACGGAATCTACTACGTCTCTTCGGTCTACTTGTGAACAAAGAGTTCAAATAATTTATTTTTTAACTTTTGGATATTACATCACTTAGTTAAGTCAAATTTACATTATCTTTTCTGGCGAGTTCAAAAACTTGGCTGTCTTCTGTGGAGAAGAGCTCGCCGAAGAAACTCCACAGGCTTTGCATCTTTTAAACATTTTTTTACAATTATTATAGGTAATTAATAATTAACAATGTTTTGTAAAGTATGATTGAAAAAGCCTGTCACCCAAGCAACTCTATAAACATGGTGCTTGTATGTAAGAGCACTGATATTTTATTTTATTGATGTTTTCAGTCCATTTGAATAATAAAAAATAATGTTAGTGTCTCTGTGAGACCCGACAAAACCTCTGTTCACCCCTTTAGAGATAAAACATGATCGTTTTAATAATTAATTTATATGGCTACAAATGGCCACGCATGACCTAAAACTAGGCAGAGCCTATACTATGGGTGCCAGACAGCTGATATCCAACAAATATACAACATCCAGACACAAGGCATACACACACAAGTGCTCATCAGACGAATGTTTTTGCCCTGGGCGGGATTCGAACCCGCGACCCTGAGACGTACTACCAACTAGGCTACGGGGCCGTCAACGTCCGTTTCATATATTGGGCCCGATTCTACATATCACGCTCTAACTTAAATTTAAAACCTGTCCCTTTCATGTTTTTAAGAATGAAAAGGGACTGGTGATTGTCAACTTAAATTTAGAGACGTCAAACGTCGATTTTACGCGTAGTTCGCACTAGTTTAGCAGGCATGCGAATACATCTCACTTAAAATAAGTAGAATTTGACAGCTGCGTTGCTTATCTATACTAGTCTATCTATACTAATATTATAAAGAGGAAAGATTTGTATTTGTGTGTGTGTATGTTTGTAATGAGTAAACTGAAAAACTACTGTGCCAATTTAAAAAATTCTTTCACCATTAGAAAGCTACATTCACCCTGAGTAACATAGGCTATATATATTTTTTTAGATTAGGATTCTTACTAAAACTTCAATAATGTAACCAAGGTGTAAAAAAATACCTAAAATATTCCTAACAAATTGAATGGGAAACTACTGAACTGATTTTGCTGAAATTTGGTACAAAGATAGAATAGACCTTGGGAAAGAACATAGGCTACGATTTACCGCAGGAAAATTTCTCATTCCCATGGGAAAAAATGTTAAAGCAGGCGGAGTTGGCACAAAGATAGAATAGACCTTGCGGAAGAATATAGGCTAACTTTTACCGCGGGAAAATACCTCATTCCCAAGGGAATAACTATGAGCTGTTGCGGCGGGAAGCTTGTTTTAAATAATATCATTCATTCAAAATTAGAGTCATTCATTTCCCATCCTTTTAGATACCAACAACTTAAATTTAGAGATTTTAGCGGCCACGTCGGAATTGAGCCCAATATTAACTTAGTTCGACCACAGATTACTAAGTTCGGCGCAGACGCAAGCTACGTTGCGCTCACGCAGCCTACAGACCATCAGCATTCAAGCACATTCAAGGCCCGCCAGTTCGCCCGTCCCCCCCGAACCGACCGGTCGCGGTTACACCGCTTTCCCACCCAACCAAATTACTTGTCATTTTACAAATTAAAAAGTTTCGGCCGCCATATTATTGGAACAGCTGTTTTTATATGTGTTCTCAGTGAAATGTTTCGAGTTTTTAATCAGGTGAGGGATAGGCGTTTTGTTTAAAGAGAAAATTGTTGTTTTAAGGTTATATCGGTGCTGGTTAAAAGGTTTCATTTCAACTCTATACGTCAGTTTCTTAATATTGTACTAATGTTACGATGTAGTTCTTAAGTGTGTTTGGTGGTTTATTATTAGGTAAAGCATGATAGTATACTTGACTATTTACCTATTAGTTATATACATACATAGCTATTTATTTAGGCTTTCAAACTACTCATACTTAACCAATGTTAAATTTGAATGAGATAAACGTATGTTTTATAAGGTTTTTAAAAATATTATATACATAATAATAAGTAATAAAAAGCTCTACATAATGATTATGCACTAACGTGAAATGTAGATAATCATAAAAGCTACTTTTTACCACAGGAAAAAGTCGTGGTCAAAGGTAAGTAAGTAATGTTATTATAAAAATTGAAGATTCACACTAAAATAAGAGAGAATAAAAATATTTTACATTTAAATTTCATTTTTAACTGTGCAACCAAACATAGAACATGGACATCATGATCAAATCTTTTTTTTTCCTCAGAAAATATCAAAGCGAGTGGCCTTTCTTAAAATTATTATAATTTGCGCTTACAATATTACCTCACTCTACCAGATGAACGAATGCAGCCTCCAAATGACGTCATTATTGTGTCAACTTTAGTCTCAAGTTCGTTGTGGCACAAAAAAAAAATTTTTTTACAACTGTCCCAAAATTATTATTTTTTTACATTTTACTAGGTCAAAAGTGTAAAAGATAACTTTGTTATAAGGGAGGAAATTGGTTTAAAAAAGCTTTATTTCACAGTTATGAACTTTTGCTTTCCAATCGGAATTTGACCATAATATAAGTACCTTACTACATATTATCCAAATAAAGAAGTAAAGCAACTTGGATGACGGATTCGGACACAGGGCACCCCTCAAAACGTAGGTAATAAATACAGTCAAATCGCTACCTACCTCATACCAGAATTAATCAGAACGGAACCAGTGAGTAAACGCCCTTAAACATCTAAAGCCGCGAATCCACCGACGATGGAAGTCGCGGGCGGGACAATTTTCGAGATAATATGCAAACTGTCTATAGAAGACAGAACGCGATCCGTGTCTCAAGCTTCATATAAACTCGGATATGAGTTTGCTCCTTAAATCTGTCCATTTGGTCAGCACGATTGAAAACTGAAAAAGGCATACCGTATTTCCGTAATTATACTTCATACTATTATTATAAAGAGGAAAGATTTGTATTTTTGTGTGTATGTTTGTAATGAATAAACTCAAAAACTACTGAACCGATTTCAAAAATTATTTTCACCCTGAGTAACATTAGTAGAGCACAGTGAATGAATTCCGGCTAGGTACTTAGCCAGAGACTTTATCTTAGACCATAAGGAAAATAGGGAAATGTTTCTAAACCTTGCGGTAAGGTTAATACATTGTTTGGTCAAACAATTCAAGTATTTTAACGTTTTTGTGGGAAACTCCAAGGTTACATGGATTGTGTTTGAAACCAAAACGCACTCATACAAAAACTGTTTACTATATCATTAGTTAGTACAGTAATTAGTGTCGTAAACCTTGACAATTATTTTTATGAATGACTCATTCATAATTGTCTAGGGTTGCCATTTCTAAAACTTGCCCCCCAGGACCGAAAGCGTAAGTTCCCCGGATTTTGGAGCTGTCACCCCGGACACTAACCTACATCTAAATGAAAATATACATTTTACACCGTAAATGAAAATATACATTTTACACCGTACTTGTTAAAAGAAAACATAAATTTTAAGTATTTTTTGCATGAAATATTGCGCAGTTGATTAGATAATCTGTGCACGTGTGATAATACCTATTAACTTTTATTTAAATTGATGGGGTCGGGCTTTGATGGAAAACCCAGAATTTTATTGTAGTCCGGTTTTTACCCGGACTATGATTTCAACCCCGCCCGGACGCTCCCCGGACGCCCTCCAAACTAGGACAAATCCGGGGAAACCCGGACGGATGGCAGCCCTAAATGCAGCATTAAATGACTAGCTTTCCGCCGCGACTCCGCCCGCGTTAACAGTTTTTTCCGTGGTAATGCGGGATTTTTCCGCGGTAAATGTTACTGTAAAGTTTCATTAAATTACATTCAGTAGTTTTCGCGTGAAAGAGAAACAAACATACATCCATCCATACTCTCAAACTTTTACGTTTATAAAATTAGTACCTATACAATATTAAATGCCTGAATTAATCGTATGTAGGCCATTAGGTAATTACAATACAACCATGTTTAAACAGCTTGTAGTATAAAATGTACAGAAGCCAGCACGTGCGGTTGGATATTCGCACTACGAAATTCACCCCTACCGCTACGGAATACGGGCGCTTTCAAGGTCAATATGCCCAGCCGCATGTGCTGGCTACTGTACAATTTAATTGTGAGCAGGGATCGGAACCGGTTTTTCATACACTTGTTAAATCACGTTAGTTCAAACCCTATCCGACTATAGCTTTAACTAAGATCACTAAGGGTAGGTTTAGTCCTGGGGGAACATAATATGCAAAGCAACCGGCAGCCCTGGCCTTCGCCTGCCGCAAAAACAATTACTTTAATCATTACAAAACCGATTGAAACCGGTTTCATTCCGTTCTTTATCAAAAACCGGCTAATCAGAATATTTTTGGTTCGTTTAATTAAGTTCCATCTATTACCGGTTAAATGGGGAACGGAATTATATATCTGTTTTTCGAACGATATTAACAGGGATTTTTATTGTAATGTTAGAAGTAATATTGTGTTGTTTGTTTCGGACTGGAAGACCTGGTCTCCCATAGCACAGGGGATCCTAGTTTGGGGACCAGGAACATAATTTATGTTGTGCATACCCTACAGTGGTTGTTGTAACATCTGATTGCCAAACGTAAGTTTACTTTAACTTATAAATGTACTATAGTTTAAGTTGTTGAAATAAATAAAATTTATTATTATTATTATTTCAAAACCGGTTTCGATCCCTGATTGTGAGTATACGAGCAGGTTCTTCGTTTAAGAGATCTTAGGGATTGTTTTCGATTTTATAATAAAATTGCGATTAATTCACAAGACTAGTTTCCGCCCAGCGGCTCCGCCTTCGTTAACAAATTTACCCGCAGTAAAATATAGCCTATGTCCTTCCCCAAGGTATGATAAATGATAATAATATTTCATAACATTCGTTACAAGTCGGTATGAAATATTATATTAATAAATATTCTTTTTATTTGTAATATTACTTTAGTAGTTGTAGACCTTTGCCCAAGTTTCATTAAAATCGGTTACGTAGTTTGAAGCTTAAACAGTGCAAACAAACAATCAAATCTTTCCAATATTAGTACACATATATACTATGTACGGTCACGTTCATAAGTCCAGTCATGTCACGTGCAACTATTCTTTAAATTAACTTTTTTTCCAAAAGCATGTCCCTTACACTGTATAAGTAACACAAAATAAATTAAATGCAAAAAAAAAATTTTTTAAAGAAGCTTTTATTTCAACGCTCTAAAAAGAAGAAAATAATTTTATCCTTAAAAAATTTAACTATCAATTTATAACCTCATTTTATATACAATTCATATGATCATAAAAGCTTGTCGCGCGATTTGTTAATAAAATAGTACATAAGTTTATTTTATTTTCAATTACAATTTACTAAATATTGGTAGGTAATTAAACCTCGCAACAAGCTTTTATGATCATAATATTATGAATTGTATATAAAATGAGGTTATATTATAAGTTGATAGTTAAAATTTTTAAGGATAAAATTATTTTCTTCTTTTTAGAGCGTTGAAATAAAAGCTTCTTTAAAAAAAGTTTTTTTGCATTTAATTTATTTTTTACTTTTTAGCTATCCCACGTTACATTATTTTTCAAGTTACTCTTAACGAGCCTTTTCATTTGATACCCATATTGTAGAATATATTGCATAATAACTACTCCGCCATTTTGGATAGCCCGCCATATTGGATTTAGAGTGACGTCACATACCATATCGTGCATTGTCATCCAAACTAAACGTGTATACAAAATTTCAGCTCAATCGGTTGAAGATATCTACTTCAAAATTGAGTTCAAAGATTCCACCCGAACAAACTTACATACATACATACATTGCAAGTTAAATAAAAGCTTTTAAAAATGATAATATCAAGCCTTTGGGAAAAAAGTTATTTGAAAGTATATAAACACGTGATATGACTGCACCTATGAACTTGACTGTACATACCTAGTAGAATAAATAAATGGTTATATTTAAATTTCAATGTATAAGTTTTCTATTTCTAAAACTGTAGAGGTCGAAAATCTGTATGTACATGAAAAAAAAATGCTAAAAACCAAGTCAGGGGAATGTAAGAAGTGATATAAATAACAGAATATAATATCCAGATTTTTTCAATTTTTTTATTTCTGTTTGTCTGTTTGTACGGGCTAATCTCCGAAACTGTGAGACCGATTTGAATGAAATTTTGTATGGTGATACCTTATAAGCCTGGTCAATATCTTAGATAGTTTTTACCGCTGGAAAATGTCTCATTCATACGATCAACGGGTTAAAAAATATATATCTTCTAAGTTTTTAAATGAATATTTTCATGGTGGTACCAAGGACGTTAGAAATGACTAACATACTTGTGGTGGTACCATCCCCGTTAACCATCTTATTTAGATACGTTTTACCACGGGAAAGTATTTCATTCCTACCACTGTGCACGGAATTCAAAAAACAACGCAGGCGTAGCCGCGGGCGGACAGCTAGTGAATAAATAAGCGGCTTATTCAGTTCAAAAGCACTTAACCTTGACTGAAGATATTTGCTCTGCTCTACCTCTAGGATTAAGTTTCGAACTGCCCCGGGCATAACGAAATTGATACTCTAGTTACAAACAGCCCTTAAGGTTCAGTGTCTTAAAGTACGTTTACATTGTAGCCATTAGTGAGGGTTAGTACCTTTATTGCTTGCTTACACGAACAAAGCTGTGAGATAGGAACATGAGATATTTAATTGAATGAAAAATTTGTCAATGTACGACCGTATGTCGAACACAATTTAAAATAGAAAAAATCGATCAAGATAAGAGATTGTTATTTTCTTTTCGACGCATCGATCTATTGCATATATTTATGAGCCTACTTACTCTTAGATTTAGAATTAGTTAGAGTTGACTTTACCACTAAGCCTTTGAACTTCTTCGCAGATGTGTGCAGGTTTCCTGATGAAACTTTCCTTTACCGCAAGAGCATCAAATACATTCACATTATACAATCGCAAAAACAAGTAAAGAATAAAATAAATATAACTTAGGTACCAGATAATTCAACCTTTTTCGTAAGCAGTTACTTTCTCGCAAACTCTTATAAAAACATTATCTACCTTTAATTTCTTCAAAGTTTTCTCTTAGCCTCTTCAAAGCGAGCCCTTAGGGATCCATTTACCTAAAATCTAAGAGTACCTTATTAAAATTAAAGCAATTTACCATCTTACTTTCCTGAGGTAGCGAGTTCACGAATTCCAGATGTTAAATGACGAACGTTTTGCTAATAAATTACCACTATTCAAAAAGTACTAAGATTTTTATTAAGACGTCGACGTCCTTTGCCACTGTCCTTTTCACCTTTTAATAAAATTAAATAAAACCTTTACATTAGACCGAGCGAGAGCGAAGTATCTCCATTACAGCTTGGGCAAAATTCAATCCTATCCTACTATAAACGCCAGAGTTTGTAAGGTTACTCTTTCTCGCAAAAACTACAATAATATAGCTTGTACATCATAATAACGTTCCTACATTTTACCATAGGAAAATCTATCATTCCTACGGGAAACACTGCAAACGCGGGCGGAGCTGCGGGGCGTAAACCTAGTTGTTTTCATATAATATCCATCTGCTTATACATTTGTCTGTCTATTTTCCGCTATATGTCGCACTCCTCACCCGATTCTCGACTATTTTTGTAAGCAGGTTCGTTAGTAATTTTTTTTTTGAGTCAGATTAATTTTGTTTTTTTATTGACTGAGTTTTTGGGATTGCTAGCTAACGATGTCTACTACAGACGCTGCTCTCCCATACAGTTCCATTTCTCAACCAATCATGCAAAATTTTGTGAGCCCATAGTTTTATTTTCGTTAAACGAAAACGTACTTTAAACCTCCGAACTAAAACCCAACGCGTAAACGACTCAGCCATGTTACATTCCTAGAAAGTTCTAGAATCATTATATCTAAGTACACTAATCAACTGACTAACTAAGGCAGTTCCTATATACCGTAAGCTCAGCAGCACGGTTGGTCGGCTGGTCAACGGAGCGTGCGGATTCGATTGCCGGCGAATTGCATACGTTATCTTACTTTATGTGATACAGTTGAGAGCAGGTCAAGCTTAACATTTTGGTATTTCACTGTTCATATCCGTTGCTTTATTACTTATCGTGTTCGAGGTTAAACCTATCTCACAAACCCTGGTGTCAAAAACATTGAGCCGCCTATGGCTTCTGACATGGCTCATGTAACGACTACATCCGTAGATTGCACAGTGTGTTGCCCTTGAGAGCGCCCGTATTCCGTAGGGGGCGTCCATCAATTACGTGAGATGTTTAAGGGGGAGAGGGGGTCGAGTCAAATCTCATCTAATCTTACATTGGAGAGAGGGGGGTCTCGAGAAATTTTTCCATTTTTTTTTATAATTGAAACAAAAAAAGAATACTATTTTGGTCCATTTAATCCAGGTTGTAAATTTAATCTACGAGTAGTTACGATTTAAGTATTCTATTGTTAAATTTTTATTACACTTATAATTAAACTCTGAGCAATATTGATTACTAGTCGTAAATAAAAGCACGAAGCATTTTATTTTCTTTTTACAATAACAATCCAACGCGTTTACGTAAGAATATCAAATTTTGAAAAATCTCACGTGAGATTGGGGGATGGGGAAGGGGGTTGAATAAAATCTCACGACACCTCACCAGGGGGGGAGGGAGGGTCAGAAATAAAAAAAAAACACCTCACGTAATTTATGGACGCCCCCGTAGCGCTAGGGGTGAATTTTATATTGTGAATGTCCATACCGCATGTACAGGCTTTTGGACAAGGACCAACGGCTTTACTTGTCTTCCGAAGCACGAAGTCATCTTTCTTTTCTGACAATCAGGTGATTCGGCTTGCAATATCCTAACCAAACTGGGGAAATTCTCACAAAGTGATATTTGTTCGACGAGCTACACCGTGATTCGAACCCGAAACCTCCGTAACGTGATTTTAGCGTTAGACCACTTGACAACGGAGGCTGTTTATAAATTAGTGTATCTGATGAATTAGGGTTAGAATGGCATGGCGCTTGTTCAGCTCGACTTGCGCTTGACTGTACCTAGTGTTTTTTATGGTAGCTTTTTTATATTTAATATGAATGGACAGAAGTAGGTCCTGCCTGTTCCTGTGGGAACTTTCGTGATTGTTATGTTTTTGTTAGAAGAAAAATGACTATTCACAATACATACTATTATTAAAATTATTATTGTAAATTATTCTTATAGTACTTAGGTTACAGAGTTTTTAAGCGAGGTCAGGTCAGGTCAACGATAGAGCCTCCGTGGACGAG
The DNA here is from genome assembly GCA_948473455.1 of Teleiodes luculella. Classification (NCBI taxonomy): domain Eukaryota; kingdom Metazoa; phylum Arthropoda; class Insecta; order Lepidoptera; family Gelechiidae; genus Teleiodes; species Teleiodes luculella. The sequence continues at coordinate 2,305,145 of OX419608.1, forward strand.
TGGTCAAAAGCTCGCCTGACGTTACGGAGGTTCCGGGTTCGAATCCCGGTGGGGACTCGTCGAACAAATATCACTTTGTGAGACTCGCTTCATTTTGGTTAGGAGGTTGCAGGCTGAATCACCTGATTGTCCGAAAAGAAAGATGATTCCGTGCTTCGGAAGGCACGTAAAGCCGTTGGTCCCGGCTACTATCTACGGATGTAGTCGTTATTGGAGCCATGTCGGAAGCCTAAGGTGGTTCTTCAATTCCGACACCAGGGTTTGTGAGGTAGGTTAACCTCGATACCTACACGATAAGTAGGCAAGCAATGAGAGAAGATTGTTTGACATAGAAATACCCTTCAGATAACAGTGCCCGTACCCGCCGGCGGGGGCGCGGCCATAACCAAAATCAAAATTGAAAATCAGAGACGGAGCCCCTCAGGCGTCGTCTCCTTCACGATGTTTTTCAATATCAACGCGCTAGGCCGTGGTCCGAGGCTCCCTCGAGCCGCCCCTAGACGCGTTGGTATATGACTTTTTTTGGGGTAGAGTCTTCCGCTCCCTCGCAAGTCCGGTGAAGCTTGATTGGTCGTACTTTTTCGACTCAAGCATAAGTCAATTTAAAAAAAAAGACTGAAACATAAAAAAACCTGCTCTAAGGGCCCCAAATATTTTTGTGCGTTTCTATCGACAGTCGCCATTATAAAATTTTCTCAAATAAATTTATTAAATGAGGCAAAGCTTTTTATTAGCCTGTACTTAGCATATGCGTCCGCCTTGCGGCTTTGCCCGCATTGTACTAACAAAAACGAAGTTATCAAATTTTTTACAGATTATCATTTCGGCGATTGATTTTTGTTACAACAGATAGAGATTTTATTAGTATAAGATAAAGTTATTAATAATAATATTATTAATTTGATTTTTTTCACAAGTAAATAATTTCAAATAATTCTTTGTTTCAGATTCAGTGAAAATCAAAGTGATCTAAGTGTTAAGTGAAACAAAAACAAATCCAAAATGGCGTTTTTGAAGTTTTTGGTGTGTTTGTGTTTGGTGCACTTGGTGTACGGCAAAGGTATGTTTAGTAAATTATTTAAGTCTACAAATAAATATGTAATAGAGCATATACAACAAAGCCTGTTTGTTTAGTAAATAAGTGTAAAAAGAATGATAAGAATCGTTCACTCTTTTTCGTTATTCTCGCCAGATCTTTACCGAGAATAACGAAAAAAGTTATGATCGTTAAAAAAATCAGGATTTAATTAAAACTATAAAATAAAAAACAAATTATTTATTCCTTAATTCGGACAAATCTCGAGTGATTACCGAAATTGTACAAGAGCGGAAAAGAATCGCTTAATGAATTTATGACCCAAAAGAGCAAAGAATCAATAAAAAAGAAAACCAGAATTCTATAGTAATAAACTGTGTGATCATGTGCTGTGTGTGCATGATACTGCCACCAATGTGCTGTTAATGTTAATGTTACCGTCAAATAATTACTCTAAAAAAAATTAAGTCACAGTAAAGATGCCGTCAAAAATAATTAATTTTATTAGCAAATAAGAATTTTAAACTTAGCTGTATTTGAGAGTAGGTAGCCTCCTTACTCAAAGAATTTGTTTGATAATATTGCCCCTTTACTTAAAATTAATTTAAAATTGCAATTTAAAGTATATACGCTCTCTTCACGCTTTCAGTAATGAAAAGAGACAGGAAAATGTCAATTCCAACTCAGGCACTTCACACCTCAAGCCTTATTTGACAGCTGTGCTCTTATTTTAGATATCATTCATTCAAAACTGAATTCATTTATCTTTCGAAAGAGTGCGACTTAAAAAGTTTAAAATGTGACTTGGTTCAGTTACCACCAGTCTATTTCTGTACACGATTCCCCGGAACCACACGGAAAACTATCACAACTCTAATAACAATAAAACTATGACAATTGATACAGAGTATTAATCTAATAAAAACTCTGAAGAATAATGTCCGAATCGTGACGCGGATTTGGAAACGGCACGAGTTTTACGGACCAAATTGTGCCGAATTTCACGGGCTGATTTCGGGCTAACCTCGAAACCAGCTTGCGAGTGTGGACTGACCACGGTATAAGAAATTACTGAAACAGTTGAATTTTTTAAAACCTACTGAAGCATTACAAAAGGGATTTTTTGAGAAAGGGATTTAAAAAAAAGTGATATTTTGAGAAAGGGACTTTTTGCAAAAATTACTCTTTTTAAAAGGGACATTTTGATAAATGGAGGAGCTTACCAAGGGTAATTTTTCTATACGAACATTGTGCTTTTTGAACATCAAAACAATATTTTTCAATCATTCAGATTACAAAGTGTTGGTATTTGCACTTCACCTAATATACGAAATACACTTCTTGTTGGACTAAATTGGTGTTGGACGCAATTATAGTGTTAGACAAAATTAGTGTCGGATAAAATTCGTGTTGGACAAAATTCTTCGTTGGACATTTTGTATTTTGGACATTAGTCGCGCAAATGTTTTAATCTACACCGAATCGCTATGACACCTACAAAAAAAAATGTCTAAAAAATTCTATGTCACATCGCTTATCAAATTCATCTTCGACTGATGTTATAATGTAATTAAATCAGTGAACAGACAGTCAAACAAACAAATACTAATACTATACGCACTTCGCTTCAGTATTTTCTGGTTTCTGTGGCAGATAATAAAAATAACGAACCGTTGAATCAATTCGGTGCGGCCATCACAATAGCTTCAAAGGAAACATACTTAGTTGCGGGTAGAAAGTTTTCTTGCTATTATTTGCTCACACAACACAAGTCATAATATGAGAGTAGATGGCCAAGTGGCTAGGGCCGTTCTCTTCCATTCGGAAGCCGCGGGTTTAAGCCCCGACATTTACAAATGTAAAATATTGTTTATTTTTCATTATATTAACTAATATAATAATGGCTTATTATATTACTAGCAGTCTGCCCGCTACGCCCGCGTTGTTTTTCGACTTTTCCGTTGTAATTTTTAACTATCCCACGGGAACTCTCTAATTTTCCGCGATTAAAAGTATCCAAGATGTTGACCGGAGATATAAGGTACCCATCATGCAAAATTTTATTCAAATCGGTCCGACGGATTCGAAGATTAGCCCGTACAAATAGACACACAGACAGAGAAACAAAAAAATAAAAAAATCTGGACAAGTTCTATATCGCACCTTATATCCCTCTAACTCGGTTTTAAGCATTTTTTTTCTTTGTACAGATTTTCAACCTCTACAGTTTTATTATATAGATATCACTTCTTACATCCCCCTGACTCGGTTTTTGAATATTTTTTTTCTATGTGCAGATTTTCGACCTCTACAGTTTTATTGTATAGATATTTTCTTTGTCTATTTTCAGTCTTTTTATATTATCTACATCTAAATACTAATTGACTCGTAAGATAAATACTCACTTTTAAATCCCCGTTACCACTGACAAGTTTCCATACACTTTTTTCTTTGTATGGTACGTTCGTTGCTCCCATACAAAAGGTAAAACATACAAGTGACAATGGTGATTCGGGTACACCTACACAAGCCATTGAAATTAATTAACCATACAACTTTGTATGGTAGGTGATTCAGCATCTAACGGGGTATGGAACGTTTTTTTTTTCAGGTCATTGATCGTTTCAGTTAGGTGTTATTTAAGACGCGTTTTGATCGAAATGATTATACAACGCAATGATTTCTTGGATAGTAAAATTGAAAAAAAACTTTAAAAAATATACACATTAAATTAAAAAATAATTACCCCCGACACAAAACCGTTACTTGATCCTTTCAACAACTAGCAAAGAGCTGATAATCTTCAAATGGCTGAATATATTTTCTTGGATCATAGCTAAGAACACCCTCGATTGTGACACCTTGCAAACAAAAAAACTAGATTGAAATCGGCACGTGGTTTTGGAGCTAAGATGCCACAGACAGACAGACAGGCAATAATGTGTGTAGTAGCGATCATGGCATAGTGGCTAGAATCGTAGCTTTACGTTCTGGAGAAGCGGGTTCGAGTCTTGTCTTGTAACTTTTTTGATTCAAAATTTTTAAATGTCATAATTTAAAAAAAAATACAAATCTGAAAAGACATTTGAGGTCGACTTACTCGGTAAGGTCGACGAACGTGTACAAAATCTTTTATGTGGTAGGCCATAGATGAAAGTAATGGGTAGGCTTAATCCCCTCATAAGATAAGTAAACCGTAAGCTGTGCCGTAAGTCGATTTTACTCCATAATTAATTTAAATTTGACATTTATAATATTAAAGCACCTCTTACTAAGTTGACATTCAGATACGAAACGTACAGTAGGCAGCACATGCGGCTGGACATGATGAGAGCGCCGTTATTCCGTAGCAGTAGAAGCGAGTTTCGTAGTACGAGTGTCCAGCCGTATGTGCCGGCTTCTGTACAACACGATTGTTCTTGGAAATTGAAAAGGCAATGGTGCATGCCTTATTAATTTGTAACGTGTTACTTGTGTGTAACCAACAACAACTGCAGTCCCCAATCCTGGCTAATCGTTGCAGTTTTGGCAACATTTCCGACCAAGGAACCGAGAGAAGAGAAGTACCTATGAAAAGCGCGTTTAGGATAGACATGAAGAATTTTATGTAAGATTTTACAAAACATTTCTCTACCCTTCAGGTAACAACGCACGTACCCACCGGCGGGGTCGCGGTCACTACCGAAATCAAAATTGAGAATCAGAGACGGAGCCCCACAGGCGTGGTCTGCTTCACGATGTTTTTCAATATCAACGCGCTAGGCCGTGGTCCGAGGCTCCCTCGAGCCGCCCCTAGACGTGTTGGTATATGACTTTTTTTGGGGTAGAGTCTTCCGCTCCCCCGCAAGTCCGGTGAAGCTTGATTGGTTGTACTTTTTCGACACTTATTTATTGTTTTAGGTATTAGATTAAAAGAGAGTAATAATATACTATTATGCAATACCTAGATGCCTAGATACTAGGAAAAGATGTAAAAACAATCTAGAGTCTCCACTCTATTATGATTAGGTACGAGTATGTACTAAAAATACATATCTAACCATAAAATTATAAATATGAGTTATAGTTTATATCGCTAAGTTAACATTTTCTAACAGACAACTATACGTAATGGCACAGAATATTGAATAAAGATTGAATAGTACAGTAGGCAGCACATGCGGCTGGACATGTTGACCTTGAGAGCGCCCGTATTCCGCAGCAGTAGAGGTGAATTTCGTAGTGCGAATGTCCAACTGCATGTGCTAGCTTCTGTACTTATCCAAATTAATATTCCTATCTGCCATTACACTTTCACGCCTCTGCACAGTGGTCTTAATTCCCTCTCCATTGGTCAATAGCATTACCGTTTGCACAGTGTGCGAATTGGCGGACGAACGCGCAAAAAATGGGAGCTAACAAGGCGCATTGAACTCTTAAAAAGGTGCTGTAGGCACTTAAATGATGATAACTATAGCTATTGTGATACGATTGATGCTATAGCGGTAGTCAGAGGGTCACAGTTAAACACATTTTTAAACAAGTGTTTTAAAATCTTGTACGAACTATCTTATAGAAGATTTTAAAACACATTAACTAACAAACTCACAATCTGCTTTTTTTAAGAATTGGGAGTTTTAAAAGTCGCTCTAAAATTAACTTTTACTTCAACGATTAATATTTTTTTAAGCTTTCACCGAACGTAGATGTTAATAGGTAACATAAGTAATAGTATTATGATTTCGTAACTATACAATACAATACAATACAATACAAAATTCTTTTTTTTTCCTTTTTCTTTTTTTTTTCTTTTTTAGTTCTTTCTTTACTATGTCAGTAAGCAGTCTATTGTTTCAACATGTGGTTTCATCTCTACCAGCTGACCACTAGAGTTGAAAACGTCACAATCAGTAACTGTGATGAAAAATATAACCTTTTTATTTTGAAACACGCTGAAAAAGTATTATTTTCTATAATATTGGTGCTTTATTTGTACCATGGTCTAAGAAAACAAGATCTTCCATTCGGACCACGTGACTGACACAAGCCTACGTCATTTTGCGCTGTTCATCCTTGTCTATTAACACGCATTCGACAAGGATGAACAGCGCAAGATGACGTACGCTTGTGTCAGTCACGTAGTCTGAATACAAGACCTTGTTTAGACCATGATTTGTACTAATACACGTAATACACTACATCATTATTTCGCTAGCACGCAAATTACTTTGGATTTATGCATGGTCTAAGAAAACAAGGTCTAACCGTTAGACCACGTGACTGACACAAGCCTACGTCATTTTGCGCTGTTCATCCTTGTCTATTAACACGCATTTGACAAGGATGAACAGCGCAAGATGACGTAGGTTTGTGTCAGTCACGTGGTCTAATGGTTAGACCTTGTTTTCTTAGACCATGGATTTATCCAAGTGTAAAGTTGACACAGTGAGGTAATAAAAATTTAAAAAAATTACATCGCGGCGATCTTCTATCGATCCATTTACTTCACCCTTACATTAAAAAAAAAACATAATCCTTACAGTAACACAAGCCATATTATCTCTTTAATAGACCATGCCCTTACCCCGATTCACTAAGCTGTTGGTTACAAAATAAAAATGTATTAATCCGATATAGATTACGTAGTCTGTATATTTTATTTTCCTTTGTACGTCTTCTACTCTCGCCTAAAGGTAGCCTGGAAGAAATCGCTTAAAGCGATAAGGCCGCCATTTGCCGCATAATTTATTTTTTGTGTTGTTTTTTATATGTAACATATTTTTCGTGCTATAATTTTTTGTTTGTTTGTTTGTATATTTTAGTATACAACTTAGCAAGCAAGTTTTATAAATCACGCTACAGTACTGGCCACGCAATGAACGGCAAAGTAATACTGGTTTGTGATTCAAAATTGGAATTTCTAGAACTCTGTGAAACGATCCCCAGACGGATTCAATTAAACTTTTTTGCCGCCGGTTAGGCCTTTCTTAATTGTATATAATTTATATCAAAAAACTACATGCTTGATGTTTTGGTATTGCTTTAATTATAGTATTTATCATTTTGTAGTGCCATAAAGAACAGACTGATTGTGATGTGTGCAATCGGCAGAACCTACTTAATATATGATGTATAGATAAAATCTGGCATAAAATAATAATCTTCTTCTTATTGAGTGGGTTAACCTACCTCACAAACCCTGGTGTCATAATTGTTGAGCCGCCTTATAGGCTTCCGAAATGGCTCATATAACGACTACTTACATCCGTAGTTCCGTAGATAGAAGCCGGGACCAACGGCTTTACGTGCCTTTCGAAGCACGGAATCATCTTTCTTTTCGGACAATCAGGTCAAAATAATAATAAAATGGCACTAAACGGGCCTCTACATATTCGCTTTGGCCCCATGCATGCCTCCCAAAGGACCAGGTCTCTATAGACCCGTGATCTTAAAGTTTACCAACAAAAAAATAACAATTATTATTATACAGATATCTCCAAATATTAATTTTACTAGCAACCCGCCCCGGGTCCGCACGGAAAAATGGTTATTGTGGGTTATCCTTAAGTATATTATGCATGTATTATACATATAAACCTTCCTCTTGAATCACTTTATCTATTAAAAAAACCGCACCAAAATCCGTTGCGTAGTTTTAAAGATTTAAGCATACATAGGGACACATAGGGACATAGGGACAGAGAAAGCGACTTTTTTATACTATGTAGTGATTATTATCACTTGAAATTAAATTACAATTCATTTAAAATTAAAATATAAAATATACTAGCAGCCTGGCACGTGCTTCGCTACGTGTAAATGGAGAACCGCTCGACCGATTTTGTGCAAACTTCACATTTATAAACCACTAGCTTCCCGCCGCGGCTCCGCCCGCGTTAATAGTTTTTCCCGTGGGAATGAGGTATTTTCCCGCGGCATAAGTAAGCCTTTATTCTTCCGCAAAGTCTATTCTTTATTTGTGCCAACTCCGCCCGCTTTAACATTTTTTTCCCACGGGATGAGAAATTTTCCCGCAGTAAATCGTAGCCTATGTTCTTTCCTTAGGTCTATTCTAACTTTGTGCCAAGTTTTACCAAAATCGGTTCAGTACTTTTGGAGCATTTTCATTAGGAATATTTTAGGTATTTTTTTTACACTTTGGGTTACATTATTGAAGTTTTAGTAAGGATCCCAAATTTTTTAGAAAAAAATATACCCTATATTAGTCAGGGATTATGTACCTAGCTTCTCAACAGTAAAATTTTTTTTAAAATCGGTTCCGTAATTTCGGAGCCTATTCGATGCAAACTAACAAACAATCAAACCTTTCCTCTTTATAATTTTAAGTATAGATATTAACATACAAGTTTAAATATATATTAGTTACACACACATTCAGTAGTATAAGTAGTATACTCAATCGGAACAAATTAATTAGCATCATGTTCATACTTTTGCATTTATAATACGTATTAGTAAGATGAGATAGGTTTATTCTGCCTATAAAGTCTGACAAGCGTATAATACGATCCCTTAGTGGAAAAATAACAATTTAATCCTTTGATCATTTATTATGGACAATTGTTTTTAACAAGACAATTAAATGTTTAACACAACAAGTAATTAATATTTGTAGTCCTAATGCTAGTTATGTGGACATAATAGAAAAAATACGTGCTGAAAATTATGATGAACACACGACTGTTATTATTATGGTTGGCAGTCACATAGGTGTAACTAGGAATGTATTGGAGTCTAGTATACAGAAAATAGTTGAGATCAATAAAACTTCTAAATGTAAAGTTATTGTCAGCTCTTTCCCATACTGTTCTAACTTGACAGAGGAACATAATAGGTGTATTTATAATATAAATTCATACTTATACCAGCAGACGCGTCATCATAGCGATGCAATTTTATTTTTTGATATTAATAAATTTATACATAATTTTACTTTGACTCAGGATACTATGTACCTGTCTAGGAAATTTAAACGACACATAGCTACTTTGTTAGCCTTTAATATACAAGACTCAGTTATAAAAAATATAATGCAGTCACCTCTGATTCAAATTAGTACAGGTACTAATAATAATTATTATTATTTAAACTACTAGACTCGACAAAAGAAGATCTCACTCAAAACATTGTTACCAACAGAGCAGAACAGAGATTTTCTCGCAGAGAATTAGGAATAAAACAGACAAAAGAGAAGCCTGGGCTGTTACTCTGTAATTCGATACACGAAGCAACGACAGTCGAATTGGCTTCGTTTCGGATTTTGCTTACTCTGAACCACTTTCGATCGATCTTCGAATTTTCGAAACGAAGTTCGTGGTTTGACAGCCCGTGATTCGCAAGACGCTACCGCGAAACCTCGAATGGCAGTTTAAGCATCGGAGTTTGACATTATTTTGATCGGAATATAACCTCAAATTATACGACACCAACTGAGCTATCGTTTGTGTTTCGTTTTCAGTTCGCAAATGGTTCGGAGCTTAAATTATAATAAAATGAGTAGATATCTATTTATTAAAAAAGCTCTATTATATACATAAAGGCTGAATTAGAGCCTAGAGAGCTGTCCGAAAGGGAATAATTTAATTAAAAGCATAATTAAAACAGGCTTTTCCTGTTGCAACAATGCAAATGAAGTACTTATCGCTTTGAGCGATTTCATCCGCGCAACATTTAGGCGAGATTGTGGGAAAGAAAAGGCATTAATAAAAACAATTTGAAGAACATACATTTATTATCAAATTAATGTACCTACAAATTACAAATTACTAAAAAGTTCAAGGATTTACTTTTATCCTCTGGATATATACACAACTCAAATGAAATCTCCATTATCAGTTTTTTGCTGTGTTCTGTGGAGAAGAACTGAAATAAATTCAAGTACTACACTTTAAATGTAACTCCAAAACAGCTGCAGCAACTGCGTCTGTCTTTTTTTCTTCTAAGTCTCACAATCTCTGCTTTTTTCCCCTTTTCTTTTGATAGGTTTTTTCTTATGTCCTCTTGAATCCTTCTCTTGTAATCTATGGATAAATAAGTAGGTATTATATTATATTCATTATGTTTCAATTTTCATTTTCAACCTGTGTGTGTGTGTGTTGTTGTCCAGTACCACATTTTCAACCTACGGATAAATAAATACTTAAGTATTCAATTATATTTTGAACTTTAAAATAAATCTAAAAATAAAAATGTTACCTTTTGTCACTGCTTATTTTGTATTCACAACCAACCACCCATCCCGTTTAATAAGGTGACCTCAAGTGGTCAGACTACAATTGCTTGCCCAGGCCTTCCCTTCCATATTCCGTAGAAGGCGACCACAGGCCAAGTCTTCATGCTCCTGCATGAAATTCATCAAGATTTCTTATTCAGTAGTAGCTAGCAGAGATATTCTACGACAAATAAATAAACCTCTTTTACTGTTTACATATTATGAAATAGATAGTGACTAAATTATTATTAAAGATTTATACATACTTACTTTCAAATAACATAGCTAACCGTTCTAATAAACTATAATTTTATAATAAATAATTCAATACAATTTCGTAAATAAAAACAAAGTGCTCTGACAGAACAGCTGCTTTTTTTTTCATTTAGACAAAGTATATTTCAACATACTGCCACTAAAAAATAATTATTCAAAAAATAACTATAAAAAGATGTTTTGGTTTGTTCAAAATAAAGAAAAGGTGATGTAATTACATTAGTTCAAGTTATTTGTTATTTATTTCACATATTTCTTATTAAATTGCAAATTTTATGAAAAACCGATATTTGTAAAACATAATTGTAGAAGGGCATCACTAATTTCTTTAATTCGTTCGTTCAAATCATTCACGATATCAATCCGTCGGTGTCAATGGATTCGAAGAACGGCCGTCGCTTTTCCGAAACGTTTCGCGGTAGGTAATGCCATCGATGATCGGACGAATTGCGTGAACGGATCGAACATCGGTGACGTTTTTCCCGGTTGACCTCCTGGTCTCCTAAAAATTTTTCATCAAAACATTCAAAGCTTCTCCAGCAAGTGTCTAATTTTTGAATTATTTCTAGAAAAAAATAAATATGATATAGTATGCATAACCGAGCACTGGTTCTCAGAATGTAATATGTATATTAACTTTGATAATTATTGTGTTGCCAGTTCGTTCAGCCGAAGGCCTAATAAAAATCATGTCGTGGGTGGCGGATCCTTGATATTATTGCGTAAAGATATTAAATTTAAAAATCGTAAAGATATTATTGGACTTACGGTTGAGCGAAGTGTTGAGGTATCTTGTGTCGAGTTGAATAATCATATTATAGTGTGCGTATACAGGCCGCCATATAGTCAAAATTTTGACATTTTCGAAACTGTGTTGGAGGACATTTTGAAAATCACCTCCAACAGTACAAAACAAGTAATTGTATGTGGGGATTTTAATGTGGATATTTTAATTTCAGGCAACTATACAGATAGAATATTGAGTTTATTTCGGTCATTTAAATTGGATTATGTTTTTCTTGAACCTACCAGAGTGACACCCACATCATCCACTTGTGTCGATAATTTTTTCTGTAGTTGTAATTACACCAGTAAGTCAATTTTAAATTCATTACCATCTGACCACTCAGGTCAAGAAGTAGTGTTCTCCGCTAATCGATCTACTGTAAATTTTGAAATAAAAACTAGACCGATTACTGCTGGTCGTGTGGAAAAATTCAATACCGTTTTGACTGAGAAATTGCCCAATATTGAATGTCTTTCTGATGATCCTAATGAATTATATACAAATTTCTTCACCGTTGTATTTGATGAGTATGATAGAATCTTTCAAGTTAAAAATAAAATCATTGGCACGTCTTTCAAATTTAGTGATTGGGCAACAATTGGTATAAGGAAAAGCAGAGACAAATTGTTTGAGCTGTACGAAATAAAAAGCTACACTAATAGTGACACATTTAAAGATTATGTTAGGGATTATTCAAAAACTTTCAAAAAGGTCTGCTTAGTCGCTAAAGCCAATTATATAAGTAATAAGATTAAAAGTGCGGACGATAAAATAAAGGCAGTTTGGAAAATTATAAATAACGAAACTGGAAAAATGAAACAACGCGATAATGATATTGTTCTAAATTCAGTCAAGGGACCTGTTGCTACTAACATAGAAGTAGCCCAAGAATTTGAGAACTTTTTTTCTAATATTCCAATAAAAACGACAGAACTTCTTAATTCTTCACCTTTTGTCTCTGCTTCGATACTTGAAAAACACATAAAACCTTGTAAAGATGAATTTAAATTTAAACATGTAAATGTAAACACTGTTATCAAAGCTTTTAAAGAAATTAAAGTAAAAGGAACAGAAGATGTATGGGGAATGTCTGTTAAGGCTTGTAGTAAAGTAATTGACACACTGGCTCCATATCTCGCCGCCATCTTTAATACATGTGTTGATGAAGGGGTCTTCCCAGACTTAATGAAATATAGCAAAGTAATACCCTTGTTCAAAGCTGGTGATAAAAGTGATCCTAGTAATTTTAGACCTGTATCTATTTTACCAGTCCTAAGTAAAGTTTTTGAAAAGATTATACTCAACCAATTGCTGTCTCATTTTAATAAACATTGCCTACTTCATAAACAGCAATTTGGATTTACAAAAGGACGTTCTACCACCGACGCAGGTGTTGCGCTCATAAAGCATGTCTTTGACGCATGGGAGGATTCTTGCGATTGCATAGGTGTCTTCTGTGACCTTTCAAAAGCATTTGATTGTGTTCAACATGAAACCCTATTGCTTAAATTAAAACATTATGGGGTCAAAAACAATGCACTTAAACTAGTTCAGTCCTATTTAGAAGGCAGGATTCAAAAGGTACAAATAAATGAAATAAAATCAAAGGGGTCTTTAGTTACAATGGGTGTGCCGCAAGGTTCTATATTAGGACCTTTCTTATTCTTAGTTTATATTAATGATTTGCCATGTGTTGTACATAATCTGTCAAACATTGTTTTATTCGCGGATGACACTTCTCTTATTTTTAAACTAAACCGAAGATCACCTCAGTATAATGAGTTAAATAGCACTCTTCAACAGGTTCATAACTGGTTTACTGCTAACAACCTGGTATTAAACGCAAAGAAGACTAAATGCATTAAATTTACCTTACCAAATGTAAATAGCTGTAGGGGTGACATTGTGTTAAATAGTGAGCGGCTTGATCTGGTAGACAGTACAGTCTTCTTGGGTATAACTATTGACGCCAAACTGCAATGGAGTCCTCATATATCTTCTCTGTCGGGGAGGCTTAGCTCGGCTGCGTATGCAGTGAGAAAAATAAGACAGTTAACAGACATAGCAACAGCTAGGTTAGTTTATTTCAGTTACTTTCATAGTATAATGTCTTATGGTATCTTGATGTGGGGCAGGGCATCCGATATTAACACAGTTTTTATTTTGCAGAAAAGAGCCATTAGGGCAATATACCAACTTCGCTGTCGGGAATCACTTAGAGAACTGTTTAAAGAAATAGACATCTTGACAGTTCCGTGCCAATATATTTATGCAAATATTATGTACGTTAGGAAAAATATCCACGAATTTAAAAAGAATTCTGATATTCACAAACGTAATACTAGAAATGGAAATAAACTAGCTCGTGATAACTATAGATTGGCTAAAGTCAGTACTTCTTTCGTGGGGCTCTGTGTACGCTACTATAATAAAATACCTGATGATATTGTAAATCTTCCAGAAAAAAGGTTTAAATGCCACGTGAAACGGCATCTATGTAAGAATGCGTACTATGGATTGGATGAATATTTGAATGATAAGAAAGCTTGGTGTGTAGAGACTTCAGCTCGACACGAGAAACGCTGTGCTTAATCTAAGGTAATATTATTACTAAAATTTGTTTGTAAAAACCTACGTAATTGTGCAACATTGTAGTGCGGTCGACTATGCAATTGGGAAGCCATTAATTAGATTGTCGTGATACCATCTGGCTGACTGAGTATTCATGCTCACTAAAGTGTCCTGACTTGCGGTGGCGTGTGGGCCGGGTCGTTGGGTTCCCTCTAATATGGTTGAGCCCGGCGATGGCTGTCCCATACGTCAAACCCGTGAACGTGGTGCTGCTTGGGGGACTGGTCTGCTCTAGTCGATTGCCGATTGTTTTATTGTTTATATAGTTTAGTTTTTCTACTTTGACTGGTTGCCTTCCTTTAATTTCATATTTCGTCTGCACTCTTTGTTATATTAATCAAATTGTATAAAATAATAATTACCTATGTAAAAATATTTTGAAAAGATGCAACGCCTGTGGAGTTTCTTCCGGCGGGTTCTTCTCCACAGAAGACAGCCAAATTGTGAACCCGCCTCGACGTCAAAAAATGATTTGTGAAATCTTACTTTGAATAAACACTATTTGACTTTGACTTTGACTTTCTAGATGATTAATACATTTTATTACAGGCGTGTAATCTTTAGATCTCATCACTTTACTTTTTAACACGCTTTTATTAGCTTCACTTGTAAGTACGTATGTAAGAAAATCTTGAAATCTTAATTTGACCCACATCCCGGTCTTCGATTGGGATGGAGTTTTGCACACGCTCTGAGTTCTGATGACAATACATGACTAGCTAAGAAACGTCATTACAAATCCAATATAGCGGCCTCCCAAAAATGGCGGACTGGCTGTTTGAAATCCACCCCCATGATATGAAAGGGTTTGCTGTCAGGAATACGAAAAAAAATAGTTACGTAACTTAAATCTAATATGGCAGACGTCCAAGATGGCGGACAGAAAGCGTGTTTTTTACCTATTTTAATTATTTTATTACTATTACAGTCCACTGCTAAACTACAAACCCCACGCTTAACAAATTGATTGGGGAACATACCACTTATTTTTATTTCAGTATACCTAGATACGGAACCTTAATAACTGTAGTTTTTGATATCATCATTATGGCAAGTAATTAATATGAAACTATATATACTACTTTACGGTTGGATTGCTTCAAACAAAAGAATGTAAAATATCATTTTGGACAACAAAAAATGGGTTCTTACCACTGGGTGTGCCTTTTTTATTACGGTATTACTTTGCATGAATATTTTGATTATATTTCTTGGGGACATGTAAAGCCTGACCAAAGAAATAAGAAGCCTGCTCTGGCGCCACGTGTATATTTTAACGACTATGGCAACAATTTCCCTTATAAAATTAGTTCCATTGAAATTCCGCAATATGGCGAGGCTACTTATTTCTTTGGTCAGGCTTTATGTAACTAAAGCTGACTAACTATTACAGGGACTCCGATAAATTAAGAAAAATAAATATACATGCTTTGCTTGTGTGATTCTTCTTCTTATCGTGTGGGTTAACAACCTACCTCACAAACCCTGGTGTCGGAATTGTTGAGCCGCCTTAGGCTTCCGACATGTCTCCAATAACGACTACATTCGTAGATAGTAGCCGGGACCAACGGCTTTACGTGCCTTGCGAAGCACGGAATCATTTTACTTTTCGGACAATCAGGTGATTCAGCCTGCAATGTCCTAACCAAACTGGGGAAAGTCTCACAAAGTAATATTTGTCCGACGGATCCCCACCGGGATTCGAACCCGGAACCTCCGTAACGTCAGACCAGCTTTTGACCATTCGACCAAGGAGGTTGTTCGTTTGTGTTTTTTTTTTGGTGTACAGTAAGCTGACGAATTAGGTGACCCCCCCGAGGCGCCGTTAAACGCCATCTATCGCTACAAAGGGGCAGAAAAGAACGAACTAATGGCTATAATACTTTGTCAGTGTAGTTAAGAATGTGTTGCCTTATTTCAACGGTCTCTTTAAGTTACAGCGTGGATGTCTGGGGTTCACCTTATTCGTCAGCTTACTGTACGTAATTTACACGGAAAAGTAAAAAAACAACGCGGGCGTATCCGCGGCGGACTGCTAGGTCATAAATTCACTGCATAGTATAAAACAAAGTCGCTTTCTCTGTCTGTCCCTATGTCCCTATGTATGCTTAAATCTTTAAAACTACGCAACGGATTTTGATGCGGTTTTTTTAATAGATAGAGTGATTCAAGAGGAAGGTTTATATGTATAATACATGCATAATTATACTTAAGGATAACCCACAATAACCATTTTCCCGTGCGGAGCCGGGGCGGGTCACTACGTCACTAGTGTCATAATAAGAGAATCCTAGTTCCCACGTACCAGCGGCGGCGCCGGCGCATCGGAATCCTTTAAAAAGTGTTCCACGTCGATCGATACTGTTATCTTTGGCCGGAGGCAGTCCGCTAGCCACATCCCTTCAGGGTCATGAGGGACGGAAAACAGGCTAACCCATTGATTAAGGATGTGCACGATTACCAAGTTTATTTGCAGCTAAGAGCGCACCCATCCCAAACACTGCGAAAGCAAATTAGACTATCGAAGCGGCATAAATACCTTTGTTTTACAAAGTTGTTTTTGCTGGCGCTCTACGACCACAATGTATTATAAAAAGTGTACAACAAGCGCAAATATCGTATCGCAGTGTGACACAACCTTTAATTTACTTCGCAAGTGTGCACAGGTTTCCTCACGATGATGTTTTCCTTCACCGTAAGAGCGTGAAATAAACGTCATATGAATTACACATTGGTATGTGCCGAGACTTGAACCCGCGAACTTCCGAATGGAAGTCGACAGCTTTAGCCACTTGGCCACCGACGACACTCAGTGCAAACAATACGTTTTTAATTTTCATTTTCATATAACTCGAGTATCTTGTACCTAATTTAATGAAAAAAATTGTCTAACTACCCACGCTCTATTTTACCTCGTGTTAAAAATAGACGAATAATATAAAAAAAGAATATTATTGTCTTTTCATTTTAAATCTCAATATTGTCCTCTAGACAAAGACCTTTATCCAATTTAACACATTTATACCAACATACGTAGGTGGTAAGGACTTATGTGGGTTGAAAATCAATCCATTTGACATTCAACCTTATCACCATTGGAATACATCTACACTTTCATCATTACCTTACGCCTAGAATTACCATCAATGAATATTGAACTTAACGGTAAAGGAATAAGATAGCTTTTTGTTTGATTGTACAAAGCAGTGTTGCCTTTTTTAGAAGCCCTAAGGTTAAATTCACGCGTGGGTTGCCATGAGTAATAAAAATAATGATTCAAATAAATGTGAATAAACTTTCGTTAAAGGACGTGGGTTGGAAACGAAATGTAAGTGATAAGGTTTTTTTATTAAGATAAGGTTGCGCGGCTTTTAAAATACGGCTTGGGACACAAAATGCGATATAGATAAACTCTAGGCATTTAGCAAATAGTCTCGCCTTACAGTAATATTGTTAAAATAATGTAGGAATGTCAGTTCATTTGCATATTTGTCGATAAGGCTGCCTTTTGGCTGTCCTATTTGTTTTTTCCTTTCTTTATATTATAAGTGTCAATAAAGAATACAAAGACAAATCCGGTGAAGCTTGATTGGTCGTACCTTTTCGACACAAGCATAGATCAATTCAAAAAAAGAAAGAAAAATCAGAACTCAGCTTTAAACTGTATTCCAGTTTTTAAACTGGAATACAGTTGTTCAGCTTTTATGCACAGCTGCTAAACGGATTAGGATTAAATTAGATTAAGCAGATGAGGCGTTGATTTAATGCAAGCTAGATTTTTTGACTTTTTACTTTGGCCACTAAAATATTTTACGGAGAACCCACTAACAACATTTAAATATCACTTTAGCCTCACTTACTTGCTTCAACATTTTTATTTTAAAAATACAGTAAACACAGAATACCGAATAAAAGTCCCTGGAATAAGATGCTTTGAAAATTATCTAGTTGTTTTTTGTTATTTCCCGTGGTAAAAAGTATCGGAGATATAAGGTACCAGGTACCACCATGCAAAATTTCATTTAAATCGGTCCAACGGCTCCACAGATTAGCGTGTACAAACAAACACACGGGCATTTTTTTCAAAAATTGTATTTTTGTGTTCAGCTACACTCCCTTTATCACCTACAATTTAGTTTTTTTAAACAAATCAATGTAAAAACACGCCGATTCTTCAGTTTTATTATAGTATAGATAAATTTGTAGCACATAACTCAATTGTCGCATGCCACAACATTATGTAGCATGTGACAAAGTTTTATGTTTAGCCTTTGTAACCGCAGTTGAAAGGCTAGTGTAACAATAAATCTAGTGCCATATTGAAGAAGAAAAAAAATAAAGGTGACCGCAGCCAACCAGATAGGCAGGTTTTGCCGCCTTCCATAAAGAAAAACAAAAAAAACGAAAACGCACTGTCTTTTGTTTTTTTTTATCGCGTCTTTTGTTACCCATTAATTATCTATTCTGTGGTCGTGTGTGAAAACCTGTGTAAAACTAGAATTCAAGGGGGTTTTTACGCGGGAATCGAGAGGAAATGGCGGGTTCATTGTTTCGTCCTTTTTAAAATTAGTTTTTCATGGTAATTGTGGTTTTAATATGGTGGAATTAGTGCGATAATGTGCCGTGAAAGAAGAACTATTCAATGAAAGTGAGAAATAATGAGTGGTTAGCTGTTTCTGGTTTGATACCCCGCGTTAAACTTCAGTATCATTGGAATGTAAGAACCACCCTTGCATTTCAATGATCACGTAACAAGAAATGAAACTACTGAAGACGTTTAACATTGATACAAGAAATGACTAAAGACGACGAAATGAAACTGAAGAAATAATGATGAAGACATTAAACTTGGATAATGCAAGAAACTACTAAAGACTAGGCTGTATGGGCTTAGATCCCTTTGCCTTTCCCATAAGGGAGAAAGAAACTAAAAAAAAAAAAAAAAAAAACTAGAATTCAAGTCTCTTTTTGCGATTTTTAAATCGAGTTTTACTTGCATCTTGAGTATGAAATAACACAAATAACAGTAATTTTATTGATGTTCTGGAGACTAGCGTGAAAACCTGCAATAACTGTAGGCTCAAAATCGGACATAATATATATCATACTGATATTATAAAGAGGAAATATTTGTATTTTGTGTTTGTGTGTGTATATGTTTGTATCGAATAAACTCAAAAACTACTGAATCGATTTTAAAAAATATTTTACCATTAGAAAGCTATATTCACCCTGAGTAACATAGGCTACCTTTTACCGCAGAAAAATGCCTCATTCCCACGGGAAAACCCGTCAATGCGGGCGAAGCCGCGGCGGAAAATAAGTCATTAATAAAAGACAAAAAAAATAATTCTGCTATTATTATTTAGCTTTTGTTTTTTTTGCATATTTTTTGCGACTGTTAATAAAATACTTTATTGACACCAAAATAAAGAGAGTTTTAACTCAAGACAACAATACTAAACTCATACAAGAGTAAAAGGCGCCCTTATTGGTAAGGTAGTCATCTTTCCCAGGCATATAATTGTTCACCTAGACAAATAATTATTTGTCTAGGTTATAATCATGAGACGGCTGTTACCATCGGCCTGCGACATATTCACTATTTTATGTGTGTCCACTATCCTATGTGTTATTCTGACGTATATGCTATATTATTTTAAAGTTTCATTATAATCCATTCAGTAGTTTTTGCGTGGAAGAGTAACAAAAATACTTCCATCCATAGTCACAAATTTTCGCGTTTATATTATAGTAGTAGGATGTCTTTTTACAGATTATTTCTTATTTTGATAATTCTTCTTTTATTGGAAAAGGAGTACTCCAAATTTGGTACAATATAAATTTGAAAAAATAAATCAAAACCTAAGGGTAAGAAAACAGGGGATGACTGAATGTCGATTTTCCCGTGGGAACTATGTATTTTCCCGCTGTAAAAGGTAGCCTAGATCCTTCCTTAGGGCGTATTCTATGCCTGTACAAAGTTTCATCAAAATCAGTTCAGTGGTTTATGGGTGACAGCATAACAAACAGACAAACAGAAAAAGGTTTTTTGGCTTTTCAAGTCTTTTCGGCGGTTTAACGTTTCGTTAAAAAGATTTTATCGCTAAAATATTGCAATATTAAGCAACTAGCACACTAGTCTACGTCAGCGCGCCAAATAAGGGGGCTTGCACACGACCGATAACCATATTGGTGTTTAACCGCGACTAATCGGTGTTGCGACAGTCGCCCATCTGTGGGTGGACTTATTCATACATTTCTGTTTCTTTGTGACGCTCTTGAGGTATCTAATACAATAAAATTATCCTTTGTTGATATCAAATGTCTTTTTTTTATTATCACTAGCGACCCGCCCCAGCTCCGCACGGGAAAATGGTTATTGTGGGTTATCCTTCAGTATATTATGCATGTATTATACATATAAACCTTCCTCTTGAATCACTCTATCTATTAAAAAAACCGCATCAAAATCCGTTGCGTAGTTTTAAAGATTTAAGCGTACAAAGGGAGGGAGATGGGGAGGGACATAGGGACAGAGAAAGCGACTTTATTTTATACTATGTATTAATAAAGATTTAAGCGTACAAAGGGAGGGACATAGGGAGGGACATAGGGACAGAGAAAGCGACTTTATTTTATACTATGTAGTGATGTGTACATTTTTAACCGGTAGACATATAAGAACAAGACCTGCATGTAAAATGCACTGTAAATTGTGTACATATTATGTATAGTGCTGTTAATGTACCCGTTGAAATAAATAAATAAACACATCCATACTAATATTATGAATGCGAAAATGCGTAGGTATGTCTGTTTGAATATGGAATTTCTACTTTTTTTCTTTTATTTTTATGGCACTATTTACTCTTTGTGCCAGTGCAGTGTCAACTATTTACAAAATATACTTTCACACATAAACTAAACAACAGATTGACATGATTATGTTTTGACAAAAATGAAAAGCTGCCAGTGCGCATATCGCATATAAAAGACATCAACGTGAGCTACATTTGTTTTTTTTGGGTTTTATTTTGAGAGTTCTGAAGTCATCTCAAAAGCAAAAAAAGGAAACTTACGCATCTTTAATTATTTGAAACGTCAGTGGCTAAATGGTTAGGGCCGTTGACTTCCATTCGGAAGTTCGCAGGTTCAATCCTCGACACCAATGTGTTTTTGCTTTTCGATTTCATATTCGACGCTTTTTATTACAGTGAAGGAAAATGTGAGAAAACCTGCACACACCTGCGAAGTAATTCAAAGGTCATGAGAGTAGACCAGCTCTCCCGAAGCCAGCGTGGTCGACTAAGGCCTATCCACCCTGATTTCAGGGTAGGCTCGATGCCCTCATTGGAGATATCTATACTAATGTAATACTAATATTGTAAAGAGGAAAGGTTTGATTGTTTGTTTGCATCGAATAGGCTTCGAAACTACGGAACCGATTTCAAAAATTCTTTCACCATTAGAAAGCTGCATTAACCTTGAGTAACATAAGCTACCTATTACCGCAGGAAAATAACTCATTCCCATGGGAAAAACTGTTAACGCGGGCGGAGTATAAAAATAATTGTCAAGGTTTACGAGACTAATTACTGTACTAACTAATTCTAAGCGGAAAGCTAGTATATTATATAGGGTATACTGTGCAAAGTTCATTAATAAAGCCAGTGAGTAGCGTTCCTGAGATCCTCATCAAAATGTATGGGGCGCGTTCCATACAAAACGCATTGTTCCATACCCGTGTTCCATACAGCCGCAATTCGCGGAATACGGGCGGCGTAATTAAAGCTTAAGTGCAGTCACTTGCGAGCCGCGGCTACTTGCGTACCTAAGGGGACAACATACATTCATTCATAAATAAATAAATAAATAAATGAATAATTTTGGAAGCAAAAGTGGACTGTAATCAATACATAGTATAAAACAAAGTCGTTTTCTCTGTCCCTATGTCCCTATGTCCCTATGTATGCTTAAATCTTTAAAACTACCCAACGAATTTTGATGCAGTTTTTTTAATAGATAGAGTGATTCAAAAGGAAGGTTTATATGTATAATACATGCATAATATACTTAAGGATAACCCACAATAACCATTTTCCCGTGCGGAGCCGGGGCGGGTCGCTAGTTATTATTAAAAATGGTTTTGTTTTGTGGAAATTAAATACTATATTGAACATTATACGAGTACTTGTGTTGTTGAGAAGAAGGACAGATACAGAATTAATACAAGAAAGTAATTTTGAACAGGGAAAACAATAATAATTGAATTTTTCGTTCTGTTTTTTAATTTACCTATTAATTTTTTATTTCTGTTTTTATGGTCTTTTTTGATTAATATCTTTTTGTAAGGCTTTATTAAACACACCTCTACACCTCGAGAGGATCAAATTTATGATCTATTTATTTTGTTGTCCTTTTTCTTTGCATTTTGTCCTACCTATGTGCTGGGAATAAATGAATTCTCATTATTTCATTTTTTTATGGTTTGATTTGTACCTTTGAAAACTTTTGAATCTTAAAAACAAGGAATACCTTAAAAAATATGGTGTAGATTATGTATGAAGTCATGTTTTTGTAGGATTATCCAAACATTTTCTTTAACAACCAGCGATAGTCGAAATTTTACTTTTTGATTCTGGTAACCCTACTTTCGCTTTCTTTTTCTTTTTGTGTTCAAACCCTGCTGCATTCCAAATTCGAAATCTCATTGCATTGAATACAGTGTTGGGCAAAATTTAGTTTGATTAATGATTGATGACTAATGATTAACTACGTCAATCATGATTGATTACTAATGATTTGTTATTCATCAATCATGCCATGATGATTGATGATTGATTAGTTTCAATCTTAATCATCAATCATGATTGACCATTTATGATTGTTTATTTTAAACATCATCATCCTTTTTTGAACCAAAAAATTTTGTTTTTTCAATTTAATTATAAAGTATTTTAAATTTCGAACATACCCTATATTATTTTAGGTAACAATTCTGTTGTGTTTAAGATAAAGTCAAAAGTAAAAGTGAACTGTAATAAGAATTGACCATTTTACGTTAAATACGAATCGGCTCGCGGTTCTCTTAGAATTCAATTTATGAATCTTTTCGCAGTTCACTTTTCTTAAATGGCGCTTTTGGCCCCCAGGACGCTAATAAGATGATATTATATAAATGAATTAGATCAAAAGTTAAGTGCGATATAAAAACAAGGCATTCACATTTCATACACACTTGTTAGAAGCACACATTTGTTAGAAGCATTAATCATTAGTCATGATTACAACTAACGATTGATGATTTGTCGATTTAATCATGATTACAACTAACATGGTTAGTCATGATTAAATCAATCATGACTAAATTAGTCATGATTGATTAGTTTGATTGAAAATTTAGTTGATTTGCCCCACACTGATTGAATACAACTTATTCATGTTAAATAATTCTACAAACTCGGAGAGTGTGGCGGTCCCTTAACAAGCCGAAACGCGCGAAACATTTTTTAACGATACAACTTTGAAAATAGAACAAAATCGAGAATGTTTTAAAAACAGAAGTGTTTTTGTTTTTCGCGCTATTTTCGCTCTCACAAAGGTGTTCTCTTTTTAAATATAATACGATGTTGTGGTTGCTGGTTTATGAACTTTGTGCTAAGAATAACTTGTGGGTGCTTGCGGTTAAAAATACTTTGACCTCTTAACCGCCATGGTCTGAAATATAAGACTTACCAAATCGAGCTCACAACGCCGCCGTCTCATAAATAAGACTAATGATTTGACTGTTTTTTTAGTGTAATTGACTATATTTTTTAACATTAATAAAGAACTCCCCACAATTGATAAAAATACACATTATTGAAACTAGACTTTGTTTGGTAGGAGCAAGTTCTTAGAAAATATGCTTGGCGGTTAAAAGGTTAAACGATACATTTTTCATTCAAAAGTTTGCAGGTTCAGGCCTCGGCACGTACCTACTTGTGTTTTTAGCTTTGGAATTCATATGTACGTTTATTCGACGCTCTTACGGTGAAGGGAAACATCGTGATGAAACCTGTACACTATAAATAATTTATTATTAACTAAGACACATAAAATCATATGATTATCCGAATTATAAAATACTTAGATTAGAGGGCTATTATAAAACCATATTAGTGACTAACCTTCCGCCGCGTAAACATTTTTCCCAGTGGGAATAAGGATTTTCCCCGCGATAAAAGGTAGCCTATGTTACTCCCCAAGGTCTAATCTATCTTTATAGTAAGTTCCGTTTAGTTCAGTTCAGTAGTTTTTGAGTTTATTCATTACAAACATACACACAAAAATACAAATCTTTCCTCTTCATCATCACTACATAGTAAACAAAGTCGCTTTCTCTGTCCCTATATCCCTATGTATGCTTAAATCTTTTAAACTACGCAACGAATTTTGATGCGGTTTTTTTTAATAGATAGAGTGATTCAAGAGGAAGGTTTATATGTATAATACATGTATAATATACTTAAGGATAACCCACAATAACCATTTTCCCGTGCGGAGCCGGGGCGGGTCGCTAGTAAAGTATAAAACAAAGTCGCTTTCTCTGTCCCTATGTCCCTATGTATGCTTAAATCTTAAAACAAAGCAACGGATTTTGTTGCGGTTTTTTTAATAGATAGAGTGATTCAAGAGGAAGGTTTATATGTATAATACATGTATAATATACTTAAGGATAACCCACAATAACCATTTTCCCGTGCGGAGCCGGGGCTGGTCGCTAGTTCTTTATAATATTAGTGTAGAAGTGTAGATGTAGATAATCTAACTAAGATCTATGTTTTAAATTGAATTTATTACTAAACCTTTTACTTGCTATAATTAGTTTGTAATCTTTAATAGTAGCTTTATATTAAATTTTATTACCTAATTAAACTTAAGACATAAATTCCATATTTTACTACACCGGGGTTGCGTAAAGAATGTAGCGTATTTCCCATAACTATTGAACCGACTTTGATATAAAGTAGGGTACCAATTTAAAGACATTTGTAATGTAAATAAATAAACAGTTAGACATATATAAACAAACTAGCTTTCCGCCGCGGCTCCGCCCGCAGTTTTTCCCGTGTAAAATAAGTAATAATTAATAATAAGTAATAATAAAAAAAGTAATAATTATAAATAAATAATTTTTGAAATTGGCACAGTACTTTTGAGTTTATTAATTACAAACATACACACACATCTCTTTATAATATTAGTATGATATTAATTTTATAAAGAGGAAAAAATTGATTTTTTGTTTGTTTGCACAGAATAGGCTCCGAAACGACTGAACCGATTTTAAAAATTATTTCCCTGTTGGGAAGCTGCACCATCCTCGGGTAACACAGACTATATTCTATTTTCAACAAAATTAGGGATCCAAACCAAACCTCTAATAATGGGAAGGTTTACGTTGTTTTCTATGAATCTAAAAATATCTAATAATGTAACCCAAGCCAAGATGTGAAAATATTCCTAACTAGCGACCCGCCCCGGCTCCGCACGGGAAAATGATTATTGTGGGTTATCCTTAAGTAAATTATGCATGTATTATACATAAAAACCTTCTTCTTGAATCACTCTATCTATTTAAAAAAACCGCATCAAAATCCGTTGCGTGGTTTTAAAGATTTAAGCATACATAGGGACATAGGGACAGAGAAAGCGACTTTGTTTTATACTATGTAGTGATAGTGATAATTAAATATGCTCCTGAAACTATATAGAAGCCATTTTGATGAAACTTAGCTCTGAGATAGAATAAACCTTGGAAAAGGAAAAAGGTTACCTTTTACCGCGGGAAAATTCCTCATTTCCATGGGAATAACTGTTAACGCCGGCGGAAAACTTTGTGGTCCGGTCGGTCCAATAGTTGACACACGGCTGTTTATATTTTGAAGTCGGGTTTATTTTTCTAATTACCATTTTTTATTTAAGCACGAGAGTGTCGGTGGCCAAGTGGCTAGGCCCGTTGACTTCCATTCCGAAGTTCACGGGTTCGAACCTCGGCACGTACCAATGTGTTTTCGATTTTCGAATTCATATGTACGTTTATTCGACGCTCTTGCGGTGAAGGAAAACATCGCGAGGAAACTTGCACACACTTGTGAAGTAATTCAAGGGTTGTGTGTGAAGTTGACCAACCCGCACTGGGCCAGCGTGGTCGACTAAGGCCTATTCACCCTGATTTTAGGGTAAGCTCGAGCCCCTCGGTGGGGACATATATGAGGTGTTAATGATTTAAGCACTTCTTTTAAAGTATAAATAGGTGTTTAGTATTCTCAATGAACTGTAATTCCTAACTTCGTCACGACAAATGCACTGCGACAAGACTAGACTTGCTAGCACGCTTAGTTATTCACTATAGTCTTCACTGCGTATGTTGGAGACCGTACTCTATTTTATTTTATTTATAACTGTCACACCCGCGGCTCGTCAGATCCTGGGAGAGCGATAAGTTGATTAAAGATGAGGAAAACTTCGAGGAGCTAGGAGCTTCTGCTTGAGCGGTACTAAGAATGAAATAGCATTTTTCACTAGCACAGTCTTACACTGGTTTATTCACATAAGTACAGAGTTTATTAAATTTATAAATAAAACTTGAGAAAATGGCCTAATTCGTTGAGGCCTGGAGAATAAGTGAAAAGTATTAATTGAAAATGACATATGAATGACGAATGAATTCCAAAATTGAATATTCAAATTTAGACGAAAAATAAATGGTAAATGCGATGAGAATGAAGGGGCAACGAGGTGGCATGCAAGGCTCCTCGTTACATAACTAGCTGTTCGCTGTTTTTTTTTTATTTTCCGTGCAATTTCCCGTAGGAATGTTTTATTGCTCCATATGATAAAAAAATATTTGACAACACAATTGCAAATACCATGGTTCTCCAACAAATGTTTTTTATTATTATTATTATTATTGTCAACACCTCCCTTAATCCCTTTTAAGGTAGAGGCGATCAGACGTGGACCGTTTTTAGTATTTTTAATCAACTATTGTCCAATACGTATTGACAAGACTATATCTCAAACACGCATGACTAGTTATATCCTGTGTCTGTACTCGCTTCAAGATAAATTCTAATTGAGTTATTACTCGACAGTAAAAGAAATGAGTATTTATTTGGAATGGATAGTTTTTATAAATGACAACCTTTTAAGAGTAGGTACGCTCGGCAAAAAAGCGAGGGAGAAGTAATTAAAGCCCAACCAAAGAAATAAGAAGCCTCGCCATATTGCGGAATTTCAATGGAACTAATTGTGTAAGAACAAATTGTTGCCATAGTCGTAAAAATATACACGTGGCGCCCCCAGAGCAGGCTTCTTATTTCTTTGTTCAGGCTTTAACGCTCAACTTTATGTTTAAGGGTACAAAGTTCAAATTAATGTAGCAAATAAATTAACATAGTTACCTTTGCCTTATTAAGGGTTAATATTACATTGGGCTAAATTCTGCCGAGGCCGCTAAAATCTCTAAATTTAAGTTGTTCTTTCATTCATATGGGAATCTGAAAGGATGGGAGATGAATGAATTTAATTTCGAATGAATGATAGGCTTGTGTCAGTCACGTGGTCTTCTTGTTAGACCTTGTTTTTAACCCCCGACGAAAAAGAGGGGTGTTATAAGTTTGACTTGTGTATCTGTCTGTCTGTCTGTGGCATCGTAGCTCCTAAACGGATGCACCGATTTTGATCTAGTTTTTTTTGTTTGCAAGGTGTCACAATCGAGAGTGTTCTTAGCTATGATCCAAGAAAATATCTTCAGCCATTTGAAGATTATCAGCTCTTTTCTAGTTGTTGAAAGGATCAAGTAACGGTTTTGTGTCGGGGGTTATTTTTTTTTAATTTAGTGTTATCTTAGACCATGACCGAGGCTTAATAAGTTTGACAAGATGGCCGCTGGCAACTTGATTGTCAGAACTTCGTTTTGATAATTCTCGCGAACAGTTATTGGCTCGAGGCGGAATTATTATATGCGCATGAGGCTATGTTTGGTAAACGGTGCATTCCATAGCGAACAAAATGTCAGTGGTGTGACGGGTAGGCTTGCTGGCTTTCACGTGGTGGTCTTCGAAGCCTTCTTTACAAATTTTCAAGTCCGGTGAAGCTTGATTGGTCGTACCTTTTCGACACAAGTATAGGTCAATTAAAATAAAATTGTACTTGTATTTTTTTTTCAAAAGAGTTTTTATTGACCGAGTAGGATCTTAATAATTAATAACTAATATTTTACGCTGATAATATTTCAAAAAATCTCGAAAACTTCAATAATCTTTTCCTTGAACTACGACATATTCGTACTTAGATCACACATACATAATGTATGACACATTGAAATCGGTTTAGCCGTTTAGTAATTACGAGGGAACCAATAGACGGACTAAGTATACCTACACACACACATTCGGATCAAAAACATAATTCTGCTTGTTTTTTTAGCGCAGTCGTATAATAAAAGAACCGACTTACAGTCTTAAACAAGAAGTTCTATACCATTTCAATAAGTATAACGAACTGAGTATTTACTTAGTTTAGTAAGTACTAAAACTTTAATGTCATAGACGTTTACAAGACAGTGGCCACTACATTGCCACCTTAATTTTAACCCTATACTCCCAACAAAAAGTCGAAAACGAATGCATTTTATAAAGTTGTTTTGCTTTATAAAGGGTTTAGCATCCCGATTTTATCAAAAAACCCATAAAATATAATCAGTAAGATATGATGCCACACACATAAGTAAGGAACCTTTAGCTGGCCGGTAAAAACAGAAAAATTACTGTCGCGAAAAAAGTAATGGTTCTATTTTTAAAAAACAGCAGCCATTTTTGTTTTTTGTTTTTCTCCGTGCCATTAGCCAGCCAGGAATACGTGGAATTAATGAAATTGTATGAACCATAGAGTAGATTTTTTTGCTGCAAATTATGAACTATCTTAGTGCCTGCGGCTTCTTTTCAACTTATCTTTATGAACGTTTTTGTTAACCTCTCAATTTCTCATTTAGTGGTGAAGTGCATTTACGAGTAATATGTACATACAAGTACATATTGCAAGAATTATTAAATAAATAAATGTATGGGATAAATCATAAACGGCCATCTGACTCCAAACTAGGCAGAGCTTGTACTATGGTTATCAATAGCTGATATCATATCAAATTCTGTCATATCACGTGTTTTTATACTTTCAAATAAGTATTTTTGCTGAAAGCTTGTTTTCTTATTTTGAGCTGTATAATATTAATATTATATTTAATTTGATATTATTATAATATTTTTCGCAATTTTCCTGCTTGGATGTCTGGAAGAGATTGCTACTTTAGCAATAAGGCCGCCTATTGATTCCTGTTTCACTTCAAAAAATTGAATTATTTGTATTTATTTCAGATGTCAATAAAGAATATTTTGTATTGTGCTTATTGTATTAGTACCTATATTCCCACAGGTAATAATATTAGGAACGGAACTGCGAAGCGAAAAGTTAGCTACCAATAAAAATAAATCAGAGTAAGAAACCATTTACGATCGCTTCTCGACGACAGCCGATAGCTGTTATAATACCTGTTATTACGTAACTATTACGAGGTGTTACTGGACGCAATACTCGTACGAGTACGCCATTATCTCCGCAAAGTGTTGTTACTGGGAACGCAGATTGGTTTGGTTTATTTTTCTATTTTAGTCTCACAAATGTATACAATCGTGTGATTATTATTTTAAATCGGAGCGAAAAATGATAGGTAAATATTTTGTTGTGGCAGAAAATCGAACCTGCATCTAAATAATTATCGTAAAAATACGGGATCGGTTTAAACGTAAAAACCATCGTGAATTTAAGGTTTATTATTTAAATAATAGGTACCTACTCTACATCAACATCCTTGCTCTACAAAAAACTTAAAAAATAACTGTTTCTTTTTTTCATTAGTTGGTACCCATTGGAAAAGGCAAAGACATAAAGCTATGTAGCCGTCGTCTCAAGTTAAGCCATATTTAATGTGATATAATATTATTTAATTTAGTGGCTAATTTTAATATTGTTTGATTTAATTTTTATTTTATTTGATTTTTTTATATTTTGTATTTTAATTTAAACTTTAATAATGATTTTTAATTGTAACTTAATTTTTTTGAAAAGTGTAATTCAATATGAGATTATCCTGAAATAAATTATTATTATTATTTAGTATTTTCTTACATATCCAGGTTTAAATTTAGTTCTTCAGAAGTTTCATTTCTCAATCATTTATATAAAAACTAGCTTTTCACCTCGCAGCTCCGCCCGCACCAGTTTTCTCTGATTGAGGGATTTTCCCGCCCGCGGTAAATGGTGGCCTATGTGTTACTATTTAAGCTACATCATTGCAAAAAAAAAATACATGCATCCTAACAAACTTTCGCGTTTATAATATTAGAGACGAATGTCTTCAGTTAAGTAACAAAAAAGTTAAGTAACCTACAAACAATCAAACAAAAAAGTATTATAATTATAACTTCTGAAATGACGTCATTAAGTGTACTAAGGGAGCCTATAATGAACAAAATAATTTTGAGTTTGGAATTTAAAAATAACTGCGCATGGGCAGGCTTTTTTTGCAAAGGCCAAGGTCACAATATTTATTCATAATCGCTCCCGTTCCCACTGCAATCATGTCGACAGATATTATCGTTTCGCACGCTTTGCCCTGCTCACACCCCGATACAATATGCATGCATTTTTTTATCTTAATGTCGATGTTCTTATAGGGTCTTAGTACCTATCGACATTTTCAAGTAAATATTTTTTTTGTTGTATTATTTCTGAAGAAGTTGTGAAGATAGATTTTATTTATCTAATCATACTAATATTATAAAGATGAAAGATTTGTATTTTTGTGTGTGTGTATGTTTGTAATGAATAAACTCAAAAACATGTTGTAATAATGGTCCAGGTTCCGAAACTACAAAACCAAACTTAATAAAACTTAGTGCAAAGATAAAATAGTCCTTAGGAAAGAACATAAGCTATGTTTAACCGCGGGAAAATTCCTCATTTCCAAGGGAAAAACTGTTAATGCGAAGCGGGGTACCGAGGCGGAAAGCTAATAATGTAAAAGAACGTCATATTTGACATTACAATATTGTAAAAAGATATTGTATTTGAAAATATACGACACGATGTGAAGTTTCGAATGCCAGCTTTAAACGGCCAATCATAGACAGACTGGTCTTTAACCTTTTAACTGCCAAGCATATTTTCTAAGAACTAGCTCCCACCGCCAGCCATAGAAACAAAATCTGTATCAATCAGTCAGTAAATTTTATGAGACGGCGGCGGCGTTGTAGCTCGATTTGGTAATTCTTATATTTCAGACCATGGCGGTTAAAAGGTTAATGTTTATTAGCATTGATACGAGTACCTTAAAATAGTTTAGTAAAATTTTACATCGAATAAAAAACATTTAAATGTTTGAGTGGCTTCGAATACTATTCTTTCGCAAGACCCAGTATAAGCTAGTTTTCACCTCATTCCCAATCGTATGGGAAATTTCTCTATTATGTTGATCGATCACTATCTCCTTATGTCAGTATTAATTATATTTGTCGTTTAACACAATTTGCAACTACAGATCATGCAAAATAGGAAGGTAACAGTATTGCATCTCTTTTATACTATGTGACTAACTATTCGCCCCGACTTTGGTTGCTTTTAGACATTTGCATAGTGATAATTATAATTCTTTTTAGCGTCGTCGGTGACCTAGTGGTTAAAGCTTCATTCAGAAGTTCGCAGGTTTAAGCCTCAGCAAGTACCAATTTGTTTTCGATTTTCGACTTTAATGTACATTTATTCGACGCTCTTGCGGTGAAGGAAAACATAGCGAGGAAACTGCACACGCCTGCGAAGTAATTCAAAGGTTGTGTGTGAAGTTGACCAACCCGCACTGGGCCAGCGTGGTCGACTAAGGCCTGTTCACCCTGATTTCAGGGTAGGCTCAAGCCACTCGGTGGAAAAATAAAAACATAAAAACTCATATTAGGCAGTTTCTTAGAACTTTTATCTCAACTATACATACATACATATTTTTATTTATATAACTTTTCATTTGATTAATAAATAGGTATTTTAATGACCTCTAAACTTTACAATATAGAGCACAATATTTAAAAGCAACGGCGCTCGCAAAAATGTACCTACCTAAACGAAATAACGTGCAATCAAATACCGCTTTTCTTAAATTGAGCCTAATTATGATGTAAATAAGATAAAAGCTTTCTCATCCACGCCTCCGCGATCGCAGCGGCTGATAAACTTCGAAGTGCTGTGCAGACGAGCGGTTTATAAACGCGTCCATTGTACGTACGTCAAGCCTGGCCGCAAAGTTTAAGCAGAAAACCATAAGGCAAATTTTTCAAAGACACAGGACAGTGTCTATAATGTGTGGGGAATGGACTCAAAATATAAAAATCACTGATTTAGTCACCAATTCCACTGTTTATTTATTCACTACACAATTAAAATTGTACAGCATGTTTCACGCCTATTGAAAGCTAACGGAAGAACGAACGAATGAGCGAGTATATTTATTATGAACTAGCTTTCCACCCCGTGGCTCGGCACGCGTTAGAAGTTTTTCCCGTAGGAGTGAGGCAATTTCGCGAGGCTAAAGGAAGCGTATGTCCTTCCCCAAGGTCTGTTCTATCGGTACCAAGTTTAGTCAAAATCGGTTCAGTGGTTTTGGCGTGAATGTGTAACAAACAGAAGATAGACAGAGTTACTTTCGCATTTATAATATTAGTAGGGATTAATGAATAAAATCACTACATAGTATAAAACAAAGTCGCTTTCTCTGTCCCTATATCCCTATGCATGCTAAAATCTTTAAAACTC
The DNA here is from genome assembly GCA_948473455.1 of Teleiodes luculella. Taxonomy (NCBI): domain Eukaryota; kingdom Metazoa; phylum Arthropoda; class Insecta; order Lepidoptera; family Gelechiidae; genus Teleiodes; species Teleiodes luculella. The sequence goes on from OX419608.1 coordinate 2,337,995, forward strand.
CGCAACGGATTTTTATGCGGTTTTTTTCAATAGATAGAGTGATTCAAGAGGAAGGTTCACATGTATAATACATGCATAATATACTTAAGGATAACCCACAATAACCATTTACCCGTGCGGAGCCGGGCGGGTCGCTAGGAAATGATAAAACAGCGTTTTTTCTCCGCCCGTCTACTCCCACCTGCGCGGGAGTGAGTATTAAACGAATTATATGAAATTGTAGTATTAGAGGGCAATCTCCTTCGAGATCTACTTAGTATTGTTCTCTGCATGTCCCCTGTAAGAGGATGTCACGTTACCTCATTACCATTATACTGTGCTGGTGATCTAAAGGTCGTCGACCAACCTTACCAACCCTGTTTGAATTTCAGCTGTCTGACTAACGTGTGATGAAAATCATTAGGTAAAACTTAATATTAATAATGCAACCTTTATCATTATTAGATTCTTCTATAACAATAAATTAAAAAAATTAATAACCCCCGGACCGAAACTGTTACTTTATCTTTTCAACAACTGGAAAAGAGCTGATAATCTTCAAATGGCTGAAGATATTTTCTCGGATCATAGCTAAGAACACTCTCGATTGTGACACCTTGCAAACAAAAAAAACTAGATCAAAATCGGCGCATCCTTTTAGGAGCTACGATGCCACAGACAGTCAGACACGTCAAACTTTTAACACCCCTCTTTTTCGTCGGGGGTTAAAAATGACAAAGTTTGGATGTTTGTTACTCGATCACGTAAACCAGCCGAACGTATAACAAAAATTGGTAGCTTTTGGCAGATTATTTTTGGCTTCAAATTCAATAATCATATCTAAACGACATCTTTTAACCCTTACGCTCTACGAGGACCTAACTTCTACATATCAGTTAATTCTGCAAGGATTAATGGCCCGCCATTTTTTTTGCAATTTATTTTGCAAGGTTTTGCAAGAATCAAAATTACTCTGCAACTATAGTATTATTCTTGATGAAATATGATAATATTGCAGATAATTGATTGAATTATTTGTTTTTTGTTTGCTTTTTAGGTAAATTACGGTATTTATTCCTAGTTTTCATAGTAAAAATCGAACAATGGAAAAAACTTATTAAAACCAAAAGAGTGGTCCAACTTCACATACAACTTTGCATTTCTTAGCAGATATGTGTGCGTGCAGGTTTCCTCACAGAACATTTAAAAGAGGTCTTCTACCTCTTTTAAATGTTCTGTGGGTTTCCTCACGGTATTTCCTTTACTAAAAGCGTCGAATAAACGTATCCATCCATGGTATACTTAGTCGGATTCATCGAAGCGACTACTCAACTGGCGGTTTATTCCCAACTCGACCGCAATAAAAATATACTATGTAATCCGCGTCTCAAATAAATTATCAAGTTAATTTGCAGCCAAGAGCGAACTCATTCCAAACAGTGCAAAAGCAAATTAGACTATCACAGCTGCAAAAATACCTTTGTTTTGCAAAGTTGTTTTTGCTGCCGCTCTACGACCACAAAGTTAGCGTTAATTAATATACGGCTTTTAAAACAGTGCAAGTTGTCCAGAAATATATCCAAACCAAGTTTAACATTTGTACTATTACATTGTGTGTGATGTGAGCATATCCTAATAATTGGACTGTATTTATAAACATTGGTTTTACAATGCGGTACAATGCGGGCAACAAAGGACCGATCATTGTGGAGATCCTTGGGGGAGGCTTTTGTCCAGCAGTGGACGTCTTTCGGCTGAGATGATGACATAAAATATGTCCGCTATGCGGCGTCGAGACATGTTGATCGGTACAGTTTGAGTTTCACTATGCTTGCTTGTTTGCTTGCTTGCTTATCGTGTGGATTTCGAAGTTAACCTACCTCACAAACCCTGGTGTCGGAATTATACAACCGCCTTAGGCTTCCGACATGGCTTGTAACGACTACATCCGTAGATAGCCGGAACCAACGGCTTTACGTGTCTTCCAAGCACGGAATCATCTTTCTTTTCGGACAATCAGGTGATCAGAGTGCCGAGTGCGAGTTTTGCAACAAAAGTAAACGCGCTCGATAGCGAGAGCGTAAACGCGATTTTGTATGGAATTGAAACTACGCCATCTGTGGACAGTTCGCTGAACTAAAATTTCTCCATACTAAATGCTCGTTTACGTTGTAGTTATCGAGCGCGTTTCGTGAGTAAAAAACTCGCACTTGGCACTCTGCCTGCAATATCCTAACCAAACTGAGGAAACTTACAAAGTGATATTTGTTCGACGAGACGAGTTCTGGGAGTCGAACCCGGAACCTAACGTCAGGCGAGCTTTTGACCACTCGACCACGGTAGCTGTTAGTTTCACTCATGGTCCAAGAAAACAAGGTCTAACCGTTAGACCACGTGACTGACACGAGCCTACGTCATTTTTCGCTGTTCATCCTTGTCTATTAACACGCATTCGACAAGGACGAACAGCGCAAGATGACGTAGATTTTTGTCAGTCACGTTGTCTAGTGGTTAGACCTTGTTTTCTTAGACCATGGTTTCACTATAGTAACAGTATACCTGTTAGGAATAACCGTCCTAGCCCTAAGCCCCTGACCATTCACAACCTGTCCGGTGGCCTAACATACAAACACACATTCAGCCCTATTGACCCTACGCCCTAAGCCTAGAGTAGCCCAGACTAGACACCATCCGGCAAGCGCCCGCGCCGGTTACCACTAGATCGCCCCGGTTTATACTGGTTAGTGTTCCACGCTTCGTTTATGTGATCGATGCTTTTGGAATGACGAACAGCTGATCGAAAGAAAGATCGAAAGAGGTCGAAAGTCTGTACATAGAAATAAAATGCTGAAAACCGAGTCAGGGGGATGAAAGAAGTGATATAGAACATATTATTTTCCCGTTAACAAGTTTTCCCGCGGTAAAAAGTAGCCTATGTGGTTATTCTGATGTATAAGCTATATTATTGTAAAGTTTCATTGAAATCCGGAGATTAGCGTGTACAAGCAGACAGACAGACAGACGGACATTTTATTCAAATTTTGTATTTTTGTGTTCAGCTACACTCCCTTTATCACCTACAATCAGTATTTTGAAGAAAAAAACAATGTACAGACACGCTGATTCTTCAGTTTTATTATAGTATAGAAGAAGAAGAAAATTGAAAGATTGAATATCATAACACCCCACTTATAAATTGAAAACAAGCCCATTCTTTAGTTCATTATAATACTTATCGTACACTATTATTAGAGCAGGCATCGCATACAAAAATATGTGGCAGGTAACTGTTACGGTAGGGATGGGGTGATACAAATTAAACATCGATATCAAATAAAAATTCATCCACTGCTGTATTACTTTTTTAACGGATACTTACCGACTATAAACGCACCTATTTCGGTATTTCCAGTCCCTGCCCGAAATCTATACTTTTCATTTTCGCTTCGATTTAAAATAGTAAGTTTTATCTAATATCGAGAGTCGGGCCATGGACTATGACTTACTACTACTAAGATAAATAAACTGAATTTATTACAATATCAACGCTATACGAAACCATATTAAATACGATAATATTTACTGTCATATCTGTAATGGTAATTACCTATGCAAATCGTTTTATTACCACGATATTGAATATCATTCTTACGACTGTAAAGCAATAATTTTTCTATAATAAAAATATTTTTTATCCATCATTTATCGATATTATTCAATCTTGCACATCACTACAAGGTCCTTAGCACTTTACCTGCACAATGCAATCTTTTTTATTTTTTCGTATAGTCGTTGTAAAAATAGATTGGATCCAGTTATCGACATTTAATGGCATTGCTAGAGTTGCATGCAAAGTCGAAAGGTCGTTCGTTTTGTAAATTTGTAACTCTGTTATAGTTTGAATAATTTTATAGGTGTCTTGGGAATTTATACCTATAAACATATAAGCTGAATAATAATAGAAATAATAACTTTAATAAAATAATTAAAACGAAAACTAGAAACTATATTTCCCATTAATTTATTAATACGAACTACGAACATAAAATGTACTTATTGATTGTTACGTTACATTACATTTCCTGCTCTTGATGGTGATAACAATTTAGGGTATCACGATTATTCATAGCAACATTTTTTTGTCAAGGTCCGAAGATTCTAAACTTCATCTCACGCGTTTTTGAAATTTAAATGTAGGTATTTATTAATTTACTTTTGGACATTTTACATAATTTAGTTATTTATTTATTTATTAGTTAAGTCAAACAGTCAAATAAAGTTACATTTAGTGAAATTTAAAACACTCTCCCAGCCATTTTCTAAGTTATTGTACAAAATCTCTCTTGTTGCAATTATCGCTACCTTATATAAGAATATTAAAGATACCTATGTCTATTTATTTTCAATATTTTTTTGTCACGTTGTCTCTTTTCTGTAATGGGAAATACTTATACAAAAAGGACAGACGATATGCAAAAATGATTTAGCCGATTTTCGATTCGCCCACATTCTTTCTTCACCCGCTACATCCCCATAGAGTGTAATTTACTGGGCATGGTTTATTTTTGACATTAATTTAAGACGATACCATTTAATTATAACAAAACTAGCGACCCGCCCCGGCTCCGCACGGGAAAATGGTTATTGTGGGTTATCATTAAGTATATTATGCATGTATTATACATATAAACCTTCCTCTTGAATAACTCTATCTATTAATCTAGCCGCATCAAAATCCGTTGCGTAGTTTTAAAGATTTAAGCATACATAGGGACATAGGGACATAGGGACAGAGGGACATAGGGACAGAGAAAGCGACTTTGTTTTATACTATGTAGTGATAGTGATTTATATTTCGTCCAGCGACGGACGAGACGTGCATCTTTATGTACTGACAAGTGCTATTGTCTAGCCTCGTAAGACCCAAGCGTCCTATCTTTAGACAAAACACAATTCCGGCCTAAGAGGGTTTCCTAAAACATAATTATGCAGCCCAGCGTTCTAAAATTATGACATAATATTGTAACCTGTTTTGCACTTCGAATAGTCCCGCCGCCGATACAAAAATACATAATATAAGGACTATTTTTGTAAATGAAAGTCCTGGGCCTTAACCACTTGAACCTATATTTAGTACATTGGGTTGTCAGTAAAGCCATCTAAAATTAAGTTGGGCCTTACGAGGCTAGGAAACAAATTGTCGCTCTAGGTCAGAAGCATTCACTGTTTGTGCCTCAAATCAAATATGGCCGGTGAAAAAAATGATCCCATAATATGGGGTATTCATTTATTAAACCTAGGGCCACTTTGCAGCCCTATACCGAGAAAATACCTCATTCCCACGGGAAAAGTTATATAAAAAACTCTAACATGATCATGAACTGATCACTGGACAGTCAGCTAGTAGGTATTTATTCAATTTATTTATTTATTTAAGGCTCACAAATATGCTTTATTGACACCCAAGGAAAATACAGAAAAAATACATTAAATTCATGATACAGAAGTGAACAGGCGGCCTTATTGCTAAGGTAACAATCTCTTCCAGGCATCCTTAAGGTAAGGAGATTGAAAAAGAAAAAGATCTATGCGCGTCGGTGGCAAATAGCATTGTAAACGTATAATAAACTAAGTACAAATAGAACATACTTAGAATACATAAAGTACTACACAAAATAAGTAAATAACTATTAGGCTGGCAACACCGGCGCACGCGCCAGCGGGAGACAATAAACGCGTCCGGCGAGCTAGGGTTGTCACTGACGCTAAAAATTAAAACACTTAATGACGGCTCCGTAGCCTAGTTGGTAGTAGGTACGTCTCCCTTTGAAGTACAGGGTCGCGGGTTCGAATCTTAACCAGGGCAAATAATTGTGTCATGAGCACTTGTGTCTGGACGTTGTATATTTATAATAATTATGTATAGTATCGGTTGTCTGACACCCGTAGAAGAGGCTTTGCCTAGTTTGAGGTCAGATAGCCGTGTATGGGATATCCCGATATATTTCAAGCGTAGGTCCATTAAAAAAAATATCCTACCTACTTCAAATTATTCCAACAAAACCAAACACGAATTATCTTTATTTTGAACTTTAAAAAGTAAATTTGAAAGCTTCGTCAAAATTAAAAAAAAAACTAAATTCAAAATGTTTTATTATTATAACTTGTAAATGTGTAATGTGTGGTGAAATAAATGGTTTAAATGGTTTATTCGAAATGAGATTACAAAAATCACTTATCGACGTTAAATTTCAATGAAGTTACTAAGTTTTGATCAAAACAAGGCTGGCTCTCGACTCATGCTAATGAAGAATTAGAGAGGCGATGCGATATAGGCATATAGGCGAGTTGACGTAGACCCATCGACGACAGACCGGTTGAGTTTTACGTTTAGACGAAGTGATGCCAACCCATCTGTTTACTGTTTATACCGTAAATATAGCAGCTAAAGTTTGTTTGAAGCTTTCGCGCTTAGTACGCATTATTTTGTAAATTTACGGGCATTTTACGGGTCTTTCTTAACGCGTGTTAGCGCCGCTTTCTACTGTCACTGCTAAATCTACTAAACTTCCTTTCCTTTAAACTTCTTTTGACGGCCCCGTAGCCTAGTTGGTAGTACGTCTGCCTACTGAGCACAAGGTCGCGGGTTCGAGTCCCGCCCAGGGCAAACATTCGTGTGATGAGCACTTGTGTTTGCCCTGTGTCTGGATGTTGTATATTCATATATGTATGTATATCAGCTGTCTGGCACCCATAGTACAGGTTCTGCCTAGTTTGGAGCCAGATTGCCGTGTGTGAGTTGTCCCACATATTATTATTATTATTTTTAATATTATTTGTTTAAATTATTAACTCCGAGTGGGTAGCATTAGCATTATTTTTGTGCGGGTTGTTTTGTATAAAGGTTAGACAATTATTCGGGCTCTGTCTTTCTTGATTCGTTGAGGTGAATACACGCGCTCTTGATGATCCACGAATTTTATTCCTGATCCTGATTTTATATCTTATAGATTTTATATCTATTCGATTTTATATATAATAGGTATGTTTTACGATACGATAGGCCGAAACGTCGGGCAAAAATAAGGTACCGTATTGTAAAACATAACTATTTAAAATTATCGCGTTAAGACCCGTAAATATACAAAATAATATAGCAGCTAGCTCTAGCTTTGTTATCAGTAAACCAAATTAATTATATCTCAGCCAGCATCGTTCCCAACCCGCTCGTTAAAGTTAACTGCTCACACAGTTTCCAACTATGCAAATTGCAGTTTCCATTATTAATAAGCTGCACGCTGCAATGCGATAATGCGTAAACAAAGGAGGTTTCACCCGCTGTAAAAATAAACTCTATGTATTTTACAAACTATGTATACTAAGATACTGGGCCAGATTCTACATATTACGCTCTAGCTTAAATTTAAAAATAACTAGCGACCCGCCCCGGCTTCGCACAGGAAAATGGTTATTGTGGGTTATCCCTAAGTATATTATGCATGTATTATACATATAAACCTTCCTCTTGAATCACTCTATCTATTAAAAGACACCGCATCAAAATCCGTTGAGTAGTTTTAAACATAATAATATAATATTATGGACTGTTTACGAGATGGAAGGCTGGAGAGTGACAGGCTTCTTTTATCACAGTAAAATTTCTCATTCCCACAGGAAAAGTGACAAATCAATGCGGTCGTAGCCGCGGGCGGACATCTTATAAGATAAAATTAAATAACAATAAGAAACCCTTTACTACGATATATACCTGGATACGCTTCATTGATATCCCTTGAGCAAATTATATTAATTGAATATTCATACAAACAATGGGAATTTCTGCTTTTTGTACTTTTTTTCTCTTTCCTTCCCACGGTATTGTTTATAAAATATGTTTAGGATAACATGTTATTTATTTACTTTTAATTTACTTTGCAGACTTTTAGTGGACAAGAATTTTATTTTAATTTATTTATATATTTCATATTTCTTGTAGCCTAGTACAATCAAGTGCAAGCTGAACACTGCACTTATTTAACTATAGTAATATTATAAAGCGGAAATATTTGATTGTATATTTGTTTGTTTACATTGAACAGGCTGCAAAACATTTAACCGATTTGAATGAAAAAAACATAGGCTACCTTTTCTTTTACCACGGCAAAATTCCTCATTCCCGAGGGAAAAACTGTTATTTATCATTTACTAGCATTCCGCCGCGGCTCCGCCCACGTTAACAGTTTTTCCCGTGGGAATGAGACGTTTTCCCGCAGTAAAAAGTAGCCTATGTTACTCAAGGTGAATGTAGCTTTCTAATGGCGAAAGAATTTTTGAAATCGGTTTAGTAGTTTTTGAGTTTGATCATTACAAACATACACACAAAAATACAAATCTTTCCTCTTTATACTCGTAATAATAATAGTACGATAGTATGATTATTGCCATTTGCTGGATTTATTACAATAGATCTTATATATTTATTCCAGTACAGCAAGACTGCAATTAACAATTCAAATTGATTACAATGATTACATTAAAATAGTTAACGCGGGCGGAGCTGCGAGGCGTAAAGCAAGTTGTATAAAAGAACTATGTAAAATCCGAAATATACAGCTTAGCATGCTCTTGACGGTACTTGCGCATGGCAGTATAACAATTTGTGCATCAGCAGGAAATTGGTAATACTAAGCAATATTTTAAAAGCTTTATATCCTGCCAAGTATTTTTTTAGTATTAAAGTTACACTCTTTTCTCATTAAAACGAGATTATATTTTTCTTGCGACATCCTTATGTCATCGATCGCTGCGCGGGCGTCCGGCGCGGCCGTTGGCAAAAAGCGCCACACTTGCGTGACAGGATTTTAAATATGGAACTGTTTGCTAAGAAGTGACGTCATACATTGTAGAGCAAGCACCCATTTGAATATCGTTCGAAAAACCGTTAGGGATGTTGACTGGGTAGTACTTACTTATCGTGTTGGTTTCGAGGTTAACATACATACATACATACATACAGATTACATACATACATACAGATTACATACATACATGAAGTCACGCCTCTTTCCCGGAGGGGTAGGCAGAGACCACTTCCTTCCACTTGCTACGATCCAAACACACTTCTTTCGCTTCATTCACATTCATTAATCACCTCATGCATGCTCGTCGGTTTACAGTACTTTTGTTAACCTACCTCACAAACCCTGGTGTCAGAATCGTTGAGCTGGCTTCTAACATAGCTCATGTAACGACTACATCCGTGGATAGCTACCGAGACCAACGGCTGTAATTGCCTTCCGAAGCATGGAATCTTTTTCTTTGGACAATCAGGTGATTCAGCCTGCAATGTCCTAACCAAACTGGGGAAAGTCCCACAAAGTGATATTTGTTCGACGAGCCCCACCGGGATTCGAACCCGGAACCTCCGTAACTTGAGGCGAGTATTTGACCACTCGACCACAAAAGTGACAGGCTAGTTAATGAGCTTCTTTTTATGAAATTTATTTTTTTGTGTGGAAAATTAGAGGTGATACTAACTTGTTGCACCCGCGCCGCGGCTCGTCTAGGTCCTGAATGAGCCTGCGGGGTAACTCTCATCTCGTCTCGGGGACATCTCACACACGACCATCTGACCCCAAACTAGGCAGAGCCTGTACTATGGGTGTCAGACAGCTGATATACATGTTACGCTCAAAGATCGAAAACGCTCAGTGAGCGGAAAAATAGCTCACAACGCGTTGTGGCCACAGTAAAACATCCACATCGCGAAATTCGTGTTATGGCTCTAATGAAAACGCGCACAACGCGTTGTGGCAATCACAGAAAGACCAAATAGCGAAGTTCGTGTCGTGGCAGACATGCTATTCGATCTCAATGCGTTGTGGCAATGAAGAAAGGCCATGACGCGTATGGAATATTATTTGATTACGACGCACACTACTTTCCGATATGGATCCTACTAGGCCTAGACTGGAAACGTTTAGTAGATGTCTTTAGGAAATATTTTTCATTTTATAAAATAATTTAGCGCTGACATTAAAATTCACTCTCATAAACAGAAAATAAATGAATAAAACTGATGTTTTAATGCGTCTTTGCACCCGAGCCGACGCCAACAAGTTACATACAACCTGTCCGTCGTGATATGGTTAAAACAATGAATACTTAGAACGCGTCATGGCTTTTATTCATTGCCACAACGCGTTGAGATCGAATAGCATGTCAGCCACGACGCGAATTTCGCTATTTGGTATTTCTGTGATTGCCACATCGCGTCGTGCGCGTTTTCATTAGAGCCATACATAATACGAATTTCGCGATGTGGATGTTTTGCTGTGACCACAACGCGTTGTGAGCTATTTTTCCGCTCACTGAGCGTTTTCGATCTTTGAGCGTAACATACACACATATTCAAATATACAACATCCAGACACAAGGCAAACACAAGTACTCATCACAACAATGTTTGCCCTGGGCGGGGTTTGAACTCACGACCCTGAGCTTCAAAGGCAGACGTACTACCAACAAGTAACAAGCATACAAGAATGGCAGAAATTATCTTTCTGTTTTAGCTATCTGCTATCTGTCAGCAAATATTTAAAGAAGTTTATAAACTACCATACTAATACTAAACAATTGAAGCTATCGAATAAGCTCCCATACCTTATAAGGGAGCCGTCGTGGGATCTTCAAATTATATTCGAATGGTCGAATATGGCCACTGCCGTATAGGATTTAGGATTTATTGGAATTGGAAATTGTTTAGATATATAGAGTTGGCTCCGTCAAGTTGGTATTTTGTAACTAGTATTTGTACTAGGAAGATACGTGCGCCGGTATTTCGAAATTGGGCAAATAGGTGCTGAAATATGCGATGTTATGAATCAAACTAATAGTATATTTTGTTAAGGAATAAAATTACTAATTGGATTAAATTTAGCGGAAGAAATAGTTTGCACTTTGGTTTATTCCACAAGAGGCTACATTTATACATCGGGAAAATTTATCATTTCCACGGAAAATTGTATCAACTTGGAGCTACAGATCTAAAGCTAGCTCACGTCCTCAACAAAATATCCAGATTTCATAATAACAGCAGGCCGTTACAGAAATGCGACAGGATCGATAAGGTGACAAAATGCGATATTATGGCATAAATATACTTAAGTCAATATGTCTCGTTTCACACCTTTTAGATCTTCTTGCGAGTTGTGGCATTACTTACTGTTAATTACGTTACTGAGCTAGTAGGTGATACTAGGTCCCAAATACTAGTTGATGTCCCATCCCTATTGTGTCACATAAATCTCATGGAAAGACCTCATCGGTGTTTGGCTACGTGGTCGGTTAAAGGCTTTCTTGTGCATAGTATGAGACATAAGCAAAAAGCGAGTAACATCCCTTTTTCCGTAGGTTTTCTAGATGACTATTCTTTTAAAATACTCTTGTTTAAAATATGATTTTCTGATTCAGCGATGTCCAAAACCACCGAAAAGTACTATTAGCAACTTGTTACAAGATTTGCCTCTCACCTCAAAAACTAGAGCGATATTTCAATTTCTTTCCTAGTCTATAAGCCAAGACTTCCTACAACTATTTAACCTCTAAGTAACAATGGAAAAGATATAAATTAATTATAAAATTTTAACTTTTGAACGATTTACAGGACGACAGAACCAAATGAAAATCATAATTTTTTGACAAGCTTTAGCTAGGACAGATACTGGTTTAGAACTTTTAGCTCAATCTTCTGTTAAGGAAGACTTTTCTCATAGTTCTACATTATTTTTCAGTAACTTTTATGGAGAACTCTCCACAGTGATAGTAAACATTGGTCAGACGATAGTGTGGGAAATGTCATAGGCCGGGAAATGATGACAGAAATTTTTAGGTCATTTGTTACAGTATGGCGGTTTTACAGGGGTCTTAGTACGTAATGACAAAAAGAAAAATGATGGTCATAGCGTTGGTACTGGCGGCCCAATCGGAAAAAAAATGCAGATTTTCGGCGGTATGGCGACCATTTGGATCCGTCCGAAAAGTATGGCATGGTGATTTTCGTAAATGACTGCACGAAGATGATCAAACTGTGCAAAAATTACCCTGGTACAAATGGTTGAATTTTTAATTTATAAGTCGGTATGGCGGGCTGTAAGTCACACCGGAGAAGTATGGCATGACACTGTCATCTAGTTATTTTGTACGGGCTATCGGAAAATAATAAAATTTTCGTGGTAGGTACAAATCGTTTGACTTTCGTAATTTATCCGACTAGTTCACTAACGCCCACGCGATTGGGCCGCCAGTACCAGCGCTATGACTATCATTTTTCTTTTTGTCATTGCGTACTAAGACCCCTGTTAAACCGCCATACTGTAACAAATGACCTAAAAATTTCTGTCATCATCTCCCGGCCTATCAAATCACATCACACTAATATTATAAAGGCGAAAATTTGTGAGTGTGTATATTTTTTACTTCGTCACGTTTGAACGGCTGGAGCGATTTTAATAAAATTCTGTATGAATTTATCTAACAGCCTGGATAAACACATAGGCCACTTTTACCGCGGGAAAATAACTCATTCCTACGGGAAAACCTGTTAACGCGGGTGGAGCCGCAGGGCGGAGAACTAGTATTTTACTATTTTACCTTTACCCCAAGCTCTTAAGACTTGTCCCACACAAAAACCAGAAAACAATAATAACTATTGACCGGTGCCTTTACCTTACAAGAAACACTTATTTAGTTAACTTCACAATAAAATTTAGGAGACATTTAAGTATAACCTTAAACCCGTAAGTTAAGAGTTACTTGCTTACTTACCCGTCATAAAATTTAATCGCTTAGTTTAGTTCAATTAACTTTGACGTAAAATATGACATGTATTAAACGTGATCACGTGAGAGCGTCGGGGGCCAAGTGGCTATGGCTGTTGACTTCCATTCGGAAGTTCGCGGGTTCAATCCCACATAGGCTACCTTTTACCGCAGGAAAATCCCTTATTCCCACGGGAAAAGACGGTTAGTGCGGGCTGTGCCGTTAGCCGAAAAGCTAGATATTATTATAAGCACGTACCAATGTATTTTCGATTTTCGAATTCATAATATGTACGTTTATTCAACGCCTGCGAAGTAATTTAAAGGTTGTAAGTGAAGTTGACCAATCTTGCAAAAGCACGAGCGGCCGGACCGGAACGGGCGTCGAACTCTGGACCGCGAGCATCTAGCTCGTATGCTTACAGTCGAGTCACGCAATTAGCGGCTGTTAAGGGCGTTTAAGCTTGCCTATTCAATTTTAGAGGCAGGCATGTGAAACGCCATCGTCTAACGTTCTTATTATTATTATTATACGGCGGCCTCGTAGCCTAGTTGGTAGTACGTCTGCCTTCGAAGCACAAGGTTGCGGGTTTGAATCCCGCCCAGGGCAAACATTCGTGTGATGAGCACCTGTGTTTGCCTTGTGTCTGGATGTTTTATGAGTGCTCATTAATCCCCACAAAAAAGAGAGGTGTTATAAGTTTGACGTGTGTGTCTGTCTGTTTGTCTGTCTGTCTATCTGCTGCATCGTAGCTCCTAAACGGAAGCGCCGATTTTGATATAGTTTTTTTTTTTGTTTGCAAGGTGTCACAATCGAGAGTGTTCTTAGCTATGATCCAAGCAAATATCTTCAGCCATTTGAAGATTATCAGCTCATTTCTAGTTGTTGAAAGGATCAAGTAACAGTTTTGTGTCGGGGGTTATAATTTTTTTTAATTTAGTGTTATTTTGCGAAGTGTACATTCTGCGTCAAATCCACCACAAGGAAATTGCGTCTCGCTTGAGAGGGCTCGTCCATGGGGGGTTTACACATTTTAGAAAGCTCTTTCGACTTTTTAGTGTTTAGGGCGGTAGCTCATGCCCATGTAGGTGGTGCCGTATGTCGTCTTCCAACTTAGCCCTCTCCAGCGAGTATTTTTAGATTCATAGAAAACAACCAAAAACGTAAACCTTCCGGCGGGACTTGAACCCACGACCTTCGGCCTATACGCAGCCAACGTGCTTACCAACTACACCACGGAGGGCATTAGTGGTAGCGCCGAAATTCGCTCTTGCTTGTTTTCTATCAATCTATGACGTCATCATTACAGGCAACCTCTCCAGCGAGCTTGCGCTATGCCAGCCAATGGATACAGCAGTTTCACCGGAGCCGGCTTCAAACACACAGGCCCTGATTAACCCTTAGGCTAATTAGGCTGCAGCCTAGCGATACCAGGATCGGAGGGGGCGCGCTACTCCCCTACCGCTACCTAACAGTACTCCCAGAATGTTCCGATCTCTGAGAGCCTCCTAGCTGGATCACTACGCGGTTCCGCCGCCGTCCCAAACATATCCTTTCCGTACGTGACGACGAAATCACTGATGCAGTTAAAGCAGCCAAAGAATTTAGATTACACCTAACAGAATGCCCTTCTGGTAGCGAATACCTTTCAGGTAATAATTACCCTTCAGGTAACAACGCCCGCAACCGCCGGCAGGGGCGCGGCCAGAACCAAAATCAAAATTGAAAATCAGAGATGGAGCCCCTCAGGCGTCGTCTCCTTTACGATGTTTTTCAATATCAACGCGCTAGGCCGTGGTCCGAGGCTCCCTTGAGCCGCCCCTAGACGCGTTGGTATATGACTTTTTTTGGGGTAGAGTCTTCTGCTCCCCCGCAAAACCGGTGAAGCTTGATTGGTCGTACCTTTTCGACGCAAGCATAGGTCAATTCAAAAAAAAAAAGCTTCCCAGCTGGACATGGACTGCCATGGCCAATCTGGAAGTCCTTAAATCAGGCTGGCCGCAGTAAGGAAGATATGTTCAATATAATGGTGGGGATTCTCGGACAACCCAAATTTGGAGTGTGTGTATGGGACGGTGCAGTCTATGGCCCACCTAGTGTCCTGCCCTGCTTACCCTGCCTCGCAGGACCTGATGGATGCCACAGATAATGCATTCGAAGTGGCTAGGTACTGTAAGTAATTTGTCATCGACACGATAAGGTTAGCTGGTAGAAAATGCTCTGTAGCATTAAGTTCGCCTTTGTACAAGTGCTCATCACACGAATGTTTGCCCTGGGCGGGATTCAAACCCGCAACCTTGTGCTTCGTAGGCAGACGTACTACCAACTAGGCTACGAGGCCGTCTTATAATAATAATAATAAGAACGTAAGACGATGGCGTTTCACATGCCTGCCTCTAAAATTGAATAGGCTAAAATTTGAAGAAACATCTCGGGCGTAGCCGTGGGAGGAGAGCTAGTTTTTTTTTATTTAATATAATTTAAATATTAATATGTGGGACATCTCACACATAGCCACCTGACCCCAAACTAGGCAGAGCCTATACTATAGGTGTCAGACAGCCACAAGGCAAACACAAGTGCTCATCACACGAATGTTTGCCCTGGGCGGGATTCGAACCCGCGACCTTGTGCTTCGTAGGCAGACGTACTACCAACTAGGCTACGAGGTAGTTAGCTATACTCGTACATAGATTTTTGCCAGAGTGTATAGTGTATACCGAAACCTAATTCAGGCTGTACACATAAATTCGAAAAATACGAGACACGTTCTCGAACCCATGTCTGCCGAATCGAAGGCAGCGACTCTAGCCACTAAGCCACCAATGCTCAAACGATAAGCAAGTAAATTGATAGTGTGGGCGATCCCGCGGCGAGTTAAACGCGCGCTCGGCGAGCGACGCCGCAGAGCGGAACTAGTCCGTGAACCGAGACGGGGAAATGCGCATCCGTGGACCACCCATGCATACAGGGCGGACTGAGCTTTAATCTAACTTATAAGAAAAAAGATAAGCTTTCCGTCCGTGTAAAAAATGAGTTTCGACTTTTCCCGTGGGAAATATATTTTGCCGAGATAAAAATAAATATTTAGATAGATAGATGGATAAATCGTTTATTGCATAAACTAACACACACACACACACACGAATACAAACAAACATAATGGGAAGCTTTCCAGTAGCAAATTATGAAAAAAAAATCCTTACAAAATAGTTCAACAGATGGCACAAGTAAACGTAATAAAAGTAGTGGGATAATAAATACTGAATTACTGAAGTATTGGATTTAGTACTCTACAGCCCTCAATCTATCACTGTACAAAAAACTGATCAATCCGTTTCATTGAGTAAGAAGAAAATGAACGCACTTTCTCATTTTAAGTCACCTGTCATATAAAAGACATCAACGCACGCCACAATATTTTTTCTTCTAAATTCATTGACTTTCAGTTACTTTGGTTTAAAACCCAAACAACTATGCTGATTTAAATACAAATAATATAACCATTCATAAAAATTTAAAGCAGCTTACAGAAGGTAGAATGATAAATTAATAATGGTAACGAATATGTATAATTTATTTTGGTTATTTTGTGGGGACCTCATAGGCAAACTATAATTCGTGTTGTCCAAATAAACATTTATTCTTCTTCTTCTTCTTCTTCTTTATTAATAAAAACAAATGCAATTTCACACTTAGTCCGATGCTGGTCCCATAGGAATAAACACTGTATATTCTTGAGTACCATCATTGTCTAACCTCAATCGATGAGATGAGATATTATTATATACACCATATCGAAATAGCCCAGCACACTTCGGAAAAATGAATCGAGTGGAAAACACAAAAAAAGTTCTGGCTGTTTATCCGCAATATAGTGATGTGTCTGGTTGTGTGTGGTTGTGTCTTTTATGTATCACTATTTATCATTGTTTTTCTTTTTCTTTTTTGTTGTGTTGTATTGTGTTTTGTCAAATAAATTATGTCTATGTCTATGTCTATGTCTATGTCTATGTACCTACTCATGAAACTGAACAACTTTCCCTAAGGAACATAGGTAGAAATCACAAAACTAAAATTCAACTTGTCATACAAAGAGGCCGGTCACGTGACTGAAGTTTATATGAAACTAGCGACCCGCCCCGGCTCCGCACGGGAAAATGGTTATTGTGGGTTATCCTTAAGCATATTATGCATGTATTACACATATAAACCTTCCTCTTGAATCACTCTATCTATTAAAAAAAACCGCATCAAAATCCGTTGCGTAGTTTTAAAGATTTAAGCGTACAAAGGGAGGGACATAGGGACAGAGAAAGCGACTTTGTTTTATACTATGTAGTGAAGCTAAAAATTATTTTTGAGATTGCAACCTATGTTCCTTAGGGAAAGTTGTTCAGTTTCATGAGTACTACCACTATGTTGCGGATATACAACCAGTTAAATTGTATTTGCGAGTATAGTATCATGGAGGCCTCAGAAAGAGCAATCAGGGTGGCAGGATATTGGGCAAAAAAAATTTAATACTAGCCATCGACACGACAGAAGAAGAAGAACTACATAGTATAAAACAAAGTCGCTTTCTCTGTCCCTATGTCCCTATGTACGCTTAAATCTTAAAAACTACGCAACGGATTTTAATGCGGTTTTTTTTAATAGATAGAGTGATTCAAGAGGAAGGTTTATATGTATAACACATGCATAATATACTTAAGAATAATCCACAATAACCATTTTCCCGTGCGGAGCCGGGGCGGGTCGCTAGTAAATTATAAAACAAAGTCGCTTTCTCTGTCCCTATGTCCCTATGTATGCTTAAATCTTTAAAACTACGCAACTGATTTTAATGCAGTTTTTTTAATAGATAGAGTGATTCAAGAGGAAGGTTTATAAGTATAATACATGCATAATATACTTAAGGATAACCCACAATAACCATTTTCCCGTGCGGAACCGGGGCGGGTCGCTAGTCACTACATAGTATAAAACAAAGTCGCTTTCTCTGTTCCTATGTCCCTATGTCCCTATGTATGCTTAAATCTTTAAAACTACGCAACGGATTTTGATGCGGTTTTTTTTATAGATAGAGTGATTCAAGAGGAAGGTTTATATGTATAATACATGCATAATATGCTTAAGGATAACCCACAATAACCATTTTCCCGTGCGGAGCCGGGGCGGGTCGCTAGTAAATTATAAAACAAAGTCGATTTCTCTGTCCCTATGTCCCTATGTATATTATAAAACAAAGTCGCTTTCTCTGTTCCTATGTCCCTATGTCCCTATGTATGCTTAAATCTTTAAAACTACGCAACGGATTTTGATGCGGTTTTCTTTAATAGATAGAGTGATTCAAGAGGAAGGTTTATATGTATAATACATGCATAATATACTGAAAGATAACCCACAATAATCATTTTCCCTTGCGGAGCCGGGGCGGGTCGCTAGTCATCACTACATAGTATAAAATAAAGTCGCTTTCTCCGTCCCTATGTCCCTATGTCCCTTTGTACGCTTAAATCTTTAAAACTACGCAACGGATTTTGATGCGGTTTTTTTTAATAGATAGAGTGATTCAAGAGGAAGGTTTATATGTATAATACATGCATAATATACTGAAGGATAACCCACAATAACCATTTTCCCATGCGGAGCCGGGGCGGGTCGCTAGTAAATTATAAAACAAAGTCGCTTTCTCTGTCCCATGTCCCTATGTATGCTTAAATCTTTAAAACTACGCAACG
Source organism: Teleiodes luculella (assembly GCA_948473455.1). Lineage (NCBI taxonomy): Eukaryota > Metazoa > Arthropoda > Insecta > Lepidoptera > Gelechiidae > Teleiodes > Teleiodes luculella. Next base: position 2,356,537 of record OX419608.1, read on the forward strand.
GATTTTGATGAATTTTTTTAAATAGATAGAGTGATTCAAGAGGAAGGTTTATATGTATAATACATGCATAATATACTGAAAGATAACCCACAATAATCATTTTCCCGTGCGGAGCCGGGGCGGGTCGCTAGTCACTACATAGTATAAAATAAAGTCGCTTTCTCCGTCCCTATGTCCCTATGTCCCTATGTCCCTATGTCCCTATGTCCCTTTGTACGCTTAAATCTTTAAAACTACGCAACGGATTTTGATGCGGTTTTTTTTAATAGATAGAATGATTCAAGAGGAAGGTTTATATGTATAATACATGCATAATATACTGAAGGATAACCCACAATAACCATTTTCCCGTGCGGAGCCGGGGCGGGTCGCTAGTAAATTATAAAACAAAGTCGCTTTCTCTGTCCCTATGTCCCTATGTATGCTTAAATCTTTAAAACTACGCAACGGATTTTTATGAAGTTTTTTTAATAAATAGTGATTCAAGAGGAAGGTTTATATGTATAATACATGCATAATATACTGAAGGATAACCCACACTAATCATTTTCCCGTGCGGAGCCGGGGCGGGTCACTAGTATAGTATAAAATAACCACAGTCTGTATAATAGTGCTTGTTTACGTACCGTATCGATCGCGTAAGCAGATCTCGGTGGTCATAGCTTTGGAAGAAAGTTTATCAACAATCAAACCTTTAATTCCGAGCTTTAGATAACACACTCACCATTAATTTACTGCCCAATAATTTGTCTTGCATACAAATTGAAAATTAAAAGATTAAAAGCTTTTGTTTTTATCTGGGATTTTTTTTTTAAACGTAATCAACTTTTAATTGCCATGGTCTGAAACATAAGACTTACCAAATCGAGCTCACAACGCCGCCGTCTCAAAAATAAGACTTATGTTTTGACTGATTGATACAGATTTTGTTTCCATGGCTGGCGGTGGGAGCAAGTTCTTAGAAAATATGCTTGGCGGTTAAAAGATTAAAAAACACCCACACACAAGTGGTTGTTTCTCCAGCCCATACAATGTCCCCACCGAGGGGCTCAAATATATACTGAAACAGGATGAACAGGCCTTAGTCGACCACACTGGCCCGGTACGGGTTGGTCACGAACACAACCTTTGAATTACTTCGCAGGTGTGTGCAGGTTTCCTCACGATGTTTTCCTTCACCGTAAGAGCGTCGAATAAACGTACATATGAATTCCGCGCTAAAAAAAACAAATCTACCCAGAATCAAATCGGTTGGTTAGGTTAGGTTAGACTGATGTCAATAACAGAGCGGAGGGAGCCGAGCGAGCGGAGGGAGCCGAGCGAGCGGAGCGAGCGTGCCGCGGCAGCGGCCGGCGACCGCCCCGTAGTTTTGAATTTTTCAAAGTTGATAACTCAAGAAGTCTCAAGTTTGCATGTTTTGGTGCACAATTAGTATTTTAGGCGGAACAAGAGTATAATTTGGTGAAGATATTTGTGGTGGAGCAAGAGAATAATTTGAGGTACGGTTAATTACTATCCGTTTTTATATAGAGAAAATAACATCTAGACGCACTTTGTCCAAAACGCATTTAGTCATATTCTGTTCAATCAAGTCATATTTATTGACAAATGAGTGACATGCGCGTGCGCAACACACGGTACTGTCAAGAGCAGATCAAGTTGAAATTAAAAAAAAGATAGGAAAAAATACTTAAGAATAAGTTAAATTAGTCAGTCCCATTGATTTATCATACTAGTCATACTAATATTAGTAAGAGGAAAGATTTGTATTTTTGTGTGTATGTGTGTATGTTTGTAATGAATAAACTTAAAAACTACTGAAACGACTTCAAATATTATTTCACCATTATAAAGCTAGTCGCATTAGTCTTCCTCGAAAGCAAAGCAAAGCTACATTTACCATGAGTAACATAAGCTACCTTTTACCGTGGGAAAATGCCCCATTCCCACGGAAAACACTGTTGAGCCGCGGCGGAAGATTTATTAGAAAATAAAAATGATGTGTAATTTATTTTAAGATTATACACCAGTGTTTGAAACAAAAAGTTCTAGCTCTAATATAGTTTGAACAATTAAGAACTAAAAATTGAATAAATTTCGCCATATTGCGGAATTTCAATGGAACTAGTTTTATAATGGAAATTGTTGCCATAAACAAAAAAACATACACGTGGCGCCGCCAAAGCAGGATTTTTATTATTCTGGTGAGGCTTACTTTAAAAATTGATATTTTTTAAACTATAGAAGTACCTAAGATTAATATAAAAAAAAAACGGTTTGAACGAGCTTTCTTTGAAACTAGTAAACTATACATTTTACATTTCTGTAAAAAAATTCTCGGTACAAAATTCAAAGTGTTGAGCTAAGTCTGCTCTTCACAGTACAAGGCATTGAACAGTACTAAACATGACAAGCTCGACCCACTTTCAGTGATTGCTCAACCAGAGTACTACAAACAGCCTACACGACTTATCAGACGTTAGCGCTACAAAGACAAGGTTATACACTTGTAGTGTACCTACTTAGCTTAGGTATAGAGTTGCGAATGAATAGGGATTCGGACAAATGGAAAATTGGTTATTCGAATTGTTTATTTATTTATAGAATACTAGCGACCCGCCCCGGCTCCGCACGGGAAAATAGTTATTGTGGGTTATCCTTAAGTATATTATGCATGTATTATACATATAAACCTTTCTCTTGAATCACTCTATCTATTAAAAAATCATCAAAATCCGTTGCGTAGTTTTAAAGATTTAAGCATACAAAGGGACATAGGGAGGGACATAGGGACAGAGAAAGCGACTTTATTTTATACTATGTAGTGATGATTAGTAAGCAAGGATTTTATTATGCTTAGGTACATTACTTATTCAAAATCGACGAAAAAATCGCATAAATCAACAAAATATCGCACTTACCTTGACCTTTAAGTAATGTTAGCACAATGTTAGGAATGAAAATAACAAAACATGCATATTATGATGTAATACTTATGTCATAATAATATATTAAGGTCATTATCGCGTACTTCATAAACCTCGTAATAAATGTTCGTTGATAAATTGTAACCTTAGAGACCAGAATTTTTTCTATTTATACTCTAAGATTGTAACATTATTTTTTGAGAGAATCTTACGTTTTTTATGTTTTTGTACAAAGTAGCTGGTAAAGTTACTGAACTTTAAATAGAATTTTAATTTTGAGATTTCGACATTATTATTATGTTCTTTGCCACATTGCGCGTAGAACCGACGGCCGTTGGGGCAAAAAGGTTCTTGAATGGCGGCCGAGCGCCGGAAGACGTCGTGTGGGCAGGCCCCCCTACGAGGTGGACCGACGATCTGGTGAGGGTCGCGGGAAGCCGCTGGATGCGGGCAGCGCAGGACTAATCATTGTGGTGATCCTTGGAGGAGGCCTTTGTCCAGCAGTGGACGTCTTTCGGCTGAGATGATTGAAGTTGTTCAATTTCATGAGCACAAACCACGTACTATTAGGCGGATAAACAACCAGTTAAACACGGTGTATTTATTTTATTTATTTTTCTACGTTCACTGACGTCATCTTCTCGTTATTTCCAGGGTCCGAATCCCAGATCCAGTGCACTCCTGAAGTGATGAGGGTCACAGTTCCGATGGACGGCGACCGGCGGATCTCATACCTCGACCAGCTTAAAGGTATATCATCATTTCAGTCCCCAATCAACAGCCTCCGTGGTCGAGTGGTCAAAAACTATTCTGACGTTACAAAGGTACAGGGTTCGAATCCCAGTGGGGATCCGTCGAACAAATATCACTTTGTGAGACTTTCCCCAGTTTGGTTAGGATACTGCAGGCTGAATCACCTGATTGTCCGAAAAGAAAGATGATCCCGTGCTGAATTTGCAAGTCCGGTGAAGCTTAATCCGTCGTACTTTTTCGACTCAACCCTATGGCAATTAAAAAAAAAGAGAAAAAAAAGATCCCGTGCTTCGGAAGGCACTGAAAGCCGTTGGTCCCGGCTATCTACGGATATAGTCGTTATAGGGCCATGTCGGTAACCTAAGGCGGCTTAATAATTCCGACACCAGGGTTTGTGTGGTAGGTTAACCTCGAAACCTACACGATGAGCACGCAAGCAAACATCACGGCAAAGAAGGCTTTGAAAAAAGGAATAAGATATCAATTATTCTAGTGCGCATAGTGGAACCTTAAAGAAGAACCCATTAATTAAACTAAAGTTGATATGTGCCCAGTAAATACATAATTATTTTTGGAGACCCGAACAAAACCTTACATATGCCTGAAAAATAGAAAAAAATATATAGCGCAGGACACTCACCAAAATATTATAATAGCAAAGAGTAACGTTTTTTCATTCACCTTTTTGCATTTAAACGATAGCGTTTTTGCCAATAATGCGCCGTTTTATTTGCTGTCCTGAAAACTATGCAAAATGCACATATCTAAATTAGAAAGCGCAACGACGCTATGTAACATCAAGTCCGGTGACCATCCGTCGTACTTTTTCGACTCAAGCATAGGTCAATTTAAAAAAAAAGCTATGTAACATACTCCACTTATGTGCTTATACAGTTCTTTCTCAACATTATATCACTTAACTTTCAAGAAGCGGGGTCGCATGAAACTGTAAGAGATGTTGTGGAATTTAGAGCATTTCTTTCTAATGTTTTCAAACTATTGTTCTAAGCTAATTATTGTGTGAAGTTGCCTCGTTAAGTCTGCTGGTAGCTATCATTACTTTCACTTGGGAATGCGTTATTATAGCTGTGTTGCGGAGATCAAAGTTAGACAATGATGAAGCAGATGTTTATGTGTAACTAGCTTCGAACCCCGCGGCTCCGGCCGCGTTAACAGGTTTTCCCGTGGGAATGAGGTATTTTCCCGCGGTAAAAAGTGGCCTCTATGTTAATTCAGGGTGTCAGCTAACTCCATACCAAATTTTACTAAAATCTCTCCAGCCGTTTAGACGTGAAGAAGTATCAAACATACACACTCACACACTCTCAAACACAAACTGATTTCGCCTTTATAATATTATTAGTGTGATTATTTTTTTATTGTTATCTGGGTGATTTAGAATATCATACAAATATTTTAAAAAAGGAAAGATTTGTATTTTTGTGTGTGTGTGTGTGTTTGTAACAAAAGACTCAAAAACTACTGCCGATGTCCAAAAATTCTTTCACAATTAGAAAGCTACATTCACCCTGAGTAACGACTACCTTTTACGGCGGGAAAATTCCTCATTCCCATGGGAAAAACTGTTAACGCAAGCGGAACCGCGGGGCGGAAAGCTAGTAAGTAGTTAAATAAAAATTACTATGAAAAAGTCGAAAAACAACGCGGGCGTAGCCATGGGCAGACTATAGCAATAGATAGATAGATAGAATAGATAAAATCTTTATTCACTACTTTTTTTTAAATTGTGTCGAAAAGGTACGACTAATCAAGCTTCACCGGACTTGCTTTATTCACTACAATTAAATGACGATAGCATTTCCAAAAAAATAAAATCAAATTATCATATCTTACAATGCCAACGATTTCTTCTTCCAGACTACAAACCCTGCATGCCTACAATAGAGGACAATGCAGCAACCTTCATGCTAGATCTCCAAGACCCTCACACGTGCGGCGTCACTAGGGTCCTCAATAAACTTACGGTAAGTGCCATTTTCAGGCCTCCGTCACTCCATGTACTTGCGCGCTATAACTACCTACCGCCCGGCCGAGCGGTCTCGGGCCTTTTGCAGACCAATTCCCCATTTCCCTAAACGTGTTAGTAGAGTGGCGCAATAAGCGAGAGAAACAGATGCAGCAACTACTTCTTTTCGCCTAGCGCCGTGCGATCTGAATTGCACTTTATTATAATGGAGCTAGGGTTGCAGTTTATATTAATTATGTCGCCTAGTGCAGCTTCTGTAGGGACTACTATTTGGTATTCTGTGCCATTTTCTTCTTACTGCTTTAGTGATACAAAAAATACTCTCACACCAGAGAAGACATCTCAAATAGGTACATTCTATGCGTCAACATGGCGGCAGCAGTATGAATCCTATCTGTAGGCCTACTATGTAAGTAGCGACAGGCTCGAGAAGCTGTCAAACGCGACATAGTGACATTAGAGCCATAGTAGTTCTGTCAATATGTCGCGTTTGACAGCTTCTCAAGCCTGTCGCTACTTACATAGTAGGCCTACAGAGTAGACACCTCAAATAGGTACATTCTATGCGTCAACATGGCGGCAGGAGTATGAATCCTATCTGAACCCATATCTTTCTTATTTCCAGGGCAAGCGGACATTCTACCACAAGATCGTGATCGAAGATACGGCGGGAGGTCGCGAGACAGTGACAGTCCGCTGCGTGGTCACCGGGAAACTCCGAGCTCTCACCAGAAGGGCTGTAGACAGCTTCCCTTTGGACTTCAACGAGCCTGAGTGAGTAACTGTAACTGTAGCTGTAACTGTAACTGTAGCTGTAACTGTAGCGAGACAGTAACAGTCCGCTGCGTGGTCACCGGGAAACTGCGGGCCCTCACCAGAAGGGCTGAAGACAGCTTCCCTTTGGACTTCAACGAGCCTGAGTGAGTAACTGTAACTGTAACTGTAACTGTAGCTGTAACTGTAGCGAGACAGTAACAGTCCGCTGCGTGGTCACCGGGAAACTGCGGGCCCTCACCAGAAGGGCTGTAGACAGCTTCCCTTTGGACTTCAACGAGCCTGAGTGAGTAACTGTAACTGTAGCTGTAACTGTAACTGTAGCGAGACTGTGACAGTCCGCTGCGTGGTCACCGGGAAACTGCGGGCCCTCACCAGAAGGGCTGTAGACAGCTTTCCTTTGGACTTCAACGAGCCTGAGTAAATAATACTATGGGAGATTATGATTATGTAGGAGATTGAAAGACCACTGCGATCCGACGGGATCTGTTGCAGTCAGACCTTATTGACTGAATAGCTTCAAAATTCTAACTATTTATTAATTATAGGCTCCCTTAGAACACTTTACACCCGTTTGCACTAAACTCAAGAATGGCTTAAGTTGATGCCTAAAGTATTTAGATGAGATTTGGTGAAAATTTTGTTTGCTAGTAACCTTCAGACTTTTTTTAACTGCTTAGTTTTTCTCTAGCTTTATGAGCCCAATTAGACTATTAGTGAAAACCAAAATTTTCTTTAGGTTTAGGTAGCTTAGGTCTTTCTTAACTACGAAAAGCCTAAGACAAGGCAAACAGGTGATAATGACGTCTTCTGAAGTTAATAAGCTTTGCTCAATCCAAGACCGGCTTTCTTCTAGACAGAAAGCTTTGAAGGAGGTCTCTCCCTTTAATTAGATGAATGAATAAATGAAAATTCTTTATTGCACTAATTATGTACACAGGCGAACTTAATGCTCAAAGCATTTTCTTCCAGCCAACCTTTGGTAGTCGAGAGCTAGCTAGGGTAGTGCCGCTAAACAGAGATCAAACGGTTATTACATTAAAAAATAAAGAGGTAAAATAAAACAATTAACACTGATATACTCGCGAAAGTTGTAAGTATTGATGTATGAATGTTTGTTACTCTTTCACGCAAAAACTACCGAATGGATTTTAATAAAACTTTACAACAATATAGCTTATACATCAGAATAACACATAGGCTACTTTTTACCGCGGGAAAATACTTCATTCCCACGGGAAAACCTGTTAACGCGGGCGGAGCTGCGGGGCGGAACTCTAGTCGTAAAATAAAATTTCCTTTTTTTTTCAGGGTCTTGAACATCACGAAGACGGCGGAAGGCTTTGCGCCGGAACCAGTTCTCGGGTCTGTTGTGAAACAAAACGGAAGACCGTAAGTAATAATCACTACATAGTATAAAACAAAGTCGCTTTCTCTGTCCCTATGTCCCTCCCTTTGTACGCTTAAATCTTTAAAACTACGCAACGGATTTTGATGCGGTTTTTTTTAAAAGATAGAGGGATTCAAGAGGAAGGTTTATATCTATAATACATGCATAATATACTCAAGAATAACCCACAATAACCATTTTCCCGTGCGGAGCGGGGCGGGTCGCTAGTAATAATAATAATAATCATAATTTATTTCAAAGGACATATTTTACAAAATAATGATACTTAACCCTTGTACTCAAAGATGACCTAATCTTCATTCCGGTTTTCAATTCTTTGCAGAATATTGGCGAACTTTTTCTTTTGCAAGGTTTTGCGAAAACCAAAATTACTCTGCAAAAATAGTATTATTCTTGATGAAATAAAAGATAATTGCAGATAATTGATTAAATGATTTGTTTTTTGTTTGCTTTTTATGTAAATTACAAAGACTAAACTTAACAAATTGGACTGGTAATAAATTAAACACCTCCAAGGAATACAGACCTATCTCAAGTTATGTCGTTATTATCGTAAGAAAACCAAATGCGACACCAAATCAAATCTTTGATTCAGTGCTTAACGATGTGTGTTTTTAACCCCCGACGAATGAGAAGGGTGTTATAAGTTTGACGTGTGTGTCTGTCTGTCTGGGGCATCGTAGCTCCTAAACGGATGCGCCGATTTTGACGTCACACTCCTTGTGTTTTTGGCAAAATAGCTATTCCACGAAATGGTTTGAAGTCTAAAAACTCGTTTTATCTCGTATATTATGTTCTTACAGAGTTGCCTACACCTTTTTTTAATTTCCTCAACAATTACCCAAATATATTAACTTATTAGACAGACTCTAAGAGGGGTATTTCACGCTAGTCAAATACAGAAGACGAAAGGGACGCAGTTATGCGCAAGAGTGAGCGCGGTGTATTTGTATCTCATTCTAACGCATAACTTTCCCTTTCGTCTTCTATCTTTTGTCTCCCGTGAAATAGGTGCCTAAGTAAAGCCCGACCAAAGAAATAAGAAACCTCGCTATATTGCGGAATTTCAATGGAACTAATTTTATAAGGGAAATTGTTGCCATAGTCGTAAAAATAAACACGTGGCGCCCCCAGAGCAGGTTTCTTATTTCTTTTGTCAGCTTTTAATCTTAAAATCTTAAATTGTTTGATTTCCAGAGTATCAGGAGAAATTTCAGTTAGCCCCGGCACTCCTCTCTCCATGGAGATCTTCCTCGACAACAGTTCAGCTCCGGTGTTTGGGCTTCTGGTCAACTACATGCACGTCACAGATACGGGCAAACAGCAGGAAACTATCATATTTAATGGGTGAGTATGCTAGACTGAAAGCACTATGAAATTCATCCCTACCGCTACGGAATACGGGCGCTCTCAAGGTCAATATGTCCAGCCGCATGTGCTGGATACACTTCAAGTTGGAGTCGGTGCCAGCTAATATCCACCATTTTAACCAAAAGACGTCCATTGCTAGCAGGCTCGGTACCTAGTACTCTGACCTTGTTCTTTAATACTTTTATATTCGATGATCTGCTTCTGAGATCAGATGTGGTTTAAAAAGCTAGCCTCGACGGTTAATCACTACATAGTATAAAACAAAGTCGCTTTTTCTGTCCCTATGTCCCTCCCTTTGTACGCTTAAATCTTTAAAACAACGCAACGGATTTTGATGCGGTTTTTTTTAATAGATAGAGTGATTCAAGAGGAAGGTTTATATGTATAACACATGCATAATATACTTAAGAATAATCCACAATAACCATTTTCCCGTGCGGAGCCGGGGCGGGTCGCTAGTCATTTATAAACTGGTACCGACTCCAAGGTGAAGTGTATAACAATGTCTACACATGTTATGTTAATTAATATGATGTTATGTAAATAAGCTTTCAGCTAGATTTTTTTTATTATATTAAAGTACATTTATATGATGTCAGTCAGACCATGATGAGCTAGTCACACTATGCATTTTTTGCTAAAAACGGGTGATTTTAACTAAAACGCACAGCATAACAATTGCAATGATTGAAATTGAAAATGATTTTTTAGATAGGTCATCCGTAGTCTGATGTATACTACGTACTTCATAAAGCATAGTTGACAGCGGCCCTTTTTTTTATTAATTTCCATTTTCCATTTTTATTCAGTAAATAAGGCGCTAGTGGACTATAATAGGCCTCTTAAATTATTTTTGATTCCAGGTGCTCCGTAGACCCGTATCTCTTCGACAACTTCCTGACATCAGACGGGGATGTACTTACAGCTAAATTCAGGGCCTTCAAGTTCCCTGACACGACGTATGTTCAGTTCAGGGGGACCGTTACAGTCTGCGTCGATAAGTGCCAAGGAGTGAGTTGCCAAATTCATAATTATTTTATTCTTCTTCTTTTCGAGTCGACAGCAAACTCAGACAGTCTCGGCCCAAAAACCAGCCACACGAATAGCGTCGTCAGTAGCCTTCATCAAGTCCTCTCGCGTGCAGGTGACAGGACAAGATGGGCAGCTAATGAGATGGTCCATTATTCATTATCATGATTATTTTATTAATTACTGCGGGAAAATGCCTCATTACCACGGACAAAGCCGTTAACACGGGCGGAACCGCGGCGGAAAGCTAGTATGTAATACAACAGCGGCACAACTCGAAATTTTATGAAAATTGACCTAATTCAAAAGGGTGGCATAGCATATATTTGGGCCCGATTCTACATATAAAACAGTGTCATAAATTGAAGATTGTGATGATTATAAATTCAAAATAAAAAAAATATTCATTAATAATAATTGTTTAAAATAATAAAACGTTTTTTTTCGTTTCCTCGAAAAACAGCTTTTTTTAGATAGGTCATTACAGGAAGGCCCGCGTTGCTCTAAGGTCATTACACTTCATCGTCGATATTATTTATTTATTTGTTTATATATTTATTTATTTATGTTCTTCAGGTGCAATGCAGCAATGGTGTGACAGGGTACGGTCGCAAGCGGCGCGAGATAGCAACCAACGCGGAATCCAACAAAGTATACGAAGTGTCACTCACCACTTTCATCAAGGTGGAATGGAAGGACGGGGAGAGGGAATCTGGTAAGATAAAGCGATGATACAAGCTTACGTGTGCTTATATGTATGATAGTCTGTGAGGTATTTATGATATGGGCCTCTGTTTACATATTAAACATCTATATGTAAATATTTCCTGAAATAAATGGATTTGTTATTATTATTAACAGATTATGACAAATTATTAGTGTAAATAAATTTGCGCGTAATATTTTAGGGGAGGAACCTACCCTTGAAACTAAATAACTTTCCCCAAGGAAAATACCTTCAAATCTCAAATTTAAAATTTAACTTTTTATACAAACTTGTGTCAGCAGGACCGACTACTTTGTATAAAAAGTAGAATTTTGATTGTGAGATTTGAAGGTACGTTCCTTAGGAAAGTTATTCAGTTTAATGGATAGGTTCCTCTCCTAAATTCTTTTCTCGCAAATTAATTATTTACACCCTGTATAGATTAGGGTACATTCAGAGACGCGCTGTAATTAAAATTGATTGCGTTTTCTATAACTGACATTGATGCAGAACAAAATATCAAAATAACTTCGCCACACTTACTTGAACATAAAATAATTTTGCTTTAAAGTAAAAATTGGTTTTTATTGCAAATTATAGCCAAATTATACGTTTACTTAAAAATTAAAGGAGTTACCTATAACATGATTTTTTTTCTCTTACAGAGGACGTGCGAGCCCCATTCAAAAATCTGAAAATAGCCAATCAGAAAATAGGTTTGGATGGTACGCCTGCCACCGTTGCCGAGCGAACCCAGGACAACAAACTAGTTATACACAATCAAGAAGAACTATTCGTTAGTTCCGCTAGCTATATTAGCTGTAGTACAATAGTGCTACTCGTCAGTTTGCTCATGTTGGTTTTTAAGTAAAAATATTAAATGTGGTTTTATCATAAAACCTATGAGATAACCTCGGACATTAACCATTTATTGCAGAATCTATTAAAAACATCATCCAAATATAAAAACAAAAGTGACTTCATAACCAAACAGCAAAACTTTCTATTAACTTTTTTGATACATACATACTCGTAAGAGCGTTTCCACATTATCCGTTCCGATATCGGTATCAGACGCCGCGCCGATACGACGTAAAACATATGACTGTATCGGACCCAATATCCGATATAACTAATGTGAAAGGCAACTACATGTTTCATACATTTTACTTGCCTCAATATCGGCACCGGGGTCCGATATCGGATCGGATAATGTGAAAACGCTCTTTTAAGCGTGAAGAGTCGTTACCGATAAAGAAATTCATAACACCTTCTTACTTCTTTAACTTTTAATGCAAGCGTAGCTTAGCAAATACTTTCACTGCCTATTTGACTGTCTTATAAGCTTCATTTAGTGAAATATTTTATTTTATTTGGAAAAACAACATCTATTACCTACATACGAAATAATAGTTAACTTAAAAGACAGAAAGCCAATTACATAAATAGAACAACGTAAATTCTGCAAGGACATTCGAATGTCATTTTTACATCAGACCGACAAGGATTAAATTAACGTGGCCAGAAAAAAACGACGTCGGAGTCATGCAAAATGTTTTTTTTTACAGTCTTTCATACAGTAAAGTCGCGTATCCACTAGGCAACAGTTGACGGTCAACATGTATTACATTACAGCAACATTGCTAGCTGAATCGGGCGCGCCAGCTAGCAGCGTGACGTTGCTAGCTGGCGCGCCCGATTCTGTATATTACGCTATATCTTAAATTTAAAAACCATATTATGTCCCTTTCACGTTCTTAAGAACGAAAAGGGACCGGTGATTATCAACTTAAATTTAGAGACGTCAAATATTTTTACGCGTAGTTCGCACGCCGGGTGTGCGCCACTGACGTATGGTAGTATATGCGTAGACAGACAGACAAGTCTGTCTTACAAAACTTCTGTGCTAACTTTTAACATTTTTGGCAACATGTATTGCTCCAAATATTGCCTAGTGGAAACTATGCTTCCTCCGTCCTTGTCTACGTTTATTGAAATCCTTGTCAGACTGTTTTTTTTATAATATAATAATCTACCTCCAAATACAACAAAACTCCATGTCACTTTGTGATCTTCAAAAAACACACGAATGCAATTAGATCTCAAAATTTATACAAAAAATGGTAATTCAGTATTTGGAGTAGTGACTTAAGTTTACCAGATCAAGAACTAAACTTAGTGCTAACTTAGCTGTAGGATTAATTTTAGATTTAAGTAAAAGTGATGTAAAATTTAACCTAATTATAAGCGCGTCCCTAATTGTAACATTGAACGTAAGCCAAAACAGATGATAAATCGAAATGTAAAATTACTTGTACTAAAAAACATCTTAAAATTAACATTCTTTTATGAAATGCATTTTATTGTATAATTTTTCGAGAAAGAATGTTTAAAGTGGATGGAAGACTGCAAACTTTACAAGCTCAATACATATAAATGATATTATTATATTTTAAATTATAGTTGATTAACAGAAGGAACCAGATTTTCTCCAAAAACACATTGCATTGCATACCTACACACACACACGCATCGTTATAAAAATCTGATAAATTAAGTTTTTCTTGCTCTGTTTTGGCACTAAAGCAATCGCTAGTCTTATAATAATTTAATAAACTAACTTTCTATTTTACAGTAAGCGAATCACTAAAATCCTCATTTGTTTTAACATTTTTTTAATGCTATAAACTTAAAAGCTCTGATTTAAAAACATGTTGTTCTATGCCATACTTTTTTAATGTACTTTCTTACAAATTTCTTAGTGTTTTGGGCTGGTGGGGGAAAACATGGAGCTTATTTGCAGTAGTCGAAGATTCTTATAATTTTAACCTAGTTATACACCGACGAAACTGATATCTCAGTCCAGCCACAGAATACCAAATAGTAGTCCCTACAGAAGATTCACTTGGCGGCATAATTCAAATGAATAGCCACCCTAGCTCCTGTACAATAAAGTGCGATTCAAATCGCACGGCACTAACTAAAAACACGAGTAACTGCGTCCCTTTCTATCTTGTATCCGCTGTGATTTGCGCCTCTCTACTAAGACGTTGAATCCCTATCTAACACCTCACGGGGGGGCGTATCGGCCGATCATACCTAAACTGTGGAGTGACATACGCCTGTCCAGCAGATAATTTTTAAAAGACAACACACAGACAGACAGACTCAAATTTTTTTTTTTTTTTGTAGTACAATTTTTAATCGTCGGTATAATCATTTGTTGTAATCTTCCAATATCATTGTCTGCTCTACATCGAACGAAAGCAAACACTAGGTACCTACAGTCTGATAAAAAAGAGTACAAATTAAAAAGTAGCAGCACCGTAGTGTCGTCCCTTTCCAACCAATTAATCGTGATGAGACGATCTACAGCGTTGCTACTTTTTAATTTCTACAATGTTTTAACAGACTGTAATATTTTTTACGACTAATGTAAATGACCTTCTACTTTGGTGTTTTAAACTTTATTGTTTGATAATTATGCGAATACAAAAATAACGATATATGCGAACACAAAAATAAAAAAATAATACATTTGAAAAATAGACTATTTTACTTATACATTAGTCAAAATAGAGATGCAAAGTAAAATCCATATTTGTTTGTGTTCGTATAATGACGAGATGTATTATTTTTGTAACACTCTTTTATATTACTTACTGGGTGCTGAAACTTAAATTAAAACCATAATGTAAAAAGGAATATTTAGGAAAACAAGCAATTCAATAAAAGTAACTCAATTAAAAATCGTTTTTTTATTTTACAATTCATAAAAAAGCCCGACCAAAGCGACCAAAGAAATATGACACCTCGCCATATTGCAGAATTCCAATGGAACTAATTTTATAAGGGAAATTGTTACCATAGTCGTAAAAATATACACGTGGCGCCCCCAGAGCAGGTTTTTTATTTCTTTGGTCAGGCTTTACCTTAATTTTGATGACACGTTCCGTTACCTATTCTCGCAATGCATGTAAACCTGTGATGTAAACAAACACCACCGCTCACACGATTTTTCAGTAATTTCACAAACCTGTTTTAAAGTATAGAAACGTTTAATATTAAAAATGAAAACCCGTGAAAATGTGTGTTAGTGCAATAAAATTAACAACCGCGAAAATCTAAGAATGTACATTAAAAATTAAATTCCTAATCTGTTATATCGTATTTTAAGTAATTTCGAAGGGAAAAAATGTTTGGGCATTTTAAATCTTGTACAATTTTATAAAAAAAGACTAATCATAACTTAAAAGGTACGACTACGCCATTTCAATATGAATAGGGCCTATTTACCTTTAATTTTTTTCAATGTATACAAAGCGCTACAGCGTAGGTTTTGTAATAAACATAAAACATCACAAATACTTCTATAAATAAAACGAAAATGTGAGTATTTCAGTCTTTTATTAGAACCATTACAATAATTAACCGATTGAACTAACAATTTACAGATAAAAACCTTAAATTACTAGAAAATACATAAAAATATGTAAACTGAAGTATGATATTACAATTAAGTTAATAATAAAAAGACAGTGACACAGATGTAACATTGTAATAAAACAATGGGAACAGTTTTCTTAACTACTAATCTGTTTTTCTCCAACATATCAGTTATAAAGTTATACAACGTTGTGCAACATAATATAACATGTTACAATTTATTTTTGAGTTATGTCACTATTGTACTAAGGTCAGATTATATTTGAGTGCTAAAAAGAATTTATCATTTAAAAATCTAGAGTCTTATAGGAACTTAATTTTAAATACAATTAACTTAAATTAATTAAAGATTAATAAATGGGAAACAAAATATACAATATGCCTCACATACAATCCTATTATACACAATAATAAGACAACTCCATGTAGGGTCGCAGTGATGTTCCAACTATAATTTTTATAGTATAATGTCATAGGTATCACTATAAAAATAGTTTGTGCAGCAATTCGTAGGGACGTAATATAAAGGAATGGTAGAAATAATTCCTATAACAAATTCAATATGACTGTGAAATTATTTATTAGGCACCTATTTCACTGGCGACAATGACAAAAGACGAAAGGGACGCAGTTATGCGTTAGAATGAGATACAAATACACCGCGCTCACTCTTGCGCATAACTGCGTCCTTCTCGTCTTTTGTCGTCGTCGCCAGTGAAATACCTACCTTAGTTGAGTCTTTTTAAAGCCTGACCAAAGAAATAAAAAACCTGCTCTGGGGGCGCCACGTGTATTTTTTTACGACTATGGCAACAATTTCCCTTATAAAATTAGTTCCATTGAAATTCCGCAATATGGCGAGGTTTTTTATTTCGCTGGTCGGGTTTTATTAATAAAGAATTACCAGAAAAATAAAAAGCCAGCTCTCTACGTGTATTTTCATGTTTGTGGCAACAATTTCCATTTTAAAATTAGTTTAATTGAAATTCCGCAACATGGCGTTTGTTATTTTCTTGGTCGGGTTTCACACAAGGTAAAGCCCAAGCAGAAAAAAAAAACACAATGTATATGGAAATTTAATACAACTAAAATTTTACTATAGCGATTATTGCCAGATACACAAATAAAGCATGTGACGACCCCAGAGCACTTATTTTGCAAATTAGGAATTAATAGCAACATTCTTAAGCATTATTTTGGCCATTGATTGGCTTTAATTAGAATCGGTCACTATTGGAAATTGTAGGTTCGTACACATTTAAAATACATTCCAAATAAAGTCTTTTTACTTTGTTTCTTTAGTAGTACTTTAAATAACAAGCTTCAAAATTGATTTTTAGTATTTTTTTATTACTGCTCTTTTAAAAATAGGTTTACTTAAACAAATTTATTTACAGAGTATTACTTAGGTATATTAAACACATTACTAAATATGGAAGATTTTGAAAATATAAAATAGGAACAACTCTAGTTTACATTGGAAACATCTTAATAATGGTGTAAATTTCAAAGAAATTAGAGGGAGGGTAGATGTAACATTTAACTATGGTTTGTTTCATGTTAATCCGAACAAAAATCATTGACGCCTGCATACAATGCGCACATTTTATTCAAACGATACCAATAAATATAGGAAATTATCGCAAAATACGTAATTTGCCATACCGTTGTAGAAGGCGGGGTGAGCGTGTGACCTTGCCAGACGTTTTGGCGTTACATTATTTTTAATAACTTAAAAGAAAAGAAAGAGGTCAATGAACTTTTGTCCGGATTCATATGAAACAGAACATAGTCTTAAACCTTGAAAAAACGGTGAGAATTAATATCGAAAATATACTTTTATGCCTACTAGACTTTCTATCCCTGTCAGTAGGGAAAAATAAGTACAGTCAAGAACAGGCGATGCTAACCACACATCTCGCGAATTTATCCCATATTCAAGGGATATAAAAAACGGAGTAAAATCCAAAGTTTTCAGCGTAAGATTAAAATCTCTTGACTGTACATATGCGTAAAATTATTTTACGCGACATTAGCACGATGGCAAAAATGTTGGCAAGAATTTTAAATTTTAATTTTATTTATGTAATAAAAAAAATAAGGAAAGATACGTTTTAATTTAAACATGATTTATTACGTACAAATGTAAAGTCCTAGTTTGGTCGTTTAATATTAAAATATATAAAAACATTCTACAACTACCTACTTGGCACAATAACTACACATTTTACAAATTGGCAAGGCTATAAGGTCACGTACACTAGAAAGAGCTAATATTACAACCGTGCTTTCTGAATCACCCACTGAAAAGAAGTACCTATTGGCAGTTTGGCAAACGAAATACAAAATGGCGGAGCTCCGAGCGCTCTATCTATAATCAAATTCAAAATTCAAATACCGAAATTTAATAGAAAAAACGGCAATTCAATGTTTGCCAAATCAAAAAAGATGTTATTTTCTAAAATTTAAAAATTGGAGTAAACTTGGTATTTTAGTGATATCTATTATTCAGGTTGATATAACAAAGGAAGTACTTACTGTTATGATGACTATTATTATTATTATTGTTGTCAATAAAGAATATTTGTATTGTATTGTAATAAAAACACTTCGATTAGAATATAGTGGGTTTCAAAGGCACTATATGTATAAAACATCTACAATACATAACTACATTTAAAACGACATTATATTTTCATGAATACATAGAACAAACACATTATCGAGAATTTAAAGAAAATATAATAAAAATAATTTTGTCACTAAAATTGAGTATTCGTCAATCACATTTTAATAGAGAGCTTTTTTTATAAGTTTTTAATAAATTTATTTACATTATTAGTAAAATATTGCAGCGCTGGCCGTCGCGCATACAATCATAATAGACCGTCGTCCGAGAAGCGTTTTTCGTACCTATCGTACTTTCGTGGCAGACTTTAATATTCATATGTGAACTTGTTTGGTGTCTCTAGATATCGAAGTCTGCCGAGAAAAATAGGAAGCGTTTGTGAGTTATGTCACTTTGAAAAGTGCTCCAGATGACGAAAAATTACCTATCTTACTTTTGAAAAATTCTTTCTTAGGATCGTTCGTAGCATCATTATGAACAGCCTAGACAAATTTCCAGACCATTTACAGGAAGCGTTTGGAAAATCAGCCGGCTTTTGTGGGTGGGATTTTTACCAAGAAAATACCTATCTTACTTTTTGACGAAACTACATTCAGGTGATGGGGAGGCTCTCATACAACAATAAAAGTCAAGTCTGCCGCAGATATTAGGAAGCGTTTGCAGAATCAGCCGCTTTGAATGTGCCAAAGACTGAAGACGCTTACTACTGAAAACGATAATATTATAGTTTATTTTCGTAATATTGACCTGTGAGTTGAATTTTTACCTGTTAGAAGACTGTCTTAATCGAAAATAAAATCAATAAAATACGGATGTATGCATAAATAAAATTATAAAATATTTTTTCATACAAATATTTTTATTTCATTGTCACGTCTACTATCGTCTCTCTTATCAATACCTATAATTATTACAAAATAACAAATATATATTTTTTAAGTACAAGTAACGCTTATCAATCGCTTTAAAAAAACGATATCCTTTAGTTTTTGTATTCTGTGGTTATATTATATCTCTCTTAAACTTACTCGAATAAAAACAAAATCGATAAAAACAAACAATCTACCTAAACAAAATAGATTCTCGCAGGATGTTACCTACCTAAATATCTTATCTACTTTACATAATATAAACTACCTAGTTGCTTGTACCAACTATTAAACCAACTTTAAAGATAAGTCAAAAAATAACGGCCGAGTGTCAAGAGAGATATAATAATATCTTGGTATTATTATATCTCTCTTATATTTTATTTTTGTTTTTGTATATTGTTGTTTAGTTTTATAGTTTATTGTTTTTAATTTTTGTAATTTACTCATTTAATTTCCGTGAATAAAATATATAAGACGTTTATATCTTGGTATATTATAATCTGAACATTGCCAAGCCTGCCTTGCAAATTCATTCAACTGAATCACATGCTTATGACAATCGCACTCTACCTACACCTTTGTAAGGTGGACTATAAGCTGCGTATCGATTTTGCGCTGCAAACCATCGCACTTTGGCTTTTCTTCGGTGCCCAAGGCGGCACTAAGTTTAAATCCGGCCCTGTAACAGGTCTAGAAACACCAAACCTCATTACACACATATGTTGGGTCTGAAGAGGTCCCAGAGATCACAGAAGCGGAAATACAATTCGCCTTGAGCAAAATGAACAATGGTAAAGCCCCTGGTGAAGACGGTGTCATAGTAGATATGGTTGAATTAGGTGTAGTTTCGGTCATACAGCTTCTTAAAGAATTCTCCAATATATGCCTAAAAGAAGGTAGAATAGGTATTCTACCTTCTTGAAAATGGTGAAAAAAGGGGAAAGTGCTACTGTCATTCTATTATTTAAGAAGGGAAACAAATCAGATCTCTCGACCCATCAGTCTGCTATCTACAAACTATTCACAAAAATAGTTACGAACCGTCTTACGATAAAGCTGGATTTCTACCAACCAGTCGAACAAGCAGGCTTCAGAAGCGGATGTAACACTATGGACCACTTTATAGCCATGAAAATTATCATCGAAAAGGTTACAGAATATCAAATGAATCTGTGGCTTGCATTCATTGACTATAAGAAAGCCTTTGATAGTATTGAGGCCTGGGCGGTTATTCAGCCTCTGGAGAATGCTAGAATAGACTACCGTTACAATCAATATTTACCACAACGCAAGCTTCCCAGTCCGGTGAAGCTCCAGTCCGGTGAAGCTTGATTTGTCGTACCTTTTCGACACAAGCATAGGTCAATTCAAAAAATAAAAAAAAAGAAATAAAAAAACGCAAGCTTACAAGTAAACCTCCCACCAGAAACAGACTCAATAAAGATCTAGAGAGGAGTTAGACAGATTGATACCCTGTCTCCAAAATTATTCACGTTGGTTTTGGAGGACATCGTTAAAAAGTTACATTGGGAAGAACACATTTTACATTGCAGGAAAAAGGCTGAATAATCTAAGGTTCGCGGGCGACATTGTGTTATTCTCGGATAACCCACGAGACTTCCAGGAACTGAGCGATACTTCAAATCGGTTTGGATTAGAGATGAACTTGGATAAAACCAAAATTTTGACGATCTGCCCTAACACCTTGGACATCAAAGTCAACCAAACTGTCATAGAAAGGGTTCAGATTTGTATACGTGATCTTGGTCAAGAGATCGTGATGGCAAAAAAAAACCAGACCAATGAATTCAATCAGCGTATTGGATTAGCGTACCTAGCCTTCTACAAAGTCGAGTTCACCCTAAATATGAACATCACGGCCGAACAGAAAGCTCGCATACATGACCAGTGCATACTATCTGTACTTACATACGGTGCCGAGACCTAGGTTTTCACTAAAAAGATTATCTCCAAACTCAGAGTGGCACAAAGAGCAATAGAATGCAAAATGGTAGGAGTGACACTGAGAGACTGTGAGAGAAACGAATGGTTTAGGGAACAGAGCAAAGTCACTGACGTTACCATGTGTATTGCGAAGTTGAAATGGCAATGAGCTGGCCACGTCGCTAGAAAACATAACTCGTGGGGAAGAATTCTGTTGGAATGGACACCGTATGGCGAAAAATTGCACTCGTGGAAGACCGCAGATGCGTTGGGTCGACGACATTAAGCGAACAGCTGGCAAAAAGTGGATTGAGCCAGCACAAGACCGACAAAGTTGGCATAGACTTAAGGAGGCCTATACCCATGTGGTTGAAAAGGCTAAGAAGAAGAAGAGTATTTTATTGAATATTGTATTGTATTGTATAGACTTCTTTTCTGCTCTCGGGACGATTTTTAAAGAGTGGCCTGACTTATTACTTGACAGAAACAAACGCGTTATCTACTGGGTCAGTTAAGGACTTCTCTGCTGGTAAGCACTACAATCGGTGCAAGAGACTACATCCGATTTTAACAGCTGTATTTGCAAAGATGCATATTGAAACAGAATTTTTCAATATTCATCAGCTTGTCCTGGTACATAACCATCAATCGCTCGTAATTCGGATGATTTGTGACAAAAAAATCATCATTGGGAGACAACAAATAAATAAATAAATCTATGTCCCACATATCCCAACTGTTTTTTGGCAATATCTATATGACATAAAAAATTTAGCAGCATACCATGCTTACCGTAACGAGTCTTGTCGCTATATGCGTCATATTTCTACAGCAAATTCCCGAAATCATCAGGAGGAGGAATGCTAAGATAATTGTTTTCTGTCAGGATACTTTCTAAGAAGTACTTATCAATGTCATATTTACATAAACCTTCTTGTTGAAATATTTCCAAATACTGCTGTTAAAATCGGATGTGATCTCTTGCACCGATTATAGTGCTTACCAGCCGAGAAGCCATTAACTGACCCATTAGATTAGATAGCGCATTTTTTTCTGTCAAGTAATAAGTCAGGCCACTGTCTGTAAAAATCGTCCCGAGAGCAGAAAAGAAGGCCATAAACAAATAAAACCGACCAAAATTAATAAAGATATTGTCATAAGCATGTGATTCAGTTGAATGAATTTGCAAGGCAGGCTTGGCAATGTTCAGATAATATACCAAGATATTATTATATCTCTCTTGACACTCGGCCGTTATTTTTTGACTTATCTTTAAAGTTGGTTTAATAGTTGGTACAAGCAACTAGGTAGTTTATATTATGTAAAGTAGATAAGATATTTAGGTAGGTAACATCCTGCGAGAATCTATTTTGTTTAGGTAGATTGTTTGTTTTTATCGATTTTGTTTTTATTCGAGTAAGTTTAAGAGAGATATAACCACAGAATACAAAAACTAAAGGATATCGTTTTTTTAAAGCGATTGATAAGCGTTACTTGTACTTAAAAAATATATTTTTGTTATTTTGTAATAATTATAGGTATTGATAAGAGAGACGATAGTAGACGTGACAATGAAATAAAAATATTTGTATGAAAAAATATTTTATAATTTTATTTATGCATACATCCGTATTTTATTGATTTTATTTTCGATTAAGACAGTCTTCTAACAGGTAAAAATTCAACTCACAGGTCAATATTACGAAAATAAACTATAATATTATCGTTTTCAGTAGTAAGCGTCTTCAGTCTTTGGCACATTCAAAGCGGCTGATTCTGCAAACGCTTCCTAATATCTGCGGCAGACTTGACTTTTATTGTTGTATGAGAGCCTCCCCATCACCTGAATGTAGTTTCGTCAAAAAGTAAGATAGGTATTTTCTTGGTAAAAATCCCACCCACAAAAGCCGGCTGATTTTC
Source organism: Teleiodes luculella (assembly GCA_948473455.1). Classification (NCBI taxonomy): domain Eukaryota; kingdom Metazoa; phylum Arthropoda; class Insecta; order Lepidoptera; family Gelechiidae; genus Teleiodes; species Teleiodes luculella. Next base: position 2,379,306 of record OX419608.1, read on the forward strand.
CAAACGCTTCCTGTAAATGGTCTGGAAATTTGTCTAGGCTGTTCATAATGATGCTACGAACGATCCTAAGAAAGAATTTTTCAAAAGTAAGATAGGTAATTTTTCGTCATCTGGAGCACTTTTCAAAGTGACATAACTCACAAACGCTTCCTATTTTTCTCGGCAGACTTCGATATCTAGAGACACCAAACAAGTTCACATATGAATATTAAAGTCTGCCACGAAAGTACGATAGGTACGAAAAACGCTTCTCGGACGACGGTCTATAAGCTAGTAGAAAGTTATGTTCGCGACACGAAAACATTTTGTGTTTCAAAAAAGCGTTCGAAAGACGCCAGTGGAGGGAAGGTCTGTAAGTCCGCTCTCTTCACGACTTAACGATTCGATAATTTAAAAAACCGAATGATCCAAATCAAATTCTTCTTGAAAATGATAGTTACACAGGTACACTGGTATAATTCCGAACTGGTTGGCTCTACTTTCTCTATCACTTTGATACGTCTAGATAGAGATGCAAATAATATTCAAATTACATGTAAAGTTACAGTTACGCAACGCAAGTTTTAATTCGTAAAACAATAGCATTGTCAACTTTGCTATTGTGACAGGTTAAAATCGGCGATATTATTTTTTTTTTTGTTTCTGATCGGATTGCTTCCAAAATCGATATCGAGGGTCCCTAGTGGACTCCGATGGCCGCCATTTTGAGTATTAAACTTCAACGAATCTAATGTTCTAATTAATAATACTTCCAAAATAGGAAAATAAAGTAGAGTTACTAGTAGTAAAATCGTAATTAAAAATCTAGGCAACATTTTCAATCAGTTACTTGCTTTTCAGAGCCGCTCTGCCATCCCGAATCCATAGTATTAGTGTCACTGTAACAATGGTGGTGATTGGTCTTTAAAATCTCCTCCTTCTCCTCCCTAACCGCCTCATACTGCGAGTCTGGTCCTAAACACTTGGGTCTAGAACCTTCTGGCTCATTCGGGTACACTTGGTCTTGCCTGTCATCGTCAGAGAGCAAAGTGTCTTCAGTTTTCGGTGATAAGGGCGATAGATTAGGAGCTACGAAGAAATCTTTATTCGAATCTGAGCTCGATTGCCTCGGGTGATCCTTTTGAAGATTCTTAGGGGATGATCTAGCAATCCTCATTGGACTATCGATTCTCATGCTAGAGTTCAAATCAGACATCCTTCGGTCTTCAATCCGTTCTAATCGGTCACTTAATCGCGAATCATTCATCCGGTCACTCATTCTTGAGTCATTCATTCGGTCGCTGATTCGGGATTCGTTAAAGCGATCGCTATTTCGAGTGTCGGTCAAACGTTCACTCAATCTCGACTCGTTCATTCGTGAATCGTTCACTCTATCGCTGATTCTTGATTCGTTTATCCTTTCGCGGGATTCCATTCGGTCCCTCTCGCGGTCATTCAATCGCTCCATCATTTCATTCAGCCGGTCTCTTGAATCGTTCCGTTCAATCCGTTCACTCATTCTCAATGAGTTATTCAGTTGTTCGATTTGTTGTTCAGTTAATCTAATCGAGTTATTTATTTGTTCGTTAATTCTGAGTGAGTTGTTTAGTTCATTCAATCTGAGTGAATTGTTCAATATCTTCTCTTGGGCCTTCAAGTGCTGTGCGTGCTTTTCCTGCCTGTAACAAACGGACAAAATGTGATTAAAATAATCCATCTGAAATAGGAACCTCAATATAGCCACTTCGAAAAAGCTCAGCCATTCACTTAACCATTCACTCATTCATTCACTATGTTTCTCTCACCTCGCTCGTCTCCTGGAGCTTTGTTGCGGCTTTGATATGAATTTAGAGTAGTTATCTAATAAACCATTTTACTCATCCATTCGGTCACTTGTTAATTCATTCTCTCTATGTATAGACTATAATGTTTCTTACCTCAGTCATCTTTTGAAGCCTTGTTACAGATCTTTGGTTAGGTAGTCAAAATAACCATTTCCGTTTCGTTAACTTATTCATTTACTCATTCATTCACTCACTCACTCGTTTACAAATTCATTCACTCACTCACTCGTCTACTAATTCATTCGCTCAGTCATTCACTCACTCACTCGTTTATTCATTCCTTCACCCTTTAGCTAAAGTTTAGCTTATAGGTCTCTCACCTCGGTCGCCTCTTGGAGCCCTGCTGTGGCTGCGGGCGCTGCTGCCTCGTTAAGGTGAATGACCCCGTGTCGGACTCCGAAGTGGACTCAGGGTGGTTCTCTATCGTCCCCACCAGCGCTGAGACCGTAGGGTTCATTGCACAGCAGTCGGCCTGTGACAAATATTACAATAGAATAGAATAGAATAGAAACATTTATTTGCAACACAGAAAACAACAAATAAGACAAAAATAAAAAATAACTGCTTGACAAAATATAAAACAAAAAACTATATCAACTAAAAGCATCCACCTATGTTGCGACACCCACACAAAAAGGGCCCCACTCAGCAAAAGCCGCGGCCCGGCTGGGCTACGGCGCTGGTCTTCCGTCGGTCCTAAAGTAGTCGCGTCATTACAGCATTTTGAATATTCCGTACTGTAACCGCCGAAGACGTAATGTGGGTAGGACCCCTACAAGGTGGACCGACGATCTGGTGAGGGTGTTGGTTTGCCGCTGGATGCGGGCCAAGTAGGACCGATCATTGTGGAGATCACAGGGGAAGGCAGCAGGCCAGCAGTGGACGTCTACAGGCTGAGATGATGATGATGATGTACTTTAAAGCCGACCAGAGAAATAATAAACCTCGCCATATTGCGGAATTTCAATGGAACTAATTTTATAATAGAAATTGTTGCCTTAATCGTAAAACAATACATTTGTATCGCCCCCAGAGCAGGTTTTTATTTGTTTGGTCAGGCTTTACATACACATTATACATGAGAAAATAATTCTGTTTGTCTGTTCGTTACGCTTTCACGCCAAAATCACTAAACCAATATTGATGAAACTTGGTTCAGAGATAGAATAAACCTTTGGAAAGAATATAGGTTACTTTTTACCACGGAAAAATCTCATTCCCACGGGAAAACCTGTTAGTTTAGGCAGAGTCGCGGCGCGGAAAGCTAGTAATAAATTATATTTGCAAATAGCACCTATAAAAATTCAGTAAATAACTCTGTGTGTCTGGTACACTTTACCCCTAAAGGTGCTAAGTGGCGCCCCCACCCTTTAAAAAATAATCAATATTTCAAAAATCTAGAACGGCGAGGAACTAGACGGTGTTCTGTAAGATATTATAGAAGCCATTAACTTTATTTATTATATCTCGCTGTAGTTAAAGATCGAAAAATAGCGGAAAACGGCCACTTTAGATCATCACTATCACTAGGTACCTACATAGTATAAAACAAAGTCGCTTTCTCTGTCCCTATGTCCCTATGTTCCTATGTATGCTTAAATCTTTAAAACTACGCAACGGATTTTGATGCGGTTTTTGTTAATAGATAGAGTGATTCAAGAGGAAGGTTTATATGTATAATACATGCATAATATATTTAAGGATAACCCACAATAATCATTTTCCCGTGCGGAGCCGGGGCGGGTCGCTAGTTTTATGTAAAGAAAAATATAGTAACCTTGACAGACACGTTGCAGCAACTAGACACGTCAGCGAAGTACACTTCGGATTCAGCGTTCTGATTGGCTCGGCCGCAGTCCTGCAGGGCTCTCACTGGCGAGTTCTTGTCGTTCGTGAAGCCTAGGTTCTCTTTGCCCAGCTTTTGGGCGGTCTGCCCTGAGTCCGTGCTCTGGTCTGATACTGAAAAAGAATTTGTAACTGACTTAACAAAAAAAAGGCGGCCAAATTAACTGTCAAAATAGAAGTTAGGTCCTCGTAGAGCTTAAGGGTTAACTAAGTGATGTTAATGTCCTAAAGTTAAAAAAAATACTTACTTTGAACTTGAAAATAATAAAAAAAAACAATAGGTGTAGTACGATAATGTGCCCGATTATACATACCTACCCGTATTATGCTCTAACTTAAATTTAAAAACCATATGTTCCTTTCACGTTCTTAAGAACGAAAAGGGACAGATGATTGTCAACTTAAATTTAGAAACTTCAAACGTCGATTTTACGCGTAGTTCGCATTAGTTTAGCAGGCATGCGAAAACACCCCACTTAAATTAAGCTGAATTTGACAGCAGCGTTTTTTTGGAAAGGATTAGATAAATATAACGCGATCCTTATGTCTGTTTCATATAAATCCCTACAAGAGTTCATTGACCTCTTTCTTTACTTAAAAGTTATTAAAAATAATGTAACGCCAAAATTTCTGGCAAGGTCACACGCTCTCACCGCCTTCTACTACGGCATACCAAATTACGTATTTTGCGATAATTTCCTATAGCTTTATCGTATCGTTTGTAAAAAATTTGCGCATTTTTGTAGGCGTCAATAATCTTTTGTCCGGATTAATATGAAACAAACCATAGGGACTTTTTCTACATAAATTGCGAATTCGTAATAAAGAACTTTTGAAATTGCGAAATTGATTGAATTACCTATCGATTATGGACAGAAAGTATTTTAGACAGCCCAAATAAATCTGTGAGTGGAACAATAAATAATATACCAACCTTTACTCGCACTCTTCTGATGCAAGCACTCAATAGTAATATTATCCTCCATCCGGCAATCCCTATGTAGATTCCCGACACTCATCCCAAGCGACCTCTGACATCCCCTATAAGGCACTAAATGACCCCTCAAAGTATTAAACCTCCCATCTTGCACTCGGCCCAATTCTGCTTGCAAACGAGCTAGCTGTTCAGGTGGATATATCTGAGCCAAATGTGCTAGTTCAGGATTCAAATGTACTAGCTCCGGATTCAAACGCGATAGCTCAGGATTCAACCGCGCTAGTTCTGGATTCAAACGTGCTAGCTCGGGATTCAATCGCGCTAAGTCAGGATTCAACTGTTGCATCATGTATGAGTTTCTAGCGCACGTGTGAGGTTGTATGGGTAGGTTTGTATGGTCATGTATGGGCATTGAGCTTCGGTGGATGTCAATGTGGTGGTGATGGAGTAACGTGGCAGCTGCTGGATCTTGGTGTAAATGGTGCCTGGAAATAAATTATCATTTAATGTTTGTTTTATTTATTTTCAATTGTGGTTTAATTTAAGTGGTGTCTATCGAATACATGTAGCTAATTGTTGATCGATTTATTATTAAGTTTATTATTAAGGTCAATTAATTTTCAGATTTGGTACAAAAAAGTTTAACACAACTCGAGAAAATAGAATAATTTCAAATACAAACAAATTGATGTTATTAAATACACGTGGTCAATAATAATACCTACTGTAATATTCGGTTATGTGTAGGTAGAATTTCAGTAAGTAAGTAAGTAAGTAAATAACTCTTCAGTCTTTCAGTCATTTAAATCAAAATGAAAATCAACAACGATCTTTAACTTACCTACTCCCACTTCTTCCCTGAGGACTATAAGGAGGAGGGGGTCCCCAAACCCCCGTCGTGGCATCAAAACTCCCACTGGCCTCCCCAAACCCCTCTTGCGAATACCCTTGAACAAACCCACCCTGGGAAAACGCACTCTGAGCGAGAGATGGCGTTTGCTGGAACGATGCGGGGGTTTGAGGAAACTGGCCGGGGTTTTGGGGAAACTGGGAGGGGTTTTGGGGAAACTGGGAGGGGTTTTGGGAAAACTGGCCGGGGTTTTGGGGGAAAGGGCCGGGGTTTTGAGGGTATTGTGTGTTTTGGGGGAATGCGCCTTGGTTGCGTTGGAAGGCTATGTTGGAGGGGTAGGGGCGGTCTTCGTATTGAGCTGCGTTTGGGTTTTGGTTCGTGTCTGTATCGCAGAATCCGTATGCGCTGTCGCCTGATTGGGGGACGCCGCCCATGCGGCAACGAGAGCTGCTGGAAGATAGGTTTTATGTAATTAATATCATTTGGTATGTAAAGAAATTATTGCAAATAAATTATTGCTATGAACAGATCTCAGATTGTCGCGGTTGTTAACTGCACTAACACACATGCCGTAACCATGATCGATGTAACTCGGTCGAAATATCGGTAAGCTCAATTTATAACGAAATCGTGGAGAAAACCCGTGAAAATGTGTGTTAGTGAAATGATTCAGAAGGCCTGCCGGTTATGCTTTTTGTACATGTTTCCTTAGCTTAATAAGTAGTCTTGAAATAGATTGTATTTCGGGGTTAGTGATTTTCAAAGTGAGTCTATAATATGCTCATGTAAGTACTTCTCCTTCTACACTTCATTCTCCCTATTAACAGCAGAAAACTAAAGTAACTTTATTGAATATAAACTAAAATAACGTGTAAGCAAAAAACAACTGCTTATTACTTGTGCCGTCGGTTCTACGGTAACTTAACTGGCAATGTGCCCAGCCTATTGCCACTTAAGTTTAGCGATTCTTCGGGCTATGTCGGTGACTCTGGTTCGCCTGCGGATCTCATCATTCCTGATTCGATCACGCAAGGAAACTCCAAGCATAGCCCTCTCCATCGCTCTTTGGGTGACTTTGAGCCTTCTTATGAGGCCCATCGTTAATATCTTTGGGTAATAAAATGGGGTAATGACTTACTTCTGGCTGTTAGTCCTGGGCCATGGAAACCAGCTCCAGGCGGATGTCTTCCGACCAGTACCAGGGTTTGGAGAGTACAGGTTTCCAATGCGACCTGGAACAATTGATTTGATTAAGACTTGACCGGCAAAAATTACTTCTACCTCTATTGGTAGCACTGCTAAATGCCATTGATTAAAAACAAATATTTGTGGAGTCTGAAACAATTTACGGAAATCCAAATAGTCCATTTTACGGACAGAAGAAGTAGTAATAACTATAGATATAATATACTTTGATTTGTGGATTGCAATAAATATCTTATCTCATTTTATCTTTATCTCACGCACACAGGCCAAGGAGACCCGATCGTTGCGGAGGCCTTTGTCTAACAGTGGACGTCTACAGACTAAAATTAGTAATAATAATAGTTTTAAAAACTAAAAAACACGATTCCTGTCCGCCATCTTGGACGTCCGCCATATTGGGTTTAAGTCACGTGACTTTTTTTTCGTATTCCTGACAGCAAACCCTTGGGTGGATTTCAAACAGCCAGTCCGCCATCTTGGGGGCCTCCCCAATTGGATTTTTAATGACGTTTCTTGACTAGTCATGTATTGTCATCAGAACTCAGAGCGTGTGCAAAATTTCATCCCAATCGCAGACCGGGAAGTGGGTCAAATTAAGATTCCAAGATTTTCATACATACATAGTTACAAGTGAAGCTAATAAAAGCGTGTGAAAAAGATGTATCGAATGCTGTAGGTAAGTAGTTACCTGGTGCCCAGAACCTGTGCTGCAGACTGATGTCCCAGGCCGGTTGAGACGGGTGGCACTGCGCGCAACAACTGCAGTTGTTCTACAAAATATACAAACAGTCAATTATTATTATAATTATGGCTATAGCGATCCGACCCACGGCTTTGCCGGATATAGCGGCGCTTATTTTTATTTAAAGATCAATAGTCAATACTAAAGGTAATGTCTTTCCTTCCCTTCCGTTTTCGTCGGGGGTTAACAAAAAAACGATATTTAAAGGAATAACACACACACACACACACACACACACACACACACACAAACTCTAGATTAAGATAACTTTAATGTTTTAATGTTAATTTAATGTTTTAGGACTTATAATGTGAATTTATTATGTAAGAACACATTATTTAGTAATGGAAGAGCGGTGCCTCCTGACACAGGCTAATTATGTCTAAAAGGTGGCACCAATCATAGCTAATTTATGTTTGTATGTAAAAGAAAATAAAATATTTTATTTTTTATTTTATTTTTTATAAGGAATATCCTAAAGAAAATCTCATTAGTCCGTCAGTAGATTACTAAAAAATAATGTAGGTACACGTAATTTATTTTTTGTCTGGCAAACGAAAAATGCCGACGATACAGCACTTTGAAATTTCCAGTGACGACACGCCGCCTCTACATTTTGACGCGATATAATTATTATCTTCGTCAAATTGAAAAAAAAGTGTTCAATTTTTTTCGATAATCTTACTGACGGACTAATTAGAATCGATTACTTCCCTATTATAGATCGCGTCATGTAAAAAGAACGCTGGAAAAAGTGGTGGAAGAATGCAAATCGCTTACTACGCGAGAGACCATGGTCTAAAAAAAACAAGGTCTAACCATTAGACCACGTGACTGACACGAGCTACGTCATTTCTACGTCATTTTGCCTATTTATCCTTGTCGAATGCGTGTAATAGACAAGGATGAACAGCGCAAAATGACGTAGGCTTGTGTCAGTCACGTGGTCTAACGGTTAGACCTATGCGCGCGACTGTCAGCGTTCTTTACGTGACGCGAACTATACTAGTAAGAAATTAGTTACATCAATCTCATTTGACATTGTCTAAAATTCTTAAATGTATTCATTTTGAATGTATTCAATATATTTACCTGCGCAGGTCTTCCAGGCGTCTGCGCGGGTTGTCCAGCTGGCGGGCGGTACAGAGACCTGCAGCGGAGTTCCAGCTGCTCCCAGTACATCTTCTTGCGCTCGTGACTGCAGGAACACAAAAAATGAATTAATAATACCATACTAAAAATTTAAAACCCCCTCCACAAAACCTTTACTTGATCCTTTCAACAACTAGAAAAGAGCTGATCTTAAAATGGCTGAAGATATTTCCTGATGAAAATCTAACCTCTTTTTTGTATCGATAGTCTATTGTTGGTAAATAAAGTTAAAAAATAAGGGTTTCTTTTTTAATTGGCCTATGCTTGTGTCGAAAAAGTACGAGCAATCAAGCTTCACCGGACTTGCGGGGGAGTGGGCTCTACCTTAAAGTAGTCATGTACCAACGCGTCTAGGGGCGGCTCGAGGGAGCCTCGGACCACGGCCTAGCGCGTTGATACTGAACAACATCGTGAAGGAGACGACGCCTGAAGGACTCCTCTGATTATTATTAGTTTTCATTTTGATTTTGGCCGCGCCTCCGCCGGGTACGGGCATTGTTACCTGAAGGGTAATTGTTATTTGAAGAGTAAAATAAATAAGGCATACTAGAACTCGAAGTCCAGTAATAAAATTAAGATACAGAAGATAATCTTCATTATCATTTCAGCCGAAAGAACGTCGCATGGAATGTCAGTTGGATAGTTGTTAAAAGTTTTTAAACTTACTAAAAACAACTTTTTTTAACGATACATCTAGTAGTAATCGGAGTATTCAGTAGCCTTTATTAAAAATGGCTGGCCTTTTTTCATAAATAGTACCACATTTTACCTACCAACCGTTTATTTCGTAACAAAATCCCTATTCTCGACTACGCCGATGTTTGCTACCTGGATGCGACAGAGGAGTTACTAAATAAGCTCGAGCGCTTACAAAATCTTGCTATTCGTTTTATTTTCGGTCTTCGTAAGTATGACCATGTCTCTGAATTTCGTGCTCAGCTTAAATGGCTCCCTATTCGTCTTCGTCGTGATGTGCACATCCTTTCTGTTTTATACAACATTCTCAAAAACCCCGCAACCCCCTCTTATCTTCGATCTCGTTTCCATCTTCTACCCCCTGACCCTCGATCTAGACGTCCCTGTATCACTAGGACACTGGAATGTCCTAGTGCTAACAGTAACTTTTTCTTCAAATCCTTTACAATACGCGCTGCCCAGCTGTGGAACAAGCTACCTAGAGCTATCCAAGACAGTCCCTCTATACATTCATTTAAACACAAAGTAAAAGAGCATTTCTTATCACGTCTCTAATATTTAATCCACTATATTACATACTATATGTATATATACAGGGCGTCCCACGGCTATGCCACATGGAGGGGAAGTACCTTAAATATTGTAGGTAGAACATTTTACTGAAAGAAGACATTATTTTATTTCTAAAAACTATTAAAACTGCATTCATACATTTTTTAATAATTACATGGTTGAACCGGGAATCGAACCCGCTACATGAGGAAAAAAAACACCCTGTAGTTTTATCATACCAATCGAAAGGCTCCTTCATAAGGATTATTTTTTGCTAAATAACATAGTGTCAGAAATAAAAGAAAGATCATGAATTTTAACATTTGATGTGGTCGCCGAGATTTTTTTTATGCATGGGGTTACTAGCGACCCGCCCCGGCTCCGCACGGGAAAATGGTTATTGTGGGTTATCCTTTAGTATATTATGCATGTATTATACATATAAACCTTCCTCTTGAATCACTCTATCTATTAAAATCAAAGTCCGTCGCGTAGTTTTAAAGACAGGGAGTGTAATAATCGAAAGAGTGCGACTTTGTATTCAACAGCGTAGAGGTCATAGCAATTAATAAAATTGATAAATTTTGTATTAAAAATGTTAAAATACATAGTCTTCCTTTTATTTCTGACACTATGTTATTTAGCAAAAAATAACCCTTATGATGAAGCCTTTCGATCGGTATGATAAAACTACAGGATATATTTTTTTCTCGTATAACGGGTTCGATTCCCGGTTCAACCATGTAATTATTAAAAAATGTATGAATGCAGTTTTAATAGTTTTTAGAAATAAAATAATGTCTTCTTTCAGTAAAATGTTCTACTTACAATATTTAAGGTACTTTCCCTCCATGTGTCATAGCTGTGGGACGCCCTGTATATAATTTTTTTTTATGTATATAATATATGCGTTTTTATTTATAAATATTTATTTGTATATATAATTATGTATCGTATTTAGTTTATGTATTAATAATTGTTTATGTATGTGTTTTATTGGGTGCGGTTCATTTCGTATAAAAACAGATAATATAATTTCAAAAGACATAACGTTATTTTCATATAACATTCATTTGGGATAACGTTTATAATAATAATAATAATAATAATAATAATAATAATAATAATAATAATAATAATAATAATAATAATAATAATAATAATTTATTTATTTCTCTCTATTACAAAAACTATAACAAAAGAATTTTATTGTTTGTAAATAACCCTTAAATTAGATATAAAACATAATGTTGGAAATCTTAACAATTTGTAGGAAATCAGTCGCTTTTAATAAGAGTACAGGAGTTCTACAAACAAACATAAGGAAGAAAGAGTTGGCATATGTTATCAAATTTAAGAGCATAAAACCCCACACTAGGCTAAGCCTGTCTTGTGGGCATTTTATAATTCAAAGAGGGTTAACTTAATCTCGAAATACCGATCTCAAGCACAAGCAAATTATACATATTATGCAATTTCAGGTTAGATTATATAGTAAAAACAAAAGATAAAAGGAGAAAAATAAAATAATGATAATAAAAAAAAAACAAAAGAAATTGAATTTAAAATATTGTTTTCAAAAAACTCTCCGTTCGATCGTAGGTCCAATCCATTAATTCTTTATGCACCTTACTTTTGATTTCGTGGGCCGACAATAAATTTATTTTTGTAATCTTATTCAATTTGGTATAAATAAATGGTTTTCTATAACTACTGAAACGTTTGGCGAATGCGGACCGAACAGCAGGGAGAGGTAAGCTAAACACGCGCTTTTTACACAGATCTGAGAAAGTCTCCGTACTCGCCATCTCTTTATGAGTCTGTAAAACCATCCTGAGGATATAGAGCTTCCTAACACTCAGAACCTGAGCATCCCTATATAACTGGCAGGTTGGGTGAAGCATCGGCTTTTTCAGCATAGTCTTAAGTACAGCACGCTGTGCTCTCTCTAACCTAATGAGGTAATTAGATGCTGAACCGCCCCATGCCAGGATGCAATAGGTCAGGACTGACTGACATAGGGCCAGATAAACGGATTTTAAAAGTGGTGGGTCGGCTACGTCACGTAATAATTTCATTACATAGGTAATCTTTCTCACCCGGGCTGAAGTTGCGTTAATGTGACTTTCAAAGTTCAACTTCTCATCAATCACAACACCCAGGTATTTGGTGGTAACAACCCTTGCCACATGCGCGCAGTTACAGTTTCCTGGAGGCAAGAGGGGGACCTGGTTGCAGGAATGAATACACAATCCAGCAGAACAAGGAGGAGCGGAAGCAGCCGTCTTATGAAAACACAAAAGATTGGTCTTAGTAGCATTGAGAGTCAAGAGATTATCCGAGAACCACTTTGCAATTTGAGAAAGACCAGCCTGAGCTGTTGAGAACGCCTGATCCCAGGAGCTTTCGTGGAATAAGATCACTGTATCGTCGGCGTAGTTGATAACGTCAGCGTTTTTCAGACAGATGGTAGACAGATCATTTAGGTAGATCAGGAACAATGTGGGTCCTAGAATACTACCTTGTGGTACGCCGAAGGATACAGGTTCAGAGTTGCTGACTACACCACACAACCTCATGCACTGTCTGCGTTCCCGAAGATAGCTACCAAACCAATCCAGAGCAAGACCACGTATCCCGCAGCACTCTAGTTTTTTAATCAGAATCGGAATCGACACAGTGTCAAATGCCTTGGCCAAGTCTAAGAAAAGGCCAAGACACTTGTCGCCCTTGTCCAAGCGAGAAGAAACCAAGTCTGTCAAAAGGGCGACTGCCTGTTGCGCAGACCTGTTATGCCGAAAACCAAACTGCCTGTAGTAAAGAATGTTGTTCTTTTCCAGAAAATCCATCAGTTGGTTGTTAACAATCCTCTCCAACAGCTTAGAGAAGGTACAGAGAAGAGAGATTGGCCTATAGTTATTCGGAGAGTCTTTACTGCCACTCTTATGCACAGGGATAACCATTGCGGTTTTCCAGATGGCTGGAAAAATTCCGGTAGCGAGACTAATATTGAAAATGTGTGTCAGAGGTTCAACAATGTAATCTTTAATAGATTTTATGAGTCTATTAGGAATTTCGTCTATACCAGAGGCACCTCTACAGTCTAATCTGAGAATCAACTTTTCAACTTCGCCAGGAGAAGTAGGATGCAAGAAGAGCGAGTGCGCATGGTTAACTTCGCAATTTACTTTTGCTGCAAGATAATCCTCAGTCACGTTGTTGGAATGTAGAATTTCATTAGCTAAGCGCTGACCAACCGAGCTGAAGAACCCGTTGCAGTAGTTCAGAGACTCTGACACAGTGTTTTTAATCCTGCTGAGTTCATTTGACCCGGATCTATTTGATTTGGAGTGAGTTATACGCCCTATTGATTTCCAAAGTTTAATAGGATCTGACTTATTGGAGGTGAGGTCAGATTTATCATATTCCGCTTTAAGTCTCCTGATTAGATCGTGATAAAAATTACGATACCGAGTATAGATTTTATGCTTCAGAGGGTCATTTGGGTGTTTCTTAACCTCTAGATGCAGTCTGTCTCTGTGCTTTGAGCATCTAATCAAACCTGCTGATTAGATGTTGCTTTATAAGCTATAATTTTAATTCATATAAAGTTCACTCGATTCAGCCATACCCTTCGGGTTAGGTTGACATGTATGCATCCCTGCATGCTTTCTTGCATGCTTGCTTGCTTGCTTGCTTGCGTGCTTTCTTGCTTGCTTGCTTGCGTGCTTTCTTGCTTGCTTGCTTGCATGCTTGCTTGCATGCTTGCTTGCATGATTGCTTGCATGCTTGCTTGTTCGCACGTTTGCATGCCTGGATGCTTGCATGTGTCAAAAAATACAAAGTATCTGCGGTCGTTTACTTTTGAGTACAAATCAGGCATTATACGAAAAGTTTCTTATGTCTTCTAAATTTTATATAAATTGTCCGTTATGACAAATAATTATTAGTTAATGTGAACATTATATGAAATAACTGTTATACCAAGTGAAATTATACTAAATAAAATTATATTAATGGTACATTATAGCACTTGAACGTTAGTTTATCTAAATTTATATCATATATTACACACCCTGTTTTATTTAGTATTTAGTTAGGAGTATATCTTTAGTTTTTCTTTTCCTTTTTTAATGATTGCACAATCCTGTGCCTACTCAGTTATCTCCTTTTCCACCATCTTGTAGGTTGGCTGGAAGAGATCTCTTATAGAGATAAGCTCGCCTTTGTACACTAGCTCTAAGTATTAAATGTATGTTTGTTTTGTGCAATAAAGAATATATATACAAAATGCTAAGTAGCAACTTCTAAATCGTTTCATAAAACAATGTTCAAAGTAGTAAAAGTAAAACAAGTCGATACCTCATTCCTAACACGTTTTATCACGATTTTAGGTGAAAATAGGTCATGTCATAAAACTGCAATATAACGGTGAATAGAACCTATTTGCAGACGCCGTAAATATTCAAAGTCACGAAAACTAACGTCATTCGTTGCTATAACAACGACACTTCAGCGAATAACACCCCTATAACAACCAACATAAACATGCTGTTACAAATCGCACGCTCTTTGCAATTTCACACTTATAGTGTATAACTTAAGAATCATAGTAAGTAGACCCGATGAGGTAGGTAAGTTTGCTAGGTCAACTGAAGTGCGAGGTAGGGTTGGGAAAAATATTTCGCGAAGTAATTCATTGAGTTAGTTCACTCAACAGTATCACATTCAGTTAAAGAACTTTATGTGATATACTTACTAAAGACAAGGACTACTTTAAGACAACATTCTTGATATACTAGTTCCAAATATGGTCTTTGTTAAATTCGTTGAAACTATTCGATTTCATACAAACACTTCAACCTACCTCACAAACCCTGGTGTCGGAGTTATAGAACCGCCTTAGGCTTCCAACATGGCTCCAATAACGACTACATCCGTAGGTAGTAGCCGGGACCAACGGCTTTACGTGCCTTCCGAAGCACGGAATTATCTTTCTTTTCAGACGATCAGGTGATTCAGCCTGCAATATCCTAAGCAAACTGGGGAAAGTCTCACAAAGTGATATTTGTTCGACAGATCCCCACCGGGATTCGAACCCGGAACCTCTGTAACGTCAGACGAGCTTTTGACCATTCGACCACGGAGGTTGTTTACTCTATGGTGGGGATATAATATATGAGTTGAAACTGTGAGAACCTATGTTCTAACAGTTCCAACTCACCAACTCATTTTCACACCATCAACCACCCCTAAACTCAAAACTGACGTAAATTTTTACTGTAGCAATTTTCAACACGTGTATTTATTTATTTATTTATAATGTCGAGCCAGCACAGCCAGCAGAAGTTCCACAGATCCAGCATCAGTCAGCACTCCAGATCAGTCAGTCAGTACATCAGTGTTAGCGACTTGGACGAGCTCACAGATGACGAATTGTTGAAACAGGTAATGATTTTCTATGTTATCAGCTCATATGGCTCGACCCTACACTGAATTTAATGTGAACAGGCCATATTCCATCAATCATTTGATCAGCGCGATTGACTAATTCCTGTTTACTAGTTCGCGAAGAACTAAAGTAAGATTAGTAAACACCCTGGTTTTCTTCATCTTCACCTACGGGGCAGAAACATGGACTCTCAAAAAAGCTGATGTTTTCGAGATGTCGTGCTGGAGAAAAATGTTGCAAATCCCTTGGACGGCTTTTCACACCAATGTTTAGAATCTGCGTGAACTCAATATCCAGACCAGGCTATCAAGTTAACTGTCTGCCGCAGTAGAGTCCTTGAATATTTTGGTCATAATAGCCAGGAAAGATAGTCATAGCTTGGAGCAGCTGATGGTTACGGGGAAAGTAACCGGTAAACTTCCTAGAGGTCGCAGCCCGTTAAGATGGTCTGATGAGATCAGGTCAACTCAACGTAAAGGTTCATGAGGCACTCCACATCGCCAAAGACAGGCACAGATGGCGGAACATTGTCCGCGATAAATTGATTCCTCGGGGGGAACACGACCCTCAGTAATGAGGATATCACGGAGGACGGAAAAGAAAACTTTTCAGCAGTCTCGCCGATCTGAGTGGTTGGAATAAAGCGGCACACAATATTTCATTTTCCGAACACTAAATTTACAAGAAATTCACGTAATTCGTTTCGCAAGCAGACGTTTGCATCAATCGAAGGTGAAGTATGGAATGGGAACTAAGCCCCGCCCACTTTGTGACGTCATGCTAATTGGGTGGCACAGGCCTAATTCATATTGCCATATCCTCTCCCTTCCGTCATCCGTGGAGGATATCAACGTGAAGAGGAGTTTAGGGTAGGCTCAAGTTCCTCAGAGGAGATAAAAGTGAAAAACCAAAACGAATATAGAGTCCACAGTTTATTCAGGGACATGCAATATGGCTTATTATGTGCTTTACAGTAAAATTTTGTGTATTTTATGTGCGTTTTTGTGTTGATTTATTAGCGTATCAGTTTCGTCTTTTTTGTATTTTTTTTATGGCATGTTAATGTGTTATTGATTTGTAGTGGTACACGTTAATGTGGTGACATTCTTCCTCATCATTTAATCCCCTCATTGCTGAGGATCGTTACCTACCACCAAGTCTCTGTGATGCGTTAAATAGTTTTAAAACGAGAAAAAATTAATACGTCACTAACGTACGTATCTTAATGGCTCATCTAGGCGACTACCAGTGCCTTACAAGAAATTCCTTTCAGGTCAACAACTTAAAACGCGACATCAAAATTATGCAACTGGAGAATGAAATCCTGGAAAGAACCATCATGAGGCTCGAACCTGCACTGATGCACGGCGTCCAGCAGGCGTACGAATACGCCATCAAACTACAGAGCTGCTCCTCACTCAACGTTGGAAGTTTCGTCAAGAGCAACAACTCTAAATTTGGAATCATTGATTCTCCTTCGAAGATATTGACCAGTCCTTCCAGGGTAAGTTGAGAATTGCCTTTTCTCAAGACTTCTAACATTTCTTTCTCTCGTCGTGGGTTATTAAGGTTTTTGAACAACCTCATTACATTAACTCCCGCTAAGATATACCATCTCTTATCTAAACACAATTATAAAAGTATACAAATGCAACTTTCTTTAAATCGTGGGTGGAATTTCAGAAACACGAGATCTGTGTTTCCCTTAAACTTAACAGTTTCAAGATCGCAGTATTGCAATTGAAGCAACCAAAAAACATAGGAGACAATTGGCGAATTCAGATATCACCCTGCAGAAATCTTCTTGTCGCATCGATGACAAATCAGGTCATTGCGGTCCAGAACTTAACCACTTCGACGATTTTTCATATAAAATGTGAAAAATTACACATACAATTTGATTGTACAAATCAGTTCCACCAGCTTTTGACCTTTACAAAAGTTACATAAAGGTATATGATGAACTTTTATTCTTAAAAAGGAACGATTCCCACATAATACAGATAGCAACATCAGTATATAATGACAATTCATTCATTAGTTTTTTTTTAAACACTTAAAGACGTTACAAGTTAAGCTGTGCTCAAAGCAGAGCTGGCTTTCATAGAAAATTTATAGCAAACTTTACAGGTGTCAACAAAACGGGTGGAGTCATCAGCGAGAATGGGAGGAACGATCATATTCGGATCAGGACCGAAGATCAACGTTCTGGAGCGATCCGAGCTGACAGCCATGGAAACAGAGTTCCTCATTCGGAGGATGGAAAAATCTAGAAGCAAGGCGGCTAAGAAGAACGCTTTACTGAAGGCTCAACTCGAAGAGATTGGTGTCAGGAATGCTGAGGTTGAAAAGGCTACAGAGTCTTTTAATCAGCAGGTAAGAAAATAAAAGCAACAAACTGAACTGGCGTAAGACGAAACTTTTTTATTAGTACAAAACTGTTTTGATGCTACAACTCGACATAGTTGAATGTAGTATTTGGTAAGTTTAGGTCAGGTCACGGATAAACACACAATTTTTTCACAAATATATTCAAAACTAGCGACCCGCCCCGGCTCCGCACGGGAAAATGGTTATTGTGGATTATTCTTAAGTATATTATGCATGTATTATACATATAAACCCAGTGGCGTAGCGTGGGTGGGGCGGAGGGGGCGGCCCGCCCCGGGCGGCAGCCCGTGGGGGCGGCAAAATGTCGCCGGTGAAGCGGGTTGAGATCTGATCTATGATTCATTCATTACATGTGTCAGACACACTATAATGTTCCATTTTTATCTAAAATTTTGCCTGTTGCCTGCTCTGAATCAGAGGAAGATATAAGTGGTAAAGGACCACTGGAGCTCTTCCAGTTCATTCAAAAACTGAATCTCGCAATTTCGGTTCCAAATATAGTCATCTTGATTCGTATATATTTGACTTTGGCGATTAGTGTTGCAAGTTGTGAGAGAAGTTTTTCGAAGTTGAAGCTAATAAAAAATTACCTCAGATCTACTATGAGCTCCGCTAGACTATCAAACTTGGCTATATTGTCGATTGAACAAGAATTGGCTGCTAATATTGATTTTGACAAAATTATTTCTGACTTCGCTGCTCATAAGGCCCGTAGAATCCGCTTGTAAAACCGCTCATCCTATTTTACCTTCAATAAACTGTACCTCCTTACCTATGAATTTTAATTTTAATTAAGCACCTATAGAATGGGGGCGGCAAAGTGGGTCTTCCGCCCCAGGCGCCGAGATGGCACGCTACGCCACTGTATAAACCTTCCTCTTGAATCCCTCTATCTATTAAAAAAACCGCATCAAAATCCGTTGCGTAGTTTTAAAGATTTAAGCGTACAAAGGGAGGGACATAGGGACAGAGAAAGCGACTTTGTTTTATACTATGTAGTGATAATAAATCATCATTTTGTTTGCTAATAAATAGTTGAAAGCTTCTGCCTTCATTATATCAGAAATAGAACGATTGATTACAGGTCATAATAGAAGGATGGGACAAAATAGCCAAAAGAATTCCAGCTGAAGTGTGGATAAGATACATGAACGAATGGGTCAGTCTCTGCGATAAAGAGATCGGCAAACTCCGTCTCAGAACCAGCACTGCAAACACACAATACTCCAAACTAAAAGGACAGATCGCCGTCAAAGCTGAACTATCAGAAAGTCTTCGACCGGTCGACTTCGAAAAACTCAAAATCGAGAACAAAGTCTGCTTAGAAACTATAGATAAAAAACTAGTACAACTAAAACTATTGAAACGAATGACAGGTGATGCTAATTTGAACCTAGCTGTTCACAAAATGGCGATGATGGATCAGAACAATTACTTGACAAAAGTTCAGAATGATATAGAGAATAAACATGTGTTGACAAAGCTTTTGGGGAAAGAGAAAATAAAAATAGGATTGCAGGCTGAGGAACTACAAGTTAAATATGAAGATGTGAAGAAGTTAAGGATGGCGTATGAAGCGCCAGATATAATGGAGTATGTTAAAATAAAATCGCATTTGACTGAACTGAAACGCTCGGTGAAATTGTTGGAAAACCGACTTCATATACAACAAATTGCTTTGAAATCGTTAAACAAGCAAATACAATCGATGTTTTTTGAGTAGGTTATTTCAGTATTGTTACTTTTAAATTATGTTTGTGATAGTATATTTTAGCTAATAATAAATTTTATGATAATAATAATGAGCTAATTTGTATCTTACTAGCTAATATACAGGGTATGTAACAGCTTAGCATTTGCTGACATGCTGTATTCAGTATTTACTGAATACATACTCAGTTATTGGTTTGAGCGACTTCCCCAAAGATAATTATTTCAGGAAAGATCACAGATTAGACTTCTACACAGAAAGTGTCCGATTATAATTACTTTGTATGGGACATTTGTATAATATTTCACGGTATTTTGACAGCGGTAAGAGATATTATGTAGTTTGTCACAATGGTCATGTTAGAGGTGCTGGATTGATGAAATAAAATCGGAGCCATGTTAGAAGCTACCTCCTAGTCATAGATCGTGACGACGACGCGCGAGGATTGTTTGAGGTAGGTTAACCTCGAGACCTACGCGATAAGCAAGCATGCTGATAGGCCAGCATGCAGCAGAATATGGAGTATAGACCTTCGTAGAAATTGCACAGATTCTCTAATGAGCTCTGATCTGATAGCAACGATGCCTGGTAGAAATTGCCGGTACACTACAAAGCTTCACCAGGATTAGTTTCCAATCGTGGCTCATGTGATTTGTTCTATTGCCCTGTCTTTTGGGAGTGGTCCTCACCTGAGCATCTGGTAGGCCAGCATTCGGCAGAATATACAAACCAGTAATAGAGCTCCGAAGAAACTGGACAGATTCTCTGAAGAGCTCTGGTCTGATCTGATGGCAAAGTTGCCTTGTAGAAATTCATTCACAGATACGCT
This sequence comes from Teleiodes luculella, assembly GCA_948473455.1. Taxonomy (NCBI): domain Eukaryota; kingdom Metazoa; phylum Arthropoda; class Insecta; order Lepidoptera; family Gelechiidae; genus Teleiodes; species Teleiodes luculella. The sequence goes on from OX419608.1 coordinate 2,399,492, forward strand.
CTAATCTGATGGTAAGGGTGCCTGTAGGTTTACTATGTTAGTAGCGACAGGCTCGAGACGCTGTCAAACGCGACATATTGACAGAACTACTATGGCTCTGATGTCACTATGTCACGTTTGACAGCTTCTCGAGCCTATCGCTACTTACATAGTAGGCCTACTGGTAGAAATTGCCTGTACACTGCCAAGCGCCACCAAGATTAGCTGCCCCTGTCTTTCGGGAGTGGTCCTCACCTGAGCAGCTGGTACGCCAGCATGCAGCTGAAGATGCATACGAGGACGGCGCTGACAGAGAGCGCGAAGACCCCGCGGAGGCACCAGTACAGGGCTCCGTGTACCACCTCGCAACCAGTAACGCCTTCGAACACGCAGCGGACTCCTGGACGGGAGAAATTCCATATATGTTAAAAATTATCAAAGTTTTTTTTTCTGTGGGAATGAGGGATTATGTCGTTGTTAAAGGTAGCGTGTTATTCTGAAGTTAAGCTTCTTATAAAGTTTCATTAAAATCCATTCAGTAGTCTTTGCGTGAAAGAATAACAAACTAACATCCATCCATCCATCCTCACAAACTTTTATAATATTAGTTAGTAGGAATAGTAGGATCATCATCATTATCAAGAAGTCCAGTTTGATCAAAGGCTTCGTCTCCCCCAAAGACCTCTTCGATCTCGATCGTTCCTGCTTGGCTCGTGTCCAGCCAATCAGGACCGATCAAGCAGTAGTTTCCCGCAACCCTCACCAGCTCATCGGTCCATATTGTCCAACCTTATTGCCAGAACTGCCGTTGGTTCTGCAGGTAAAATACCCCGCTACTACTTAAGCATTGAAGCTAATTACTTAGCAATTCTTCCGGGTATGTTTACGGTGGCTTTGATTTGCAAGCTAATCCCTCCCATCCTTCCTGATTCGATAGCGCAGGGAAATTTTACGATTCCGAAAATTTGTAGGTATATGTAACTCAGGGATCAAAACCGGTTTTTGAAATACCTGTTAATATCGTTCAAAAAACCGATATAATTCCGTTCGCCAATTAACCGGTAATAGATGGAACGTAATGAAACAAACCAAAATCATTCTGGTTATATACCCGGTTTTTAATAAAGAACGGAATTATATCGGTTTTTCTAACGATATTAACAGGTATTTCAAAACCGGTTTCGATCCCTGATGTAGGTAACTCAACACGGGTACCCACCTACCCACACAAAATCTATCTTAACTGGAAGTTGAAAGGGACAGGTGTTTTTTAAGGAAGAGGCGCGTCGGATAACGGAAGAACACGGCTTAGGAACATTCGAGAATGGATCGGGATTGCCAGTGTTGAACAGCTGTTCCGAATGGCAAGGGACTGGGTTACATTCAAGAATCTGACGGCAGACATCCAGTAATGCCTCAAAAAGAAGATTGTTTGTAGATTACCTTCATCATCAGCGCTGTGCGGAGTGTCGTGAGGCATGGAGTAACACGTGCAAGTTCTGGTCAGGATCGTGTAGTCACAAAACCTTAGGGTCTGCAACCTGCAAATAACATAAGCAGTTGTAGGGTTAACCACGGAACATTGCTGTCTCTCGTGCTATCTCGCTCACTCATGTAATTATCCGTATAAAGGAGGGCTCGCGAAGAGCTTCACTCGATCGCCAGTGATATATTGAGTGATAGTATTGCGGCAGTTCCCTTACGTACGCTGCCGCTAAACAGTTTTAGGCCATGGGGATTTTAAGCTTAACGGAAGGTTCATTGTGCCGATTTAGTTCTTCCTGTAGAACATGCCAGGGTATGGACAGCAGCGTTCGCCTATGTTTTTAATAGCTGTGCCCGCCGGTCTATGTGTCTGGCTTTTTTTTTGTAACATCTTTTATTACCATATGGATTGCAATAAATATCTTATCTCATCTCATCTTATCTTATTTTATATCATCTCATCTTATGTTATCTATAACAACTGCGATTCCCAACCTGATTGATATGCGTGGCGATTATGGCAATATCTCCCTTTCCAGGTAAAGGTCTAGTCAATTGGTGGCCTGTACTAATCTATAACCTGGATTTTTACTCAGTCTAAGAAGATAAGGTCTTCTCATACCTACGTCATCATCAGCAATAGACAAAGAACAAAATACATAAATTACAACACGTGTAAGCAGGATGCCAGATTGTCAATGTCTTTTGATGACGTAGGCTAGGCTTGTTCCACAGGTATAATTAATTCCTGGTTTAGTGTAATCATTGGTTTTACTTACTTGTTCATGTGTATAACAGTCGTCGTGATTGTAACCAGCACACAGGTCAAAGCGCAAACGAGACAGCATGCTCCTACCACTTTGATCTAGAAAGGGACAGTAGTATTGCATTAGTACCTATTGCCGTCTTACCACAGAATAAATAATAGTACTAGGTACAAAAGGCGCACTCTCTGATAGCTAACGTGCGAATTTAATTCTAGCTACCACGCTACTAACGTTCAAATTACTTTGAACGCGTCGAACGTGATCCTGGCTATAATAGCCTACCGTTTATCGCTGCGCTCGTATTAAAACAAAATGCGCCTTAAGACCGCGCCGCGAGAGTCCATATTACCACAGAATAAATAATAGCGTCGTCACTCGCGCACGCACACACACATGAGGCCGCCCGGCGTAGGTATATTCTGGAGCTCTGGCGCGGAGTGCACCGGGCCTGGTCATACTTATAAACAACATAAATCCTCTATTTTTGTAAATTCTAAAGGGACTCTACCGGTCTGATAACAATGTTCAGTATCTGTAAGACTGTTAAGCGATCGAACGTGTAAAAAAGTTCAAAATCGATGATTGTCTGACAAATTACCATATCCTGTCCTATTTTAGAAAGTAGCTATAGGGTTATACCAAGGACTTATAAAGTGGTAGGTACATTTAAAGGTGCGAACCCACAGACGCAGGCTGCTCAAGTCCGGTGCAGCCTGATTCGTCGTTCTTCTTCGATACAAGAAAAGGCCAAATTAAATAAAAAAACGCAGGCTGTTGCATAAAAACTGGGATATCGTCCCGTCTGTAGGTTTGCGCCTTTTAAAATACACTGGACGGACACTTGTAGAAACAAAAAGGCAATAACATTGAAAAAAATAAAATGTGCGCCACCTTTCAACAACTAGAAATGAGCTGATAATCTTCATATGGCTGAAGATATTTTCTTGGATCACAGTCAATAACATTCTCGATTGTGACACCTTGCAAACAAAAAAAACTAGATCAAAATCGGCGCATCCGTTTAGGAGCTACGATGCCACAGACAGACAGAAACACGTCAAACTTATAAGACCCCTCCAAGGATGTTATAAGTCCTAACGGTGGTACTTATAACTTCCTTGCACCCCTCTTTTTGTCGGGGGTTTAAAAAGGCAAATAAAATGGAACAGAAAGGGAAGTAACATACTTTTCTTACCATATAGCTGTATCTGTTGCGGCGGCGCGCCAGGCTCATGATGCAGACTCCCGTCAGTACCAGCTGTGGACAACACACCATTATCATCAGATTCTAGGTCTATTTACAGGTCAGGAATGTCGATGGAGTATATGACATTGCTACCATCCATTCGTTACTCTACCCTACATTCCTACATTACCTTCTCATACATTACCTATCTAAAGCCCGCTCTACATTGGACTTTTGTCAAAAGGCCAACACGAATATGTCAGGTCTAGTTTTATGGAGAATGTAGAGCCGGCTTAACTCTAAACTACTCCATACACGGATTACCCCCCCCCCCCCCCCAGTAGTTATAGAGTCTACCCTATATTAGCTTCTCTATCTACCTAACTTTAACCTACTCCATCTTACTCTACTCTAATTATCTTCTCTTTCTACCTAGTAGAGTACTACTTTTGACCCTACCTTAATCTACCCTACTATACTTTACCTTACTCTCGACGTCGTAATGCCACATAAGTAAGAGACAACCCACCCAGGACAGAGTGTCCTAACGAAGAATTTCTGAGTTTGCTGGAAGATATATTTCGATAAAAACAGAACATTTGTGTCATGTTTCTATATTATGTGATTGTCCTTTTTCGGTCTATGCGTGCTGGGTCTACTAGAAATAATGTCTGGGAGAGCCGACCCCAAACGATTAAAAAACCTGCTCCGGGGGCGCCACTTGTATATTTTTACGACTACGGCAATAATTTCCCTTATAAAATTAGTTCCATTGACATTCCGCAATATGGCGCGGTTTCTTATTTCTTTGGTCAGGCTTTAGGTACATAATTTACTAACCATTGCGTGTACCAGTGCTTTTTCTTATTTCATCCAAAAACAAAACAGATACAGTCCTATTTAAAATTGTGTAGAAAATGCGTCATCGTTATTGATTTACTGACCATTGCGGCGGGCACAGCGGCGGGTACAGTCTCCAGATGATGCGGCGAGGCGGTGTACGCGCGCAGCAGTATGTGTTGCGCCGCGAGCAGCCCGCCCAATGCCGCCGCGAGCGCGCCGCAACCGCAACACCACCACGCGTACTTACGGCGGCGGCACGACGGCTCGTTGCCGTTGCAGCCCACTGACGCTGGAATGGTAAAAAAAAGATAAGGTGCCAGTATGATACAGGCTACACACGTTTGCCGTGTATCGTGTATGCCGAACAGAGCGAGACGCAGTTATGCGCTAGAGTGAGCGATTATATTACTAACTTTCCGCCCCACGGCTCCACCCGCGCTAATAGTCTTTCCCATTTTTTTTTTTTAAGTAGAAACCTTCTAGGTACAAATATTAGAAAACATTTCACAAAAATAATAAAATCGTTAAAGTCGTTCTCAAGTTAAAGCTAAGAGAAATATTGGTTTATTTTTATACTAGCTGTCTGCCCACGAATACGCCCGCGTTATTTTTCGACTTTTCCGTGCACAGTTCCCCGTAGGATTTGATATTTTCCCGTTGTAAAAAGTATCTAAGATGTTGACTGGCGATATAAGGTACCACCATGCAAAATTTCATTTAAATTGGTCCAGTAGTTACGGAGATTATCCCGTACAATGTACTGAGCAGTATATAAGTTACTATAGTTTTATAATTACCCCATGGGAGCTCTTTAATATCTCGGGATTAAAAGTATCTTAGATGTTGACTGGGGGTATAAGGTACCATCATACAAAATTTCATTTAAATCGGTCCAGTAGTTTCGGAGATTAGCCCGTACAAACAGACAAACCAACAAACAGAAAAACAAAAAAAAATTAAAAAATCAGAATATGTTTTATATCACTTCTTATATCCCCTGACTCGATTTGAACCTTTTTTTTATATGTAAGTACAGGTTTTCGACCACAACAGTTTTACATATTACATATTATTAAAATTTATCTTGGAAGAAAAGTCTCCCCGACCTTAAAATTTATCAATAGACCAAAAGGATCCAAAGGTTTTTTTGTTATATTTTCCGTTATTTAATATTAGGTACTCGTATAATGGACACATTTAGATAATTAGGTAATTTACTCATATAAGTCAGAAAAAAAAATGTTTTTAAATACAAATCTTTATAAACTTTTAAATATATAATATTATCTAAATTCCGTGAAACTTTACATCTTTTTTAAAACATACATCCTAGATAAAACCTAATAAAGTGAGAAAAACTTAATAAAGTGCTATTTGCAAAAAACGTATTTTTAAAAACTTCAATTTTTACCAAAATATGGTGGCGGCGGGACATAGTGCTGTGCCACGTCGGCCGCGATAGTCGACTGCGGTGTCGATGTCGACACTTCGTACTGCAGCACTTGCATCACGCCGCACGCCACTTGCATTTTCTTATCGGAGTCAACGTCTTGCATTTATACAGCTTTTAATTTTATTTACACGTATTTTGTGTTGTGGTAATCGTTTTTTTTTATTTGACTCATCCTCTTATTATCTTCCATATTTTTATTTTTATTTTTATTTTTACAAGCCTTTCTTGTCGTTAACCTTGGTGTCTTAACTTGTTTCCCTTAAAAGTCCAGTTATGTAAGGGTCGGTTACTCAAAACTGGCTTGAAATATTAACTAATCAATTATAACAAAATTGGCTAGTTTCATTTTGAACAAGTTTTGAACAAGGACATTATTTTATCAGTTTTATCACCTAAAACTTTTGAATCTCCCGCCATCTTTGCAAAATCGATATTCTCCCCTCGCAAACTAAGCGTAAGGAACAATGACCTCTCTATTAGTGTATTTCAATTTTATTTACACTTTATAACACTGGCCGCTTATTCAATTCACTTCACTGAAAATTATTTAAAAAATATTAAATGTTTAATTCAAAATTAGAATTCCTACGCTTCGATCATTGCACAAGTTTTATTATTTTCCCTCCTTTCGCTTTGTTTATGTCAATAACATTATAATTCACTATTTAGCATTTTATTTTAATTAACACTGTTGGTGTGAAATTGCAAAATGGAGTTTTTAGCGTCCATTTCTGGGGATATCAAGAATTAATTTGTAACATAGCTGGATTGGTTTACGGGACTAGGTTATGTTGACAATGGCGGTTACCGCGCAGAATCAGAAAGTACAGTCGGCGAGAATACGAGGCGTGTAATTTTATATGTCAGGTAGTGTAGAAAAGTTGGGTAATTGGTAATAAAATGGCCAACTGGGTTAAAACTAATAAATGATCAATGCAAGTGACAGCTGTTTCAAACTATTTGTCAATAAAGAATAAGTGTTTACTTATTCTTTTGTTTTGGCGCTAGAAATTATTTATATCCTTTTAAATATATGAGACTAAATATTATAGGAAAGAGTAAAGTACAATAGGTGTCAACAAGTGAAATGCAATTTTATTTATTATGTATAAGGATAATAAAAAAAGCAAGAAAGAAATGTAAAGAAAAATTATTAAAAAACATCTGAATATGAATTGTCTAATAGCCGCTGTAGTTTAAAAGCTCACAATACGACGGTTGACGACACATATAAGCACAGTATTGATAGAGATTGGGAATTAGTATAAAAAAAAACAACGAAATTAATGTTCTGATCTTATTTTTTAAATTCATCCCATACTTGATGAAACTGTATAAACCAACACTTTTTTGCAAGATTATTTGCTACGCATGATAAATACGCAACGGACTGTACCCATGGAGTTCAGGTAGGGAAGTATTGCAATCTGAACGTAAGTTATAGATTTTGCTGAGTATGGCGTGTAGCTGTGTTTATAGCTCAATCCGGTATTATTTATGAGTTACCAAGATGGCGCGGATGGAGAGCAATTTAAGAGTTGGGATATTCATTTAGAGTTCAGAAGGAGTACTTAATGTGAATGTGACCGTTTTATTAATAGAGATATAAATAATATACTTTATTTATTCATTATGTTTTTATCCGTTACGCTATATTATTATTTTATTTCATAAGCACTGATTTATTTGCTTTTAAAATCAATAATATTAAAGTACATATCTAAATAAAGAAAAACAGCCAGTAAATCGACGCTTTTAAAAATTCATCTAAAATGTAATATGCCATAAGCACTTATATTTTTTTAGCAAACGTATGAATATATTTTATTGACCAAAAAAGAATGTCCATATTTGATAAGAACGCTCGATCTTGTACGTAAAAATAAAACAAATATACATATTATAACAAAACCGTAAGAGTATGTAAAAAGTATATTTTTATTATTATTATTAGGTAAGTTTTGTTATTATTACAGCAAAAATGGTTTCATCACATTTTATAGCAGGTCATTCGATAAACAGAATAAAACACTTCTAAATGAGAAAAGACCTATTGTTTTCCTACATAGCATAGCTGATATTCGCATGAACTACAGGTAGAATACACCAATATGGCCGACACCATTGTCAATAACAACAAAAGTATTAAAAATCATTATTTAACCTAAACCGGTGCACCATAAATTTAGTAGGTACCTTTTATATTCCATCCAACATAATAAGTACCGATCGTATAAAAATAACCCCAGAAAAAACTTTTTCTAAGGTTTTGAACCTTTCCGATACAAATACAAAAACGGAACAGGTAGATTTTTTTTTTCTATACCTCTTTATTGTTAGCAAACAAAATCTGGCGATTACTTAAAATGTAGCAACTTGCTTTATTCTGAAATTTATCGAATTTCGACATAACATAGTTTTGATTGAACGCATTGAAATTTTCGCAATACATTGCGACGTACCTACTACGTAAGTGTGAAACCTTTGTGAAACATTTTTTTCAATGCGAAGCGGAAACATTAAGAAGAAAAAAATACGACCCTACCTGTGATGCTATTTTTATTTGTAGCAAGACAAGTTTTACAAGCTATTTTTATTTGAAGAGATAACGATTTTCATAGCTTTTTTATGTATTACGGTTTAATTAATAGTAGAACCTGTTCATTGTATGATACCTTTTTATAAAGATTTTTATATAATCTCCACCCTCTGAAGTGCTCTGAAAGTGAGGATAGCGGGGCTATAATATTCTACAGGACTTTGAAAAAAAAATTTAGTTGTAATCCTACTAATATTATAAACGCTAAAGGTTGTAAGTATGCATGTATGTTCGTTACCCTTTCACGCAAAAACTACTGAATGGATTTTAATGAAACTTTACAATAATATGGCTTATACATCAGAATAAAATATAGGCTACTTTTTACCGCGGGAAAATCTCATTCCCACGGGAAAATCTGTTAGCGCGGTCGGAGCCGCGGGGCGAAAAGCTAGTTAGTCTATAACGGTGTTAATCTAGTGTACAATCTTTCATCTTTTAGATTTCAACCTATGTTCCTTAGGGAAAGTTGTTCAGTTTCATGAGTACTACCACTGTGGTGCGGATAAACAACCAGTAAAATTTCACGATGCATAGTTTGTCACAGTGGTATACTACGGTGGTTGATATTACAGAGTTCCGCAAGGTCAATTTTATTGAACTACTAGCGACCCGCCCCGGCTCCGCACGGGAAAATGGTTATTGTGGATTATTCTTAAGTATATTATGCATGTATTATACATATAAACCTTCCTCTTGAATCCCTCTGTAACGAGGTGCATTGCGTGCTACCTCGTTCCCACTTTGTTTTCTACTTCATTTCTCATCTCATTTACATTTCTCATCTAAATTCAAATATATTTAATTTTGGAATTCATTCAAAATCATCCGTCAATCATCCATTTTTTATTATTCATTCCATCTTCAACTTTTACCCTAGAAGCATCTGTGTTTTTTTACCCCTTTCAAATGTGTTCGTGTTCTTCTTAATATTTATCTCAATACACTTTCTAAAAGTTTAAAAGTCTTTATTACTTATCTCTGTGGTGTGGACGTGGTAAACTCAGTTCGTGTGTGTGTGTGTTTATCACACTTCTACCTGCTCAACATCTTAAACGTAGTTGCCCCGCAGGCTCGTTCAGGAGCTAGACGAGCCGCGGGTGTAACACCTCTATCTATTAAAAAAAACCGCATCAAAATCCGTTGCGTAGTTTTAAAGATTTAAGCGTACAAAGGGAGGGACATAGGGACAGAGAAAGCGACTTTGTTTTATACTATGTAGTGATAGTGATAGTGATGATGATAGTGATGAAGTGATGATATTTAGTTCCTTAGGGAAAGTTGTACAGTTTATGAGTACCTACTACCACTATGATGCGGATAAACAACCGTTAACCACGGTGTATAGTTTGTCATAGTGGTCATTACGGGGGTTGGCATTATACACTTCCGGAAGGTGACGCCTGAATCAATTGAACTTTCATTCATAGGTCAATTCAAACAAGTCCGGTGAAGCTTGATTTGTCGTACCTTATTTGTACAATACTGGCCTCTACGTTACAGAATTCTATGATGAAAATGGACTCAAAAAGAGAAGAAAACAATTAGAACTACTAAAAATAGCAAAACGAGATGGGAAGCGTGCCACTATCCGTAACAGTAAACTATATATAAACGGAAAAGAACAAGAAGAAGAAGAGGACCTTGACTTGGCTGAAAACAATGTAGATTGCTCTCTTAACGCCCATGATCGCTCTAGCAATCACACTTTTCAAAGCCAAAGAAAATACTCCTAATTTCAGTGTACTATATCAAAACTTTCAAAGCCTAAATAATAAAATTGAGTTACTGGAAACATTCATTGATACGAACTCGTTCCAAGCAATTTGTGCATCTGAAACATGGTTAACACCGGGTAAACAAGACCTTATTACTATACCTGGCTACAAAATTGCAGCATCGTTTTGCCGAAAAAATTGTGGTGGTGGTGGTGTTTGCATTTTTCTACAAGACCAATATGAATCCATAGAAAGAAGTGACATTTCAGATTTATCCATTGAATATATTGTTGAAGTGTGTGCAACAGAAATATCAAACGAAAATATTATTTTGATTTCATTATACTGGACTGGAAGAGAGAAGGATGTATTCTATAATCAATTGAAACTAATTTTGAACTACATCACAAAAAAATATTCAAAATATAATATCATTATTGGAGGAGATTTTAACGTTAATGTCTTTAAACCGGTAGAGTCAAAATATCTACTTAATATAATGTCAGAATATAATTTTATCCAACATATAAAAAAATGTACGCGAAAAAAAAAATGTATCGACCTAATATTTACAAATTTTACAACAAACAAAATACATACAACTGTTGAAGAGTTTGGCTTTAGTGATCACAGTGGTGCTATAATAAACTTAAATCTACACCAGAAATCGCCCTGTGCGAACAATGAACCCTTTTGGCATACATATAAAAGACTATTTAATATGTCTAATATTCTAAAATTCAAAGATAGTTTAAAATTAATAAATTGGTACGATATAATAAATCCCGATGATGATATAAATTTGAATTATGCACGATTTAATGACAGGTTAATGACTACATTAAACACGTGCATACCTAAACAAAAGATTAAATTGAGAAATAAATACAAAAAATACTGGTTAACGGTCGGCATCCGATTATCTTGTCAACATAAAAGACTCTTAAAAATACTCGCAATAAAATCAAATAGCGAAGTACTTCAGGAACACTATAAAAAATATGAAAAACTACTGAAAAGAACAATATTAACTTCAAAACGATTAAATTACATAAAGAAATTAAAATCATCTAATAATAAAATGAAGACCATGTGGAGTATTATTAATGAGCGTACGAATAAAAAACCTAAAAAGGATAAGGTTAATCTCAAATTGTTAGTTAACAAAATTCTAATTTCTGATCCCAAACGAATAGTTAATACTTTCAATAACCACTTTGCTTCAATCGGTGAGGAAAAAATAAAATTAAAAAATGGAAACATGCCATCTGGCCGTCCTGTAATCAACCCTACTGAAAACACTATCTTTCTAAATCCGGTAACGTATAAAGAAGTACATAAAATCATTCGACAGCTAAAAAATAAAAATTCCTTTGGTGTAGACGAGTTACCTCCAACACTAATAAAAGAATGTGCTGATGAACTTACTTTACCTCTAACCATGCTAATAAACCAGTCATTTCAGGAAGGTGTTTTCCCTGACTTGTTGAAAATCTCTTTGATAAAACCAGTCCACAAAAAATGTAATAAATCTGATCCCGCAAACTACCGTCCTATTGCTCTACTGTCAACTATTGCTAAAATATTTGAAAAGTGTATGACTGACAGGGTGTATAGATTTTGCGAGAGATACGAGGTTTTTAGCGAGTGTCAAAACGGTTTTAGGAAAAATAAATCAACAACCTTAGCAATTTATAAGTATGTTCAGGATATTTTAAATATGCTCAACAATAAAAAATATGCAGTTGGAATACTATTGGATATGACAAAAGCCTACGACACAGTCCAATACGATATCCTATTAAATAAATTAAACGGTGTTGGAATACGTGGTGTTGCTCATAAATGGTTTTCATCTTTTCTGAACAATAGACAACAATTTGTAGAAATAGAGCATTATGATAAGGAAAAAAAAATTATAACAACTGTTCGATCTGAAAGCAAAATTGTAAACTCATCAATTCCCCAAGGGAGCGTAACTGGTTGTCTCCTATTTCTCATCTATATTAACGATCTACCTAAAATAATTAACGAAAATTGTGTGTTATTTGCTGATGACGTCTCGATATTGACCACTTGTGAAAATAATACAGATCCCTCGAAAAATCTAGTATCAATTTTAGACAACGTTAAAGCCTGGATGCAAGACCATAACCTACAGATTAACTTCCTAAAAACTAAAATATTAACCTTCCATCCATCCCAGAAAAAAACTCTACAACTTAAATTTAAATATGACGGAAACTTGATGCAAACTGTTGAACAAGCTACCCTATTAGGTGTCGTAATCGATAGGAATTTAAATTGGAAAGAACAAATCCTCAAAATTTCAAAAAAATTGTCCCGTTTCACATATGCATTACGAGAAATAAAAAAATCTACTGACTTTTCTTCTGCTCTCGCTATTTACTACGCATACGCATTCGCGTGGTTAAGTTATGGAATTATACTATGGGGAAACAGTACCGAAGCCCCGTCTCTATTTACTAAACAAAAGAAACTTATTAGAATATTAATGAACCTCAAAGACACTGATAGCTGTCGACCATACTTCCAAAAGCACAAAATTTTAACCTTGCCGTCGATATATATATTTGAAATATGTAAATTTGTACGAAATCAACCAAACATTTTCCAATGCCGTCAAGACCTACCAATGAAATATTCACTTCGCTACAAAAAAAGACTAATCTTACCACAATCAAAACTAACCCTGCATTCACGCAGCCCTTACGTCATGTCTATTAAAATATATAACAAGCTACCTAACGCGTTATTAAACGAGAGTAACGATAATTCTTTTATCAAAAAATTAAAAGACTTATTACTTTCTAAAGCCTACTATAGCATCAATGAATATCTTAATGATTGCCTATAAATAAACTGTTACTTTGAATACTTAAATAAAACTTTTATTATTAAAATGTGTTAACAACCTCCTCTCTTACTTTCCTATTTTGTTGTGCCCGTAAGGGTCCATGATGTGCATCTAAGACAAATTTATGTAACACCTTTTATACCATTGTGGAATGCAAATAAAATATTGAGTATTGAGTATTGAGTACCTTTTCGACACAAGCATAGGTCAATTCAAAAAAAAAAAAAAAAAAAGAACTTTCATCTATTTTGGTATTTTACCAGAAAGCTGAAGTGGCAGTGGCCTTGGCCTGGTCACATTTGTCGCAGAAACGATAATCGCTGCAGTAAGCGGGTTCTGCAGTCCTAGTTAATATTTTCCTTCACGATGTTTTTCAGTATCAACGCGCTAGGCCTAGGTCCGAGGCTCCCTTGAGCCGCCCCTAGACGCGTTGGTACATGACTACTCTGGGGTAGAGTAGAGCCTTCCGCTCCCCCGCATGATTTTTGACATAAGCATAGGCCAATTCATGGCCAATTCAATAAAAAAATATGTATATTCTGCAGTGTAGACCACGTCTAGGTAGACTTCCGCGATGTAACTAAATACCTATATATAACTAGCGACCTGCCCCGGCTTCGCACAGGAATATGGTTATTGTGGGTTATCCCCTAAGTAATGGTAATGAATGGTAATGGTAAGAACTTGCTGATTTCCGCAACTCGACGTCTAATGCGCCTTTTTTTTTAATGCGCCTTATCCCTAAGTATATTATGCATGTATTATACATATAAACCTTCCTTTTGAATCACTCTATCTCCTAAAAGAAACCGCATCAAAATCCGTTGCGTAGTTTTAAAGATTTCAGCATACATAGGGATATAGGGACATAGGGACAGAGAAAGCGACTTTGTTTTATACTATGTAGTGATATACATATAATACATACATATGTATATTCTATTCTATTCTTAAATCGACGATCTGGTGACGGTCACGGAAAGCCGCTGGATGCGGGCAGCGCTGAACCGATCATTATGGAGATCCTTGGGGGAGGCCTTTGTCCAGCAATGGACGTCTTTCGGCTGAGATGATGATGACTATCATATCATATATCAGCTGTTTTCTCTTACCATTGTTCCTCCTGGCGCTGAGAGGGGCAGGCGGGCGAGGTGGCAGCGCGGGGGGGGTGTCAGTCTTGACCGGGGGAGGGGGGCCGGGGTCGTCTGCGCGCGCGTACTGCGCAGACCCAGGCTTGCATGTGCACGCTACTTGATACTGGAAACAGAGAACACAGTATGGTCACTGGTCAGTCACTCCATACAGAAAACGCGTTTTGACAAGCTACTTCTTTTTGAATATCAACTACAAGTCAATGGCGCTAGGCGCTATGTAAAACACCCCCGAACACCCCTGGTAGAGTCCCGCGGTGCCTGCGGGGTGCGGGGCGTGGGGCGCTATATCGGACGGGAAACTCATTTTAGCGTGGGGGGGTGAGTGTCCTTTCTGTACGGGTTAGTTAGTACTATTATTTTCTTCTGTGGTATGGTCTAAGAAAACAAGGTCTTACATTCGGACCACGTGACTGACACAAGCCTACGTCATCCATTATGCTGTTCATCCTTGTCGAATGCGTGTTAATAGACAAGGATGAATAGCGCAAAATGACGTAGGCTTGCGTCAGTCACGTGGTCCGAATGTAAGACCTTATTTTCTTAGACCATGGAACACAGCAAATATTAATGGTGTACTTTTTTTTCAAGTCCGGTGAAGCTTGGACAGTCGTACTTTTTGGAATCAAGCCTAGGTCAATTCCAAAGAAAAAAAATACTTTTTTTCAACCTCCGACGAAAAAGAGGGGTGTTTAAGTTTGACGTGTGTGTCTGTCTGTCTGTGGCATCGTAGGTTCAGCCATCTGAAGATCATCAGCTCTTTTCTAGTTGTTGAAAGGATCAAGTAACGGTTTTGTGTCGGGGGTTAATAGGGTTATTTACAGCCAATATCACAAATACTCGTAGTTCACAATTTAGATAAAACAACGCCAATAACAAATCTTCAAAGGTGGACTCATGATAAGGTAAAGGCAGCGAAGCCGCTGGATATGGGCAGAGCAGAACCTATCGTGGTGGAGGTATTTGGAAGGCCTTAATGTTCCTAAAGACTTTTCACACCACACCAGAAGCGTAGAGTGCCTTAGCGGGGCCCCGTATAAAATTTTGTTTGGGGGGCCCTTAGAAAAGGTAAAGATTTCTTACAAAAGAAAAAAAAATGCTTAAAATTAAAAGAAATATTTATTCTTCATAATTATCTACCTAAAGAAATCGCTTTTTTTACTTTTGTCATTTGTGAAATAATAAAATAATTGGGAAGTCTTTATTATTTTTTGCTTACGCACGTTGGGTATAATTGATACGCCATATACGGCGGTAGCTAAGCTACGCCCCTACACCACACGCTAATGAAGTTCCGCAAAGCCGGACACCTAAGGGTGCTCCCTCACCGGGAGCATTCGCGTGTAATGTAACATTATAGATTCGTCTTTGAGCATTACATTACAATAATACCTCCCTGACTGACGAGCATTCGCGTGTAATGTAATATATAGATTCGACTTTGAGCATTACATGGGAAGTGAAGCGCATTGATGTTACAAGTTGTATCAAGATATTACACATTGTATCATTACAAGGTGCGCATTGTAATGCTCGGTTCTCCTCCTTCACTGATGTATGCCCGTTTTGTATCATTACAAGGTGCGCATTGTAATGCTCGGTTCTCCTCCTTCACTGATGTATGCCCGTTTTGTATCATTACAAGGTGCGCATTGTAATGCTCGGTTCTCCTCCTTCACTGATGTAATGCTCAAATCTGTAACGTTACATTACACGCGAATGCTCCCGGTGAGGGAGCACCTTAACTGAATCAATCATACTATCATACATCACACTTATATTATAAGGAGAAAAGATTTGTATTTTTCTGTGTATGTACGTAATAAATAAACTCAAAACCACTGTGCCGATTTCAAAAATTCTTTTACCATTAGAAAGCTACATTCACCCTGAGTAACAAAGGCTACCTTTTACCGCGGGAAAATGCCTTATTCCTAAGGGAAAAACTGTTAACGCGAGCGGAAAGCTAGTTTACAATAAATGAGTGCATTTCTATAGCGATCTATGACAACCCTACAACCCTCTGCTAAGTAATATTAATAACTAGCTGTCTGCCGGCGGCTACGGCCGCGTTGTTTTGCAACTTTTCCATAGTAATTTTTAACTATCCCACGGGAACTTTTTAATTTTCCGGGGTTAAAAGTATCCAAGATGTTGACCAGGGATGTAAAGAACCACCGTGCAAAATTTCATTCAAATCGGTCCAATAGTTTCGGAGATTAGCCCGTACAAACAGACAAACAGACAGAGCAACAAAAAAAGAAAATTGTCTGGATAAATAGAACATATTATGTTCTATTTCACTTCTTACATCCTCCTGACTCGGATTTCATCTTTTTTTTATGTAGGTACAGACATTTGACCTCTACAGTTTTAATAGATAACAACTCTCTACGGCATTAATTTGCTGGTCTGTCATAGTCATAAGAGATCCTAGATATGAGAAAGACAGTTTTATCCACAACACAATCAGTGAAAATAGTGTTAGTAACATCAAACACAAGTCCAAAAATAACTATGCCCTGTTACTGGAAACTGGCTTCCTGCGACTAATTACAGAGAAGGCTACAAATATCTCAAAAGTAGATCTTTCTATACCTATACCAATATTATAAAGAGGAAAGGTTTGATTTTTGTTTATTTGTTTGAATTGAATAGGTTTTGAAACTACTGGACGGATTTGAAATTATTTTTCCATTAGAAGGCTACATTAATAGGCTACTACTTTTTACTGCGGGAAAATGCCTCGGAAAAACTCGAAGATAGGTATATTGGTTCAGCTTAGTTATAAAATGAGTTCCTATCGAAGTGTCTTTTAAAGGACGTAAACAGGCATTCAACAGCTATTTAATTTAATTTAACACTTCAAGAAACAATCTCATTTGTCTTCGACAGCCCCGAAACCTAGTTGGTAGTACGTCTGCGTTGAAAGCACAGAGCCGCGTGTTCGAATCCCGCCCAGGGCAAACATTCATGTGATGAGCACTTGCAAGTCCGGTGAAGCTTGATTGGTCGTACCTTTTCGACACAAGATAGGTCAATTAAAAAAAAAAGATGAAATCCGAGTCAGAAAAAGGATGAGCACTTGCCTTTGCCTTTTGTCTGGATGTTGTATATTTATAATGTAATTTTAAATACCTTGTGCAAATCCGAAGTAACACTGGCGCTAGTGTCGCATTCTGGACACGTTTCCGGTTCCGGCGAGCTGCGCGCTGACGTCACGTCCGCTAGCGACATCTTGTATCTAGAAAAAGAAAATAACGCTTTAAAATCGATTTTTAAAATATTCGGGCTTATCATTATATATCAGAATGTTTCATCGATTGACATTTATCGATATCAAACATTGAAATAGGTAAATATACTACGTGTCGTAGTTCTGTCCTTTTACTAGTAGCTGAATCGACACGATAAGACGAGCGTCCAAATATATCATTTATTAACGATATAACGCTAATTATTATAGGTACCTAAAATGTTTATACAGTGCAGTATTTTCATATGTAAAAGTTTTTGTCATAAATTATCTAAATAGTCCGGTCAATAAAGAAATGTAGAGTGCGGTGAGCGGGAGCCTAAGCGATTTCTTCAGAAACTTATTCAGAGTGCTTAGGGATAAAACATACTAAAAGTCCCCACGTCTAGGAGGTGAGCTGGAGGGGGGAGGGGGGGTTAAAGGTCTCATTTTTAAGTTTTTCGCCAATATTACAGAAACGGTGCGTTGTAGCAAAATATGATCTTAGATGAAATGAAAGCTTATAAAATTCTCTACAACTTTTATTCTATATCGATTTTTCATATTCCTAACCGTTTTTGAACTACACGCTCCTGAAATGTAGGAAGTACTGTTTAGTAGGGGATTTATTGAAATGTTTGTATGGGAAACATTTTTTATTGGACGAGTCGACGAAACTTGGCATGGTTGTAGAATAGGTGATCCTAAGTAGAAATCCACCGGGACCCATGACTTGTACTCCCTCTGAAGCCGGGGGGAGGGGGGTGAAGTTGGATTTTGCTGCCCTTTTTGTTGACGCTATATCTCTAAAACCGTAAGTACTATGACAAGTTTGGTATCATTTTCGAATAACTCGTTAACGTAGAACTTATTTTCGGAATTATAAAATAGGGTGGCCATACAAAAAAACTAAATTTTAGGACAAAATTCACAAAACACTTTAAGTCTTTTAACTTAAATGTCGTTTACTTTTCCCATGGGAATGGTATCGATGCAAAAAAAATATGGTCGGGTAGCAGCATTCACGGGCTTTACAAATATATAACTTTTATAGCACTTACTTGATAAAAAATGGGTTAAAAAAATAAAATTGCATGTGCGGCAGACAAAGGTAATGAACATGGAACTAGCTCCAAGACCAAATTTGTCCCAAAATAGTGGTATTAAGGGGTGATAATGTATGGCAGTGTTGTGGGTGTTACAAAACCTTCCAAACATATAGGAGATGTAGAAATTCAGGTTAGAATGGAAAGTTAGAGCGGCCGGAACAAACGGTAGGAGATTAAGAGGTGTTTTTTTTTAACAAGTAAGTGCCTTAAAAGTTATATATTTGTAAAGCCCGTGAATGCTGCTACACGACATATTTTTTTTTGTATCGATACCATTCCCATGGGAAAAGTAAACGACATTTATGTGGGAAGATTTAATCTGTGTTTTGCGAATTTTGTCCTAAAATTTAGTTTTTTTGTATGGCCACCCTATTTTATAATACCGAATATAAATTCTACGTTAACGAGTTATTCGAAAATGATACCAAACTTGTCATAGTACTTACGGTTTTAGAGATATAGCGTCAACAAAAAGGGCAGCAAAATCCAACTTCACCCCCCTCCCCCCGGCTTCAGAGGGAGTACAAGTCATGGGTCCCGGTGGATTTCTACTTAGGATCACCTATTCTACAACCATGCCAAGTTTCGTCGACTCGTCCAATAAAAAATGTTTCCCATACAAACATTTCAATAAATCCCCTACTAAACAGTACTTCCTACATTTCAGGAGCGTGTAGTTCAAAAACGGTTAGGAATATGAAAAATCGATATAGAATAAAAGTTGTAGAGAATTTTATAAGCTTTCATTTCATCTAAGATCATATTTTGCTACAACGCACCGTTTCTGTAATATTGGCGAAAAACTTAAAAATGAGACCTTTAACCCCCCCTCCCCCCTCCAGCTCACCTCCTAGACGTGGGGACTTTTAGTATGTTTTATCCCTAAGAACTCTGAATAAGTTTCTGAAGAAATTGCTTAGGCTCCCGCTCACGCACTCTACACCCCCCTTTGAGCCATTCGTTGACCGGACTAAAAACCAACTAGATATTCAGTGGTTCAAACCACTACTGGGATGAAATAATATACTGATTGAAACAACGTAGGTATTTCCTAAAATTAAGTATTTTTATAATACATACATATTATCGTTTTTTTGTAGGTATATGTCTGGCTGAATCACAGAATACCATGTGAATTTAGAACTCTGTTTCTTTCTTTTCAAAATCGATAAAGCGCATTCAAAAATTCACTCAAATGAGTGATCAAATGATTATACAAAGAAGTCATACAAATGCGGTAAGCGATCTTAATAATGCAGTCCTTGTTTCGCAAATAGTACCTACAGCTGAACGGATGTAAGTATTAACAGCTGTGTGATGATTGTACAATGGCCAGCACATGCAGCTGGACATTTTGACCTTGAGTGCGCCCGTATTCCGTAGCGGTAGGGGTGAATTTCGTAGTGTGAATGTCTAACTGCGTGTGCTGACTTCCGTACTTCTTTGCCAACTAGTTTTTGCCCTGCGGCTTCGGATCTTTGCTTAAAAAGCTCTAAGAATGGCGTATGTTTGTTAGGTTTTTTTGTTACTCCACAGAATACCAAATAGTAGTCCCTAAATCAGAAACCATTTCGATATATGAGTCATCTCATCATCATCATCATATCAGCCGAAAGACGTCCACTGCTGGACAAAGGCCTCCCTCAAGGATCTCCACAATGATCTTGATGGTTCTTGAATGGCGGCCGCACCACAGAATACCAAATAGTGGCCGCACGCCGGAAGACGTAGTGTGGGCAGGCACCCACGAGGTGGACGGACGATCTGGTAAGGGTCGCGGGAAGCCGCTGGATGCGGGCCAAGCAGGACCGATATATCAGTATAAGTACTAATTCGTAAAGGTCATATGACCAAAAAGGTCATAAAACAAAAAAAAATACGATTATACGCAAAAATAGTAATGCGTTTAGCAATTATGATCAATAGTCAATACTTTCATGCAATACAATATGGACCCGTACCTATAATACAGTTAACACAATGTACCAATTTGTGTTCACCTACCTACAGTCAATAAGGCAGACAATCGCTCATAAAAGCGGCCCACGCAAAAACAATAAAAGTTGACGAATCGGGGTCGACGAACTCGGACTTGAGAAACGAGTGGTCCCGAGATGATCGCTCAATCACAAGACACTTGAGGGATTACTTCAAATTGAGGACATGGCTCCGGGAATGATGGTAAAATAGTCTTTCTAAAGTTACCGATATGGCCCGAAGAAGATTTTTTTCTATTTATACTCTACTAGCTTCCCGCCGCGGCTCCGCACGCGTTAATAGTTTTTCCCGTGGGAATGAGGAATTTTCCCGCGGTAAAAGTTAGCCTATATTCTTCCGCAAGGTCTATTCTTTCTTTTTGCCAACTCCGCCCGCTTTAAAATTTTTTACCATGGGAATGAGAAATTTTCCCGCGGTAAATTGTAACCTATGTTCTTTCCCAAGGTCTATTCTATCTTTGTTCCAAGTTTCACCAAAATCGGTTCAGTAGTTTCGGAGTCTATTCAATTATAAGGAACTAGCGACCCGCCCCGGCTCCGCACGGGAAAATGGTTATTGTGGGTTATCCTTCAGTATATTATGCATGTATTATACATATAAACCTTCCTCTTGAATCACTCTATCTATTAAAAAAAACCGCATCAAAATCCGTTGCGTAGTTTTAAAGATTTAAGCGTACAAAGGGACATAGGGACATAGGGACATAGGGACAGAGAAAGCGACTTTATTTTATACTAGCGACCCGCCCCGGCTCCGCACGGGAAAATGGTTATTGTGGGTTATCCTTCAGTATATTATGCATGTATTATACATATAAACCTTCCTCTTGAATCACTCTATCTATTAAAAAAAACCGCATCAAAATCCGTTGCGTAGTTTTAAAGATTTAAGCGTACAAAGGGACATAGGGACATAGGGACATAGGGACATAGGGACGGAGAAAGCGACTTTATTTTATACTAGCGACCCGCCCCGGCTCCGCACGGGAAAATGGTTATTGTGGCTTATCCTTAAGTATATTACGCATGTATTATACATATATATAAACCTTCCTCTTGAATCACTCTATCTATTAAAAAAAACCGCATCAAAATCCGTTGCGTAGTTTTAAAGATTTAAGCGCACAAAGGGACATAGGGACATAGGGACATAGGGACATAGGGACGGAGAAAGCGACTTTGTTTTATAATATGTAGTGACTATGTAGTGACTATGTAGTGATAGTGATATTTTAGGTATTTCTTTTACACCTTGGGTTACATTATTGAAGTTTTAGAACGGATCCCTAATTTTTTTGAAAATAAAATATAGCCTATGTTACTCAGGGTGAATGTAGCTTTCCAACAGTGAAAGAATTTTTGAAATCGGTTCAGTAGTTTCGGAGCCTATTCGATGCAAACAAACAAACAAACAAAAAAACAAACAAAAAAACAAACAACCAAACCTTTCCTCTTTATAATATTAGTATAGATGAATGATGCATTTGAGGAGATGCCGTCCAATTTCAAGTTGGTCGACTAAATTGTAAAACAACTAAATGGCGCTATTTTATCGGGTAACTTTGCAGACAGTAGGTTCAATGCAAGGGTTGCAAGGGTTGCCTGGTAGAAATTGCTACCTGAGCAATAAGGCCGCCTTTTGTACACCTGTGTTACTTTGATGTTTGTTGTATTCTCTTGTGTGCAATAAAGTATATTCTATTCTATTCAATTCCGGCGTGGCCGCTAAATTTAAGTTGTTGGTCTCTTTCATTCATATGGGAATCGAAAAGGATGGGAGATCAATTAATCTAATTTTGAATGAATTATATTTCGAATAAGCAGCGTATCTGTCAAATTCAGCTTAATTTAGTCAGGATGTTTAATGTTATGCCTGCTAAATTAGTGCGAACTACGCTTAAAATCGATGTTTGACGTCTCTAAAATAAAGTTGACAATCACCTGTCCCTTTTCGTTCTTAAGAACGTGAAAGGGACATACCTATGGTTTTTAAATCAAGTTAGAGCGTAATAGAATCGGGCCCAGTGTTTTAATTTGGCGTAATCAGCACCCGTAACATGCAGTGCTATGACAAAAGTTTGTCGCGCGAGAAACCCGCCATATTGAAATATCCTCCAATAGGATAAGAGAATACGCACGACAAAATTATGTCTGTCACGCGTGGACTGGGCATGTTAGAGGGGAAGGGAATCTCTGTTCTGTGTGATACGATCGGTGTCCAATTATTTAGTTGGACGATTTAGTTGGATAAGATGTGCGCTATCACTAAGTTGGTCTATTGGTAAACAGTGCAATTTAGTTGGCCAACTTGAAATTGGAAATCTACGGGAACTCTTGAGTTCCCGGCTCCAAATGCGCTAAACCTAAACATCGAAAAGATTTTTCAGATTTTTTAAAAAACTACGTGATTGTTGTTAAAGTATCACATCTAGCGCACACTGCCTACTCAGTCCTCATCTTGGTTTATTTATAAGTTTCTCAGATTTTCGTAAAACGTCGTTCGTGCGTTACCAAATTTCGTACAAAGACAGGAGTAGTTTCGAAACGTTTATTTTTCAAAGTCAAGATGGGATACGGTTATTTGAACGAACTATTGAAAAATAGTGTTATTTTGTTGAAGTCGTGACTTTGCTCCGTGAGTGGAGTAGATGGGTTTGTACTTATAAAAGAGTTTAAGTAGGTAGGTGAAGCTCGACTAGTAAAATATGTCTTCGCCATATTGCTGTATTTCGATGTAACTAATTTTACATGACATTGAAAGTTCCCTAATTTCACCATAATACGACATTAGGATTCTATTCTATTAGTTAGTATAATAAGCTACGCTAAGAAAAACAATAAAAAAACGACACACTTATTTCTTTCTCCCTCCAAAACTCCAAACTCAAGTACTACTTAAAGAAAAAAAAAATTAAATTTTTGAATATCGAACCCGAAAATTTAGTGGTAATTTAGGGAAATAGGACACGATAAAATCGATATCGATAACATTCAACGAAGCATGCTTTGTTTTTATTTTATGTATGAAATTACTTTCAATTAACCTATATTTGCAATATAGATAAAGACAGCTTCAATTCATACAAAAATTTGTTGGTCAGTGGGTGAAGCTATCAAAAATTATAGAGTAAAATTTTTATGGTTGTAACTTTTTGTCATGGTAGATAGTTAAAATTTAAAAGGTTTAATAAAAGTTAATGGTCACTATTCGAGTGTAAAGGTTTCGCCGAGGTTATTTTATGTTATTTATTTTAAGCGTGTAGGTAGGTGCGTATTTATTATTTTTTCATAAGTCACAATGTTTTTTATGGTACGAATATAGGTCAATGGCGAATCTATGTTTTAAACCTAATGTAGTAGGTATACTTAGGTATGTACCTACTGAAATGCAGTTATTAGCTTTTTTTGTCACTAATAAATTATTAACAATGCGAAAGGATGGATACATAAGTTGCTTTCCAGGTAATTAATTCACCGATCTATAGAACTAAGAGGTCAAGCATAATTTATGCTACTATAAAAAAAAATCAGAGAAAATGGCGAAATGAGAAGTGTTTTGCAATAATTATGTTAGAGACAATTTTTTGTCGGCGGCCCCGCAGCCTACACGGTTGTATGACTTGTATTCTGCCTACGAAGCACAGGGTCGCGGGTTCGAATTCCACCCAAAGCAAACATTCATGTGATGAGCACTTGTATTTGCCTTGTGTATGTTGCATGTCATAACTATTTACGTAAAAGCTGTTTGACACCCATAGTACAGGCTCTGCCTAGTTTGCGGTCAGATGGCTGTTGTGTGTAACATCAAGTAACATGTCCCCCACATATTTATTTAATTTATTTTTCTTTTTTTATGACCTGGCTGTAAGGCTAATAAGATAGGCAAAATAAACTTTATTCAGAAATTACTTAAAAAGTAATTGGTTGTTTCGATCTATTAGTACAGTATTTCATTTTCTTGCTCATGACAATTTTTTGCACTCAATTGTTATAAAACATACAATTCTCACGCTTGCAATAATAAACACTACAATGCGGCTATTAAAAGGTAAATTAAATATTTTCCTTTCTGCCATGACATTGTAAACATCTTCCTCACTTTCACTTGGCTAAAACTATTAACTAATAATACTCGTACTACTTAATCACTATTAACTTTAATACTTAAATCACCCTAGTTCCACGAAAATCCTACCATTCCGTGACCACATCTCTTTTCAATTGCCTCAAGAGAAAGTTTTGATAGTATCGTGTGTTTTGTGCTCCCAAACTGTGAGCAAATTGTTGCTCATTTTTCATAGCACAATGCGAAACGAACGTAATAGTGGTCTTGAGTTAAATTGGTGTCAGAGGTTAGTGGAAACGTTGTTTAGAGATTTTGTGTACGAAAATAACTTCCGTGTAGCAAAATTGTTTAAAATATAATCTACCTACAACTTTTCATCAAATAAATAAAATATAAATAAATATGTGTGGATATTTCACACACTAATGTGTAGCAATTCACACAGAAAAACTCGTTATAAAATAGAGACCAACTGGCTACTTATGAGAAACTTTGAATTTTAAAAGATCTAAATTAATAAAAACTAAAAACTACTAAACATAGCATCCTACATTTAAAGGGTGGTAAGATAACATGAAAAGGTCATAATAATTCAAAATAAACAATGCTCTACATTTGTAAGACTACTTAATTCATGACAAATGGCTAGATGGTGTCATGACATGACGAATTGGACAGAAAGTCAATTGACCCATTTGTAGCAATTGATAATGGTGTCAATGTGGGAACTTTATTTAGAAGACGTGTCACAATAATCATAAATTATCTATTTGTTTTACAAGGTTCTCACCTATTAATTAAATATTATATTATATTTCTAGCAGGCACATCATTTCAGCAATGATTATTTTGTTACCACATCATTTACTTCCACATCATTTATTTACTAGTTACGTGTTTCCTGCTTTTTGCATATTTGTCTTTCTTTTTTCCTCTGTTTTGCATAATCTATCTATCTATCATTTTCCTTTTCATTTTCCCAAGATTGAGCTCAAAATTATAAATGAAATCTACGCAAAGCGCGTCGAGTCTCGGAAAAGCTCGTTGTACAGTAGCTGAATACTTTACACTTTACACCGTCCTTATGTCCATTGAATAACAAATAAAATCGCGGTGGGCCTGTACGTACAGCTTACTCTTACTGGACCGTATCAAAAGCAGAGAAATCCGTCAAACCGTTTTGAACTTTTGAAGCTTTTGCGACGAAATTTGTTTTTTTGAAAGGAGCTAGAGCATAAATGATTATACTTTCTTTTCCTCGAAGTCGCTATGAGTATCTATCTACTCCCTATAACTTCGAGTAGGCTCGAGCCCTTCATAGGAACCATGGTCTAAAAAAACAAGGTCTTTTATTCCGACCACGTGACTTGACACAAGCCTACGTCATCATGCTGTTCATCCTTGTCGATTAACTTAATCTAAAGACCTTGTTTTTTTACACCATGATGGAAACCTTAGCCTTAAACAGCTTCTAGACTAAGACCATTATTCAGAACTTATTAAGAGCATCTAACGTCATGCCATGCCTCTCTCTCACGCTTATCAGCGCATATTGCAATACCAACATGTCAGGGTTCACGATGCGACAGTTTACATGCAACTTCTGTTATTTGATATGCATTACTTGGTAAGTACTTAAGATAAAAATATGATTGAGAACATGTCAATCTTCTATCTATATCCATATAGGTACTGTAACAAAACTGCAGAATCGGTGTGTCTGTACATTGAAATGTTTTTTCAAAAAAGAAGTGTAGCAGAACAAAAATACAAAACCACGGTATCAGAATAGTTAAACCACCTTGAGTCTCCAGTATAGGCCTACTTTTTTTTATTTCAGTTATGTTCTTTTTATTGTAGGTACCTGTAGGCCTACTATGTAAGTAGCGACAGGCTCAAGAAGCTGCGTCAAACGCGACATATTGACAGAACTGCTATGGCTCTAATGTCACTATGTCGCGTTTGACAACTTCTCGAGCCGGTCGCTACTTACATAGTAGGCCTACTGGCGTGTGATGTGTGGTGTGTTATATCGCCCGACCAGAAAAATAAAACTTCGCCATATTACGGAATCTAATGGCTAAGCTAGGTAAGGCTTTAACGAACAAAAGCTAGGAATCATCCTGCGCCAAACAATTGAGAATTGATTACAAGTTAACTAGAACCACGCAATGAACATCAAAATGCATTTGTAACTCGTAAAGTGTAGCTGTTGTGTAATACAGCCCAGGACCAATTTAGCTCGCTACAATGAGCATTTGTTTCGTCTTGTTGGAGACGTTTGATGAAGAGTTCACAGGGCGTCTGGGAGCTAGATAACGCATTCCTTATCACATGACTTAACAGCTATTTTATTAAACCAATTCGTTAACAGTCTATATGCATTATATAATAAAAATCCATTTATTTCAGGCAATATTTACATATAGATGTTATATATGTAAACAGAGGCCCATATTATAAATACCTTACAGACTAATACATGTCACATGCATGCATGCATTATATGCCCCACCGTAAGCCCATAAGCGAAGGGTCACCTGGTAGAGATTGCTCTGAGCAATAAGGCCGCATGTTTTAACCTTTAACTGTCTTTCCTATTGTAAAACGTATGTTTTCTGTTTTGGTGTCAATAAAAAATATTTGTATTGTATTATAATAAAGATATTAGATTGTATCGAGTGGCTGAGCTTTTATGAGTCTCAACAATATAACTTTTTTTATATAATTAGGACATTTCACACACGGCCATCTGACCCCAAACTAGGCAGATCCTGTACTATGGATGTTAGATACCTGATTATATTAACAAACATATATACAACATCCATCCAGATACAAAGCAAACACAAGTGCTCATCACACGATTGTTTGCCCTGGGCGGGACTCGAACCCGCGACCTTGTGTTAGGCACACGCGTATTACCAAATGTTCTACAGGGCCGTCAAACTCTATGATCGAACTGCTATCGCGACCACAAAATATCTCGTTCCTCCCATCATCACTGGCCACAGCCATAAACGGTCACATTAACGGTCATTACCACTACAATCACAAACAAACTACCCGCCATCGAACATGATTGTAAAAGAAAACATCAAGTTCTATTCTGGCGCAGAAGTGGGAGAATACAGAAGTAAATCTCGTATGGGAGTTATTATACTCCAATCCAGTTCAGCCGCATACCCAAGTCCGTTGAAGCTTGCTTGATACGATTTTGCAACACAATCTATGTAAATCCGTGAGCTCAAAGATGGACGGATAATCAAATTTTCGGCTGATGATGGCTGATGATGAAGAACTTCGCACATACGGAACTTGTGCGGTTTTTTTAGTGACAATGTACCGACGACCACATCACTTATGTAAATCACATTATATCTGAATCGAAACACAGATAGGTATTAGACAGACACTGTCCTCCAAAAGATTTTCCCGCGGGAATTATAGATAGATAAATCGTATACATACATACATATTACATACATACATCGTCGTATTTTATATTTGCCTATGTCCTCCTACAAGGTCTATTTTATCTCTACCTCTAGTAATTTTAATCAAAACGGGTTCAGTGGTTTTGGCGTGGTAGCATAACAAACAGACAGACAACTTCAGACAAGCAGAGTAACTTTCGCACTTATAATATTTATAGGGATAGACGAGCAACGCTGTTGTATGTGTTGGTTTAAATTTAGATTTTGTATGGAGTGTAACATCAGAATCTGCACCTTACTTTACTTAATCTGTGTACAGTTCGAGAAGTCGATAATGTCGATAATTATCGCTACCCGAATGCGTGTTTGAGCCGATGACCGGATAATTGTCGACATAACTGCTGCACACCACTGACGGAAGTGGTCGGCCCATCTTGTTATTTTTGAGTGGGAAATTATAGAGTTGTAATGTAAAGAGATAAGAAAACAAAAAAGAGTACGCCTAAGGGATTTTTATATTTTTTCTAAAAATTCAAAATTCAAAAAGAGTTTATTCGAAGTAAGATTTTACAAATCACAATTTGGCTGTCTTCTGTGGAGAAGAACTCGCCAGAAGAAACTCCACAGGCGTTGCATCTTTTAAAATATTTACAAATAAATTATTATTTTATACGTCGACGTCAAAAAATGATTTGTGAAATCTTACTTTGAATAAACACTATTTGACTTTGACTTTGACTTTGATACAATTTTATTAATATAACAAAGAGTGCAAACGAAATATACAATTAGAGGAAGGCAACCAGTCAAAGTAGAAAAACTAAATATAACCAATAAAACAACCGGCACTCGATTAGAGCAGACCAGTCCCCCCAAGCAGCACCACGTTCACGGGTTTGACGTATGGGTCAGCCATCGCCGGGCTCACCATTTTCTAAAAACAGCCTAGCTTTACCAGACTTGCAGGGGAGCGGAAAACTCTCTATCCCAATTTGTTTCTACAGCCGTACTTACTTCTTTTTTTCTTCTTAACGTTTTCTTCGTTCCAGTCGCTTTTGATTTTTTTTTATTTCGAACATTGTTTAAATTTCACATTAATCTCTACCCTACTGTGAATATACGTATCTAAGGAATTATCATATTGGGTCAATTTGGGTCCCTTCTATTTATATATTATAGCTTTTGGTCGTATTGAAAATAGTCTATAAAGTAATTGTTGACCGCATCGTTACGTCAGATGGATATTTATTTATTTTTATGAAATAATATGAACTGATCCGCAGGATTACATTACAATCGATCGATTGTGATGGAAATCGATATCTGTGAGAAGGCCGTTACTCCAGCCTTGGGTTTCCACATGAATGAGCGCACTTAGATTATGAAGAATATAATAAATAAGGACATATTAAACATATTCTTTAATATGTATCACAAAACAGTTAAACACACGTTAAGCGCGAGTTTTAAAATTTTGGATAAAAAATCTCTTACACCAATTCTTTTGAAGTTTTATTCGTAGCTGTTGCACCTGCGTTACTCGACGAAGTGACGTATTTTCCCTAGGTATAAAATTATGGAATAATAATTATAATAGAACAGAATAGAATAGAAAAAAATAATAACAATTAAAATAATATAATATTAGTAAAAAAAAATTAAAAAAAAATGTTGAAAAAAAACTTTGTTGTTCAAATGTTGTTGTGTTGTTGAAATGTTTCTTAATATATTATTAGTAATAATAATTTTTATTGAAGGCAAAAATACCCATAGAAAATACACACAAAATGTAAAATAAAACATCGAACAATGCGTGAAAGCGTAACAAACAGAATTACTTTTACATTACAATATTCGTAAGGACATAGCAGGACATTTTATAGTTTAACACGCAGTATTATTATTAATCTATTCCTATCCAATATACATGAATTTTCATTTCATTTCAAAGTTTGCTAATATTATTCTTCCTACCTACCTACACCTTTGTTATGATTTTATTGGCGTTCCTTTCTGAGGAATGTCGCTCGGCCCATTCTTGACTTTTTTTCCCGCATTCTAAACGGAGCAGGTGCTTTAGCAATAAAAGCTAAGCATTTGGTGAATTTTACCATCTTCTTCGTAGTTACTTTACTTCGGATTTTCAAAATAGTTATAAATATAATAGCAGATTTATTAAATTATCGTCATAAAGAATTTATCTTAATCACGATAATTTAAACATTCTTCAATACTAATTTATTAATATAAAAAATACACATCTGTCGGTGTTCCACCTCTTCGATAATAATAAGGAAGAAACATTAAGAATATTTTTTACTCATTAAATTTTATCTATTATATTATAAAAATAAAATACTTACTCTTCTCAAAATATCGATATTAATTTGAGCATCGTCACCCCAACCCTATTCTTCCCGCCAACTCAATTTACTTTTCTCAATCACAGAAATCTGGCAAAGGTCCTTAGCAACAAACATCCTTTGGTTAACAAGCTAACGACTAAACAAAAAAAAGTCTCTTACTTTCAAAACTAGTCCGCCGCGGCCTTTGTTCTACAGATCTAGCGTGTAATCTATAATCTTTCACGTTTTAAATAATAGGTTGCATGTCAAATCTTTTTGAAATACTAGCTTAATAACTGTGTAACGAACGGTTTACAAATTAGGTCAATGTTTGTATTTGATTTAATTTTTTCCGTAAAGAAATAAAAAAAGTTCATATATTACACCTAGGCACCTAGGTAGAGTTGTCACTATGTAGAGTTAATTTAACGCTTAAATAGTGATCGATTGGTAAAAAAAATGAAAATAAAAAAAGCTTCCTTACCTAACTTAACACCACGCAATAGGTACTGCCCTCAAAATCTCAACATCCTTTTCGCACTATTACCAAACTCTCATAATCACGAGATTTCAACCGTTATCTCACTTTAAAACACTTATTTTATACTATAATCACATCACTAGTAATAGTTATTTCATCTAAAAGTTATAAAACCTAATTTTCAGTCACAAAACTTAGGAAATTAACATAAATGGTCTAAAATCATTGACGCGTTTATACGCCTCCGAATCGCGTTCCCAACTGCACTGAAGTTCGTACGAGAGAACTATTTTTACCTGAGAAAAGCAAAAAAGCTTTCAAGTTTTCATAAGAAACTTTCAAACTTATTGCTAAGCGTTTAAATGGCATATTCCTTTAAAGTTAAAGTTCTTAACAACCTGATGTCGGCTGCAGAGTTGGTTTAAAGAGTTTGAGCCTACTGTGCTTGACTTAAAGTCGAAATTTGAAGAGCTTTCAGTTCGAAAGCTCAGACCGTAGTCATGCGCAGGCAGTTGGTCAAATCAACGGTTCTCAATCTTTTGTAACTATTTGAGTGTCCCATCCAATCTACATTCTAACTGTGATACTAGGTACTTATTCAGTATAAATTCCAACTTCCAATTTCAAACAGATAGCTAACATTACAAAATATCCAGGTAGTAGCAGTTTGTCAAAATTGTAAATGGTCTATAGTTCATAACAACAAAATTATCTGATTCGCGATTTGGCTAGGTTGGATATTGTTACTTGTCTAATGAACAGTTACATAATTAATTTTCTTAAGACGTTCACTATAAAAGTGACCTATCCTATATCGATCGATATCTGATTTGAACATCACCGCCAATTTTTCTATTTATACTCTATGATCACCGCATTAGAATATTATGTTTTCAGTGTTGAGTAGGTTAATTTATTCCATATAGCCAAACTTTTGCTCTAAGAAAATGGCAAACAAAGCGTGGCTTTCTGTCCTCCCTCCCTAATTTTATATGAAACAACCAACTTGTGCAAACAGGGGTGAGGGAGGAGAGGAATGAGGAGGGGAGAAAATAGTACATTTTATTGTTTGTTATATGATAGTAACACTCAGTCACACGCAGAAATCATATCGCATATCGACCACCACATTAAAGGTGCTCCAATTTCAATATTTGGGGAAAGACTTCTATGGAAAAAATGCTCAAAAAAAAGATAAAAATAAAATACTTCTGAAATAATAAAAAGAATAATCCCTCATAAAAAATCTATTTAAAATCACAGACTCGAAACTTTGAGACCCGCTAGCTAGGACCCGCGCAGCGAACTGGTTTGGTCGTGGTCGTGGCGGTATGAATTAAACCATCACGCCCCGTTATGAGGATTTCGGTACCAATGTGCAGCTTGGGTGATAGCGACCAATACAAACTGAAATAAAGCCCGGCCAGAGAAATAAAAAACCTCGCCATATTGCGGAATTTCAATGGAACTAATTTTATAAGGGAAATTGTTGCCATAAGCATAAAAATATATGTACGAGGCGCCCCCAGAGCAATTTTTTTTTATTTCTTTGGTCAGGCTTTACCACGCTTTATACAATAATATTGGAGCTAGTCCTTTTTAGATTGGTAAAAATACCTTTTCGTATATAATACAAGTAACTTATTTTTAGCCTTTAGATAGCTTCATACACATAAAAAGCTTAACACTAAAAGTCTGTTTAAAACAATCGATTTTGAATATTTAAAACGATTCTGTAAATGAGTAAATCTGTAAACGCCTGTCATGTTTTACTGAGCAACGCAGCAGTTAAAAGATACCTAGTGATGTAAGAATAGTTTCAGGCGCTTTGTTCATTCACAAACTTTATTTATAGCAATGAACTCGCGACGATGAGGTTTGTGGTTTAGTTTAGACGCTTTAGCTCGAGAGGACACAAAATGCTCAAAAAATATAAGTCTGTTTTTCTATTTAAAAAAAAGCGATCCTGTAGAGGTCTTCGACGGGTCTTTCTCCACATCAGCGTACATATTGCGCGAATCTAGTTCGTGTTATACAAACTAATAGCGCAACGCCTCTGTTATTATTGTTGCTTATAAAGCCTGACCAACGAAATGAGAAACCTGCCAAAAAAATATTTTGAAAAGATGCAACGCCTGTGGAGTTTCTTCCGGCGGGTTCTTCTCCACAGAAGACAGCCAAATTGTGAACCCGCCTCGACGTCAAAAAATGATTTGTGAAATCTTACTTTGAATAAACACTATTTGACTTTGACTTTGACTTTGACTGCTCTGGGGGCGCCACGTGTATATTTTTACGACTATTCTATGGCAACAATTTCCCTTATATATAACATTAGTTCCATTGAAATTCCGCAATATGGCGAGGTTTCTTATATCTCTGGTCAGGCTTTACTTGTTCATTCATTATACTTAAACATTTTTCATCACAATCTATTCAGGCATTGAGGCTGAAAATATAACAGACAGATATTTTCACATCTAGAATTTAGAACAAGAAAGAGAAATGTTAAAATAGTTTGTTTTAAGCGTTTTTACAAAAATACAAAGGCCAACAAAGCTTTTTAAATATATTTATTCACATTTTCTACTTACAACTAAACATAATGTACAAACTGTTTTATTAAATAGCATCTTGAATAGTTCTAGATAGTTTGAAAAAAGGTTTAGTTCCCGAAACAAACACTGCCAACCAGTGCTTAATGAGGATAGTTTTTATGCCATTTTTAATTTAAAAAAAAATTTGCAACATTTCGAAATTTTAAAACAAAACATATTATTGCCACAGACTAAAATGTTCCTATAGCCTGTAGCTTTAAGTTAGTTCTTTTGCTTGTTCTATTAAACATCGCTCTTGCGTGGAGGCACCCAGGGTTCGATCTTCGGTCTGGTCGTGGAGTAAGGTGTCCACTGGCCGGTGGTGCCAGATACATTTTCGTTCCAGTCCATCATCCAAGGGTAGTGGGGACGGGCAGGGTCCTTGAATTTCAGGAAAGAAAGAAAGAAATCATTTATTTGCCAAAGACAAAGAATACACATTGCAAAAAGATCTTATCATGATTATGAAGGCCACAGAGTGTAAAACAATGTGCAAAATTTTTATATGGAAACAAATAAATATTTTTAAAATTAGTAAAATCACTCAATTAACTACTTAACCATTATTACTCCTTAACACTATAAAAAAAACATTCCATCAGCCATTTCATCAATTCAACCCTAAATTCCTTCCCATCAAGTTGTCTAATATGGTCTGCCGATTTGCTGTACAGATTGCTCCACATAAGAAATGTATTATTTTTGTAAATATATGTGTGACTAAAAGGCTTGTGTAGCAAATTTAAATGTTTAGTTCTCTGTTGTCTTTTAATTATGTCAGTAGGGGTTTGTAAATATCAAATCATTACAATGAATCTTATTCTATAATGATCATCATCAGGAATCAGAGTTTTGGACATTGTGCCAAAAAAAAAATTGTAAATAATAAAAATTTATATTAAAAAAGAACAGTACAAAAGTTGTGATTCTGTGGAGATTTTCAGGCAGATCATTTCCCACAACAGCACACATACTTACTTATTACTGTTTGAAAGTACCATTGTATCTCCTTTTTTCTTAAATATTTTTATTGTTTCATCTGACATAATATCAGCCAGCCTTGGTTTGAAAAAGGAATGTGAGCAGAGTTTTAAAAGCTTTTTGTTATAAACTACTCGAATGTAGCCGAACCACAAAAAAAAAACAATTATAATTTTTACCTGGTGTGGGGGCAGATCCGTTTTGTAGTGCATCCAGCCGTACCATTCAGCAGGGATCTAGAATCAAATTAGTAAATATTTATTTAATATTATATTGGAAATAATAAAAAAAATATTTGTTACCAGATTTTCATTCAAAAGCTGTTTTATATTTGAACTTTTAGTAAACAAGGTATAACAGATGATATGACCTACCTGACTGGCATCATAATTCATGTGGAAGTTGTCTGAATATTCCACCCAACGGCTTCGTCCAACAAAGTAACGCGGGTTGTGATAGTATTTATTACCATACTTGTCTGTTCCCACTAGGATACCATCTTTGACTTCCTCTTGCCTGAAAGTGGATCAAAACTTTAATATTACAATAAATTACAGCAACAGTTTTTTTTATATATTTTAATATCTTGAGAAGGGAAAGGTAAATAAATAGGTTTGTTGATTTTAAACCGAAAAGCAACTAAAACAGACGAGGCATGTGATCGTTTTATATGACTTTATAAAGTTAATATTTTTGCAGTAAAATACTTCATCACGCAATTCATAAATTGTAAACTCAAATAAATAGACCCAAACTAACTAACCTATAACCAAATTACATAATTTATTTACCTGTAGAGTTTCCACAAGGTTCCTCTTATTCCGCCGTTCTGGCGGATTATATTAAAGACTGTCGCAAGTTTATCTAATGCTAACCACTTGGAAATCGACATTTTTTACGAAAATTCAACTTTTCGTAATAAATCTCCTGAAAAAAATATTGACAACAAAATGTCAAATTGTAATTTTTTTTTTTAGTTTTTTTTTTTTTTTTTAGTTTCTTTCTCCCTTATGGGAAAGGCAAAGGGATCTAAGCCCATACAGCCTAGTCTTTAGTAGTTTCTTGCATTATCCAAGTTTAATTTTGTCTTCATTTTAGTCATTATTTCTTCAGTTTCATTTCGTCGTCTGTAGTCATGTCTTGCATCCATGTTAAACGTCTTCAGTAGTTTCATTTCTTATTACGTGATCAATGAAATGCAAGGGTGGTTCTTACATTCCAATGATACTGAAGTTTAACGCGGGGTATCAAACCAGAAACAGCTAACCACTTATTATTTCTCACTTTCATTGAATAGTTCTTCTTTAACCGCACATTATCGCACTAATTCCACCATATTAACACCACAATTACCATGAAAAACTATTTTTAAAAAGGACGAAACAATGAACCCACCATTTCCTCTCGATTCCCGCGTAAAACCTCTTTTTTTTTTAGTTTCTTTCTCCCTTGTGGGAAAGGCAAAGGGATCTAAGCCCATACAGCCTAGTCTTTAGTAGTTTCTTGCATTATCCAAGTTTAATGTCTTCAGTCATTATTTCTTCAGTTTCATTTCGTTGTCTTTAGTCATTTCTTGGTAGTTTCATTTCTTGTTACGGGATCATTGAAATGCAAGGGTGGTTCTTACATTCCAATGATACTGAAGTTTAATGCGGGGTAACCACTCATTATTTCTCACTTTCATTGAATAGTTCTTCTTTAACGGCACATTATCGCACTAATTCCACCATATTAACACCACAATTATTACCATGAAAAACTAATTTTAAAAAGGACGAAACAATGAACCCGCCATTTCCTCTCGATTCCCGCGTAAAAACCTCCTCAAATTGTCAATGTCATTTTGATTGGTTGGTCCACGCAAGCAAGGCAACAGAATGACTCTTTACAGCCTAGTGTACAGGTCATTTTTTGATTACTTTACTAGTCTTGATCCTTTGATAAAACATTAACGTGTAATGTTATGTGGATTTACATACCTACAGGTATATTAAACACAAAATAAAATAATTCCTGCATCAATTTTTTTTATTTAGAAACATTAATTATGTACAAAAGACAGACAGCCAGCACACTCACTCAACCAACAGTATTCAGTGCAGCAATATTAGTATTTAATTACAGAGGACTATTTTGTCTTTTTTCTTCTTATTTTTCTTTATGATATGTTCTACTTCCATTTCTACCTCATCACTACATTTTTGCTTCTTTTTCTTCTGGGGCTTATAAACAATTTCACTTTCTAAATCAATGTTGCTCTTTCTCTTTGACTTTTTTCTATTAACTACTTCGTCAAGTTCTTCGTTTATTGCTTGTAATTCTTCAGGTACTGTTTGAAGAACCATATTATCTACAGTAGGTACTTCTTCGTTGTTAAAACAATGTTTCCGTTTTTTCTTTTTCTTTTTACTGTGTATTTTCTCATCATCATTCAAATTAACACTCTCTATGACTTCTAGATCTGTCTTTTCTATATTTTTCTTGTCCTTTTTATGCTTAGCGTAGGAGTAGCCAGTATATTGTGGCTGGGTTAGCAGCATTTGTTCTTGGCGTTCTATTCTTGCTAGTTTTCCAGTAGCCCGTAAACCATGGCGAGCACCTCTGTGAAACAGACAGGACAGAATATTATAAAGGTAATTAAAATAAAGAAAGTTATTTAAAATAACATCATCATGCTTTTATACTAAAATGAATGTATCAGACTAAAATTAGGATGGAATACAAGTGGATTTAAAAATATATATTGCAAAACATTCTCATACTTGTGAGCCGTTCTTCCTTCGCAAGCAGCAAATAATTCCTCGTCCGTCATTTTGAACACATCCTTTTTAATGTCTTCACCATCCTCTTCAGACTCAGACTCATTTACTTTTTCTTCCCGAGACCCACCATTTGTCAAAACAGATTTTCTAATAAA
This sequence comes from Teleiodes luculella, assembly GCA_948473455.1. Classification (NCBI taxonomy): domain Eukaryota; kingdom Metazoa; phylum Arthropoda; class Insecta; order Lepidoptera; family Gelechiidae; genus Teleiodes; species Teleiodes luculella. The sequence goes on from OX419608.1 coordinate 2,436,716, forward strand.
GAAATTAGAATATTCCTCGTTTTCATTTAAATCAGAATTTTTGTTTAAATGATAAGAACTATTGGTGATTTGGAATTTATCATCTTTTGTTTTAATCTTCTTTGTTTTGCCATTCTTTTCTTCAACCTGAAAAATATTCAATATACTAAATTTATTGGGAAGTAAATAAGAATTATTATTATTCTTAGCTCATTATACCTTAAGCCAGTTAAGGGTAAATTTAAGTTCTTTTATATTGTACTTGTATTTAAAACTACAAAATGATAGTACAAACCTCCACATTCTTAGCTGCTTTGTCATACAATTTGTTCCACCAGTGGTCTGTATGCTCCTCTGCTTGGTCATGGCCTATTCCGGCGACACTTCGCTTCAGTTTCGGTTTAATAGGCTGTGCTATACCATTCTCATTCTTGCCTAGACCTTTGCCTGAAGATAAAAACAGCTCTACATATTGTAATTTGTAATATTGTTCTTTGATATAGACACCATAATAGTAAACTTATGTATTTTATAGGACTTTAGGGCTACAGTAGTACTACAGTGAAGTTGACTCTCTGACCCATTGTACACGAAAAGAAGGCGTCAATGCAAAAGGTAAACAGAAAAAAAAGATAATACATCCAAACTTGAGGTTATGATGAATAAGTTCAAAAGCACTAAATATTACCATCCGTCCACCCGTATTTTTCTAATTGTTTTCTCGCAAAATCCATAATAATCGGTTTCAAATATTAAATAACTTCTCAACCCATTAATTTTGTAAAAAAACACATTGCACAGCACCAAAAATAACCTAAAATCCAGAATTCTTATTATTTTTTTTCCAATTTGACCATAGAGGAAAGGCTATAACTTTCGCCATACATACTGCCTATTCTACGGAATTCTTCCGTAGCATCTATTTATTTATTTATTCTATAATCTGTCCACCTGTCTGTCAGTCGTTTGATCAAAATTTGATTTTAATGTAGGTACTTACTTTGCAAAAAGAAAACATAATCTTGCTTGCTAGGTCAGCAAGCAATGTATTTAATTAAAATGAATACTTTTTAATTGGAGAAAAGAATTAATTGTATCATTTTTCTTTTTATGTATATATTATAGAAAGGCAAGTCTACCACGACACAGACAACCGAAATAGTGATAGGCGTAAAATACTAGTGTAGCCTAGTTGCCAGCTAAATAAATAGCAGTTACGAATTTTGGTCTACTTCGAAATATTTCGAATACTGTTTCCACGGACATACTATTATAAACGGCGTCAAGTTTTATGTATAATGGCTTTTAAATTTCGATAGTATAATAAGAAATAAAGAAGGCATTACATATTTGTTTTATAAAATTATAATCAAATTAAACATATTTTACTAAACATATTACATTTAATTGATCCCATAAATTTAATTCTATAAAATACAATTAGATAAGTATCATAAAATATTTTTTTTTAATATGAAACAATGGAATTGAATTTGTTTATTTTCTTATAATATCGTCAATATCGTCCAAATCTTCTACCGTGGATTCATTATTGCTGTAAAAAAAAATTACATTCAATAACTTGTCTACTAAAAATATCCTATCATCAATGTCATCCTATTCATAAGTAATATTATTATCTACTCAAAAAAATTTAATACCCTTAACTAAATACAAGGTGATTCAATTCTAAAATTTGTTTTACCTGCAATATTCTACACTACTTGTGTTTTTAAAGTTTTTACTTTAATTTTTACATTTTACGTTTACAAATTTGCATGGAGAGGTGACTTGCATGCAAACTCCGATTTGTATGAAATGTGGGAAATAAAAATATTTACAGTAGATGTACCTATTTCCTTTGGGTAAGTAACACCTTGTATTATATATAAGATTATTTTACTATTAAAATATCGGCTAAATAACAACAAAACGTTTTGATAAAATTGTTACTAGTTTTTCTATTCGATAAGAGATGGCGCCACATGTATGCATTTTTGTTTGATTGTTCGAACACCACGCAAAAACTGTCTTTATTGCAACGATTTATTACTTTAAAACTACATGTAGGTATTTAATTTCCGCAAGTTTACCCATATTTATGTGGTCGACCTTTTTATGCCCAATTTTATACATTTTGTCCAGCCGTTGTTTAGTGATTGAGTAACAAACATCCAAACATCAAAAATTGCACAGAAGCTAGCACATGGAACTGGACACACGCTCTAGAAATTCACCCCTACCGCTGCGGAATACAGGCGCTCTTAAGGGGCCTACATATGCTAAGTGGCGCCCCCACCCTTTAAAAAATTACTAGCTGTCCGCACACGGCTACGCCCGCGTTGTTTTTTTTTATTTGTTTTTTTTTTGGGGATGAAAAATAGATGTTGGCCGATTCTCAGACCTACTGAATACGCTCACAAAATTTCATGAGAATCGGTCTAGCCGTTTCGGAGGAGTATGGAATCGAACACTGTGACACGAGAATTTTATATACAGGGCGTCCCACGGCTATGCCACATGGAGGGAAAGTACCTTAAATATTGTAGATAGAACATTTTACTGAAAGAAGACATTATTTTATTTCTAAAAACTATTAAAACTGCATTTATACATTTTTTAATAATTACATGGTTGAACCGGGAATCGAACCCGCTACACGAGAAAAAAAAACACCCTGTAGTTTTATCATACCAATCGAAAGGCTTCATCATAAGGATTATTTTTTTCTAAATAACATAGTGTCAGAAATAAAAGGAAGACTATGAATTTTAACATTTGAAGTGGCAGCTGAGTTCGCCAGATCTAACCCCGTTACATATTTTTTATGGGGTTATGTAAAAATATTAGTTTACAAGAACTGCTTAACTGGTATGAAAGTGTCCACGAGCTACAAAGAGAACTTAGACGTATTATTCTAAATATCCACCACAACCAGATAAAAAAACCGACAGGCAGTGAAATAATCAAAAGAGTGCTACTTTGTATTCAACAGTGTGGGGGTGATTTTGAGCATTTGCTAAAATTGATAAATTTTGTATTAAAAATGTTAAAATACATAGTCTTCCTTTTATTTCTGACACTATGTTATTTAGCAAAAAATAACCTTTATGATGAAGCCTTTCGATCGGTATGATAAAATTACAGGATATTTTTTTTTATCGTATAGCGGGTTCGATTCCCGGTTCAACCATGTAATTATGAAAAAATGTATGAATGCAGTTTTAATAGTTTTTAGAAATAAAATAAAGTCTCCCTTCAGTAAAATGTACTATCTACAATATTTAAGGTACTTCCCCTCCATGTGGCATAGCCGTGGGACGCCCTGTATAAGATAACTCGAAAAATAATCAATATTTCAAAAATCTAAAACGGCGAGGAACTAGACAGTGTTCTGTAGGATATTTATAAATAATTAACTTTATTTATTATATCTCGCTAGTAATTAAAGAAAACGGCCACTTTTCGCAATTGCTCCATCTTAAAAATATTGATTGTTTTTCGAGTTATTATTTTTTAAAGGGTGGCAGGGCCACTTAGCTCCTGTAGGCCCCTTAGGCTGCTTTTCCACCAGAGCTGTGCGAGGTAGCTAAGCGGTGTGCTAGGAAAAAATCGACCAATAGAATCACTAGGCTAGGAAAATGAAGTGATTCTATTGGTGGATTTTTTCCTAGCACACCGCTTAGCTACCTCGCACAGCTCTGGTGGAAAAGCAGCCTTAAGGTCAAAGTATCCAAACGCACGTGCTAGCTGCTGTACATTTATAATGTCTCTCTCATTGTACTTATACAGTTCTGTAATTATTCTAAAATTTCAAGCTTATAGTCATAATTAGGATCTCTTTGGGACCTCTCCCTGTAGGGTAACCCGTGGCCTCCTTTTGAAGTGTATGTTTCCAGCTTGTCCTTTGCCAGCAGATTCCTCTTGAATCTCTTTAAGAAGTAAACCCAGGCTTTCACAGTTTCTGTTTCATCTCTGAAATAAAACATTAAAGAAATAGACAGAGCTCTCATCATCACCATTCAGCTGGAAGACTTCTGCTGGATAAAGGCCCCAAAATTCCTCACAGCGATCGCTGCTGCTTGGTTCGCATTCAGCGGTTTCCCGCGAACTTCACCAGTGGCTTTACCTACTCTTGAAATCAAAATCGATCCTGATTTCAATCCAATGCAATACCAAAGTAAATTTTACACCGCTACCACTGGGCGGTCACTGCATACAGAAAACGCATTTTGACAAGCTACTTCTTTTTAAATAACAACTACATGATGGCGCTAGGCGCTATGTAAAATACCCCCTCCACCACCGGCGGAGTCCCGCGGCGCCTGCGGGGTGCGGGGCGTGGGGCGCTATATCGGGCGGGAACTCATTTTGGCGCGGGGGGGTGAGTGTCCTTTCTGTACGGATTAGTACTATTATTTTCTTCTGTGCCGCTACTCTTAAAAATCTGCCCTCCAAGAGTTAACAAATGTCCGATTTCATTTAGTTCACTCAATATCCGCACAATATGAAACCAAGGTGGCGCTAGTGTGGCATTCGAGAGTACGAAACGCCCGGATCTCAATGTTGACGGATCGGAATCGCCGTCGAGAGTAGCCCCTCTATAGGCCTACTATGTAAGTAGCGACAGGCTCGAGAAGTTGTCAAACGCGAGATACTAACAGAACTACTATGGGTCTAACGTCACTATGTCGCGTTTCACAGCTTCTCGAGCCTGTCGCTACTTACATAGTAGGCCTACTGATCTGCTTGTAGCGCTGCGGGGTCGCCATTCAATAACTTTTCTGCCCCAACAACCTTGGTTCTACGAGTAATATTTGACAGACTTCAGACATTTTCAAGAGAAAATATTTAGAATGTATTTATTAATATGAAATCTGGAATTTGAGCAATTTGAGGGGACAGAAAGAGACCCTGAGATCAAAGTAAGCATAACGCGCTGGTTCTCTTGCTAAAATCTTTAATTTGCGATGCAGATAGAGTGAGATGGCGCAAGATAGTTGTTGGTGTAAAATCTAGTACAGCCCGACCAGAAAAATAAAAAATCCTCGCCATATTGCGGATTTTCAATGGAACTAATTTTATAATTGAAATTGTTGCCAGAAACAAAAATATACATGTGTGTGGCGCCCTCAGAGCAGGTTTTTTTTATTTTTGTGGTCAGGCTTTAATTAATAAATATGAAAAACTTAAAACTGGCACACAGTTTACTACTGCTACAAGAGAAAAAAAAAGAATAGTTAAAAGATTTTTTATTCGACAAGAGATGGCACCACGTGCTATATATATATTTATGTCTGATTGATTGGATGTTTATTCGGGCATCACGCAAAAACTATAGCACCAAATAGGATAAGGTTTTTAAAGTTATGTTTCTGGATACCAAATTATTTAAAATGTTTTTGATACAATGTCTAGAAGGGAAGTTAATAACTGTAAAATATCATTATAAATTCTGCCTGCGGAAATAATATATTGCCCTGTATATGTTAACCCTGGTTGCATGCAAACTATGTCCATTCCAAATTTCATCCAAATCTGTTTATTAGTTTAGGCGTCAAAGCGGAATAAACATTCAAACATACCTACATATGCTTTAACTTAAAATATTAGTATAGTATTATGTAAGTAATAATAAAATTATTCTATAAGTAGTACTATAAACTTATTGTTCTTATTCCAGTTATGAAATTATTCCTTAGTATCATGTTTATAGTCATAATTGGGTTCTGGGGAGGTTCCGTCTCTATAGGGCTTGTAGGGTAAACCATGAGAGCCTTTTGACGAGTAATTTTCCATTTTATCCTTGGACAGAAAACTCCTCTTGAATTTCTTCAAGAAGTAGACCCAGGCTTGGACAGTAGCTGTTTTACCGCTTTAATAAAACAGTGAAAAGAATAGGCAAAGTTACAATTATTATCTTAAAGCCTACGGCTACGTATGAAGCGACGTATGAAGCGACAGGCTCGAGAAGCTGTCAAACGCGACATATTGACAGAACTACTACGGCTGTATGGCTCTAATGTCTCTATGTCGCGTTTGACAGCTTCTCGGGTCTGTCGCTTCTTACGCAGTAAGCCTACAGGACAATAAAAAAACTCGCCATATTGCGGAATTTTAGTGGAACTAATTTTATAATGGAAATTGTGCCACAAACATAAAAATATACATGTGGCGCCCCCACGTTAATATTTTTATGTCTATGGCATCAATTTCAATTACAAATTAGTTACATTGAAATTCCGCAATATGGCGAGGTATATTATTATTCTGGTCGGGCTTTACATTCTTTTAATTATTATTGTATACAGAAGCCAGCACATGCGGATGGACATTTGCACTACGAAATTCACCCCTATCGACATGGAATACGGGCGCTCTCAAGGAGAATATGTCCAGCCGCATGTGCTGACTACTGTATCATCCTGCACTAGTGCCATCTATTGGAACATGTTTTTACTAATGTTTATTCCTAAATTAATTTGTCAGAAAATCTATCATTGAGGTCATGCAAGGAATACTTGAATAAATATAAGAAACAGTGGTGCCCTCTTATATTCAGGATGTTTATAATAAGAGTTTTTAGTCTTCACTACATAGTATAAAACAAAGTCGCTTTCTTTGTCCCTATATCCCTATGTATGCTTAAATCTTTAAAACTACGCAACGGATTTTGATGGAGTGATTCAAGAGGAAGGTTTATATGTATAATACATGCATAATATACTTAGGGATAAACCCCAATAACCATTTTCCTGTGCGAAGCAGGGGTGGGTCGCTAGTTTATAATATAAACAAAACACATACCTACCCTTTTTGGACTAAAATATCATCAATTTCGCGTTCATAATATTTAGGGTGTTCTTCTAGAATATCCAGGTTAGAAAGCATTTTGCTATCTACTTCATAGATTTCACCTGCAACAAAACATATAAGTAAGTACAGTCTGAGCAGGAAAGTAAAAAACTACACAATATTGTGAGTGTGCTTTAATGGGAAGCTTTCCAGTAGTGTTGATAAGGATTCCTCTTCCTCATAGGAATTTTTGCACTTCCTCATCCGCTACTGCTTCCCCATAAAAAAAGTTGAAAAAATCCTCTTCCTCATAAATTATGAGGAATTTAAGAGCAATTGATTCTTATTAAAGTTAATCTTCACTTTCTGTGGGGACTGCTATTTGGTATTTAGTGCTATAGTAGTATACTTTTACCTTTTACATTAAATCCATCGCCAGGATTATAAAGGAGAAAAGGTATATTATATTTAGTGGCAATTATCAAAGGATATTTAGTCTTAGTTCTCCCTTCTGATATAAACTTGCTGGATCCTCTGCTTTGGTCTATAATCCAGTGATGGTTTGGTTCATTCCTCTTGAGAGTGCCATACACAAATACTTTGTCGGCCATCTGCAAACAAAACAATATAACAAACAAGTTGATTTTATAAGAAATATCAAATTCAAAATAAAGTTTGTTGAAACTAAAATACAAATTTTAAATAAAAGTAGAAAAAGTGCTGCCACTAATAATGTGACATATACCAAGTGAAAGGGTATTATGTACCTAGTCAGTTAAAATGGAAAGGCATCAAAATGCCGTAGAGTGGGATTGACATAGAAATATTGTAGACTGACTCTTTAACCTTATTATTGCCACAGAATACTAAAGCAATCAAATAACATTTGAAGCAACAAATAACTTCTCTTTTTTTTTAATTGACCTATGCTTAAGTCGAAAAAGTACGACGGGTCAAGCTTCACCGGACTAGTAAATAACTGCTCATATCACAGGATTTCCGGGATGGATTTTGATGCCCTTCCAAATTTTTACTGACTAAATGATACCCTTTCACTTGGTACATATCTCTATACCGGCAGCTCTTGGTCCAGCTCCAGAAAATTCAAATTAAAAAAAAAGTGAAGAAAAAGTTTACGGTCACGTCGTACCTAGAAGTCAAGGAGCTTGCTGTGTTCAGCGACAGGTAGCGATTAATTTATGGACAAGAGCCTTGCTCTTACATTTTCGTCAGAGAGTCAAGTTCGGGGTAATTTCAATAAATAGTGATTCAGAGTACCAAAAAAGGTGCTAACCTTATGAAACCAGCATGCATTTCGAAAAAAGTTGGATTCAAAGAATAGGTACTAACGTTTTTAACTATTTGGACGTAAACACTTTTGGTCCGAAGTAGTAGTAACCTTCGAATTGCTATCATGAGTTTCTTAGTTTATCTGTAATTAATACTGATAAGTTTAATAATAAAAATGCCAGCTATTTATAAAGCTAACTAGCTGAAATACCCACTGAGCATATAATCACTACCGTTTAAATAATAATACCTAGAAAAACAAAACAATAAACAAGCAGATTTTTTCTGTCTTATTTATGTCAAAATCAGCTGATGACATCGACATCCTGTCGTACGGTCAAAAGAAGGTCAAGCTGAATAAGCGCTTAGCGATTGTGGTCCTTATGTGCTTGCAATAAGAACGATGCAAAGTATAAATATTGTTCTCGCTTACTTGATCGTCCATCGTTCATTCATTTCGGTTCATTCATGCATGATGATGACTCCCTCACTCCCTAGTAATGTCAAAATAGTGTTGTCCACAAAAAAGAAAGCTGAATATGTTCACTGTGCTAGCTCAGTGCTTTAGGTTTTCTTTTATTTACTTTTTGGAAATAAGAAAGTAAAAAATGAAAAATGTGATAAAAATTCTTTGCAGTCCTAAAATTTGCTTTGAAAATATTTTCAAGTTAATCAGTTTATTTTCAAATTGCAAATCAGAGTGCAACTGAGCTGACTCAGAAAATATCTTCGACGTTCGACTCAATAAAACCAGCTGTCAATGTACAACACTAGTCAGTCGAAGATTTCGCGTTATCACGGCAGGTTGTTTTTTGCACTTTGCAAATTAATGAATTCATTCTTCATTTACAATCGTGTACGAACTGTGCTATGATGAGTGTCTGTATTTTATAATTGTGCTAGCAAGCAGACGTTTTTAAATAACATTATTTTCGTTGTGAACTGACATTCTGGCAAAAAAATCAAGATGAGGCTTGCGGGTGCTATATTTTCAAATGTGACCAAAATGCTGGACTTTTATTCACAATTCAACCCTTCGCCGCTTTCAATAAAGCAGTTTATAGACTTCGGTAAGTCATTAATTTATTATTCTTCGATTTTTATGATCTTTTGCATTCTTTCTAGCAGAATCTCGAAGCCAACCAAGGACGCGTTTCGTATATTATCGCTATTATTTTATTTACGCCAATGCTCAAAACGTATAAGACTTAATGAACTAAAGTGATTGCAGTAGTTGTTTTTATCGTCATTGGTGTCTGATTTTGCGAGAAATCATGTTTGCCTTGTCCCAGATACAGTTTTTACTTGCATTATGTATGTAGGTATGTTGACTGATATTCATTTGGCAAAGGACGAAAGATTAGTATGTTTTCGTATGTATTTGTGGTATCAACGCCCTGAAAATGTATCTCAAGAAATTTCATTAATTCTTGTCTCTTAATTCTTAACCTAGTAAGTGCTTTCCAACTTGAAATGATTTTTTATCATACTAATATTATAAAGAAGAAAGATTTGTTTTTTCGTGTGTGTGTGTGTATGTTTGTAATAATGAATAAACTCAAAAACTACTGTGCCTATTTCAAAAATTCTTTCACAATTAGAAAGCCACATTCAGCCTGACCTGAGTAACATAGGCAACCTTTTACCGCAGAAAAATGCCTCATTCCCACGGGAAAAACTGTTCATGCATCTAGTCGGAAAGTCTAAACTACATTATTTAAACCTGTGTTCTGGTAATATCAAATTCTCAGAATGAGCTGTCATGTAACAATTAATCTATTCATCTTCATCTATGAACCACAATCATGTTTACAAGTCGGAAAGGAATTGCTACTTTAGCAGTGGCTTTGTATAATGTACTCATATTGTTATTTATAGTTTTAATTTTTATAAAATACTACTACTACTCCACCCATAACAGATTTTCATGTGGGAATTAGGCATTTTCCCGCGGTAAAAGGTAGCCTATGTTACTCAGGGTGAACATAGCTTTCTAATGGTGAAAGAATTTTTGAAATCAGTTCAGTAGTTTTTGAGTTTATTCATTACAAACATACACACTAAAAAACAAATCTTTCCACTATGAAGAACTAGTATGAAGTATAATTCCTACAGCACAATCACTTCTATTCTACTATTAAAATTGTAAAAAAAACACTTGTCTAAGTAGATGCATACAAATACGCAATTGAAATAACAACAATAGATAATTAAGTGCATAACAGCCCTGTAGGCACTGACACTTAATACAGACACTGGGGTATAGAGTTACGCATTCATTGCACACAACAGCCTATTTACAGGATTAACAAATGTGATATTGTGTTTCTGAACGTAGTTTACCGTGTTTTATATAACTAGGTAGGTGAGTGAGAAATAATTCATAGACTTTGCACCTACTATGCGTGCCAAATAAGAATAGGACTGGCGCCATCTTGAATTGACAGTCCGTCCTTTTCTTATTTGCCAAATAGAAAGAAAAGGATGGACTGTCAATTCAAGATGGCGCCAGTCCTATTCTTATTTGGCACTCATAGTACATTACAGACTTCAAGCTTTCTGAACTTAAGAATACCTGAATTTATTACACTAGTATTATAAACTAGCTTTCCACCCGCGTTAACAGTTTTTCCCGTGGGAATGAGGCATTTTCCCGCGGTAAAAGGTAGCCTATGTTACTCATGGTGAATGTAGCTTTCTAATGGTGAAATACACACACACACACAAATATAAATATAAATTTATTTATTTATTTATTTAAACACTTTAGACAATCTTATAGACAAAATCCAAAACAATTGCTTAGAAGATAGAACATTCCTCCTTATTATATTAGTATGATGTGGAAGTTTTGAATTTTGTTATTCTAACCACTTATATTATGTACTTATTGCACAATCCAAAATTTAAATGATTCTTAAAACTAGTTTACAACATCGAGTTTATCTCTATAGGAGATCACTTCCAGCCAACTTACATGAGAGCTATTGGAGGGATTGGGATAAAATTTGGCACATGTAAGCTAACAAAATAAGAAAAGGTAATAAAAGTTGTCTTATTACTGCAAGTGGAACCCAAAGTAGGATTGGATGCTACAAGATCGAGAACGGTGGAAAAAATAAGGGGTGGCCTTTGTTCACCTATGGGACAGCAAAGGCTAAGGAAAAAAAAGTACTGCAAGATTTTTTTCTGTGAATGCTACAGTCACAGGTCAATCACTCCATACAGCAAACTCGTTTTGACAACCTACTTCTTTTTGAATAACAACTGAGTATAAATTACAAGTCAAACACTGTAACACTATATAATAAAACACCCCTGACCACCCCTGTCAGAGACCCGCGGCGCCGCCTGCGGGGTGCGGGGCGTGGGGGGCTCGGGCAGGCGGGAAACTCATTTTGGCGCGGGGGGGTGAGTGTCCTTTCTGTACGGGTTAGTACTATTATTTTTTTCTGTAAATGCTAGTATTATATAGAAACAGATACATTCTCGTTCTCATTACCAAGCAGAGTAAATATAGAGTACTAGTGAGTATTCCAATCCTAATACCTATTTAATTTCATTCAACCATAGTATGAAGCTATATTGCTTCAAGATTGATTTATAGATTATAAACACATGACAAATAAATTAGATTTTCTCGAATCAATCACAGTGCTTGCAAATACATTTACATCTTTCATATAAATATCAAAGGAAATATATATTATGAATGTAACATATTTTTCATAATGAATGTTTGTATTATATTATTGTTACAAGACTAAATAAAATATTATAAAAAGAGACTATTTTCCCGCCGCGGCTTTGCCCGTGCTAATAGTTTTTCCCGTGAGAATGAGAAATTTTCTCGCGGTAAATCGTAGCGTATATATTCTTTCTTTAGGTCTATTCTATCTTTTTGCCAAGTTTCTCCATAATCGGTTCAGTAGTTTCAGAGCCTATTTAGTTATTCGAACTATTATTAAAAGAGGAAAAGTTTGATTGTTTGTTTGTTTGTTTGCATCGAATAGGCTCCGAAACTACAAATGGGTCATTCCATGTAACGGGTGTAACAGGTCGTACACCTTCAACTGGTAATTTAGTAATGTTTTATAAGGAAAGCATATTCGTTTTATAGTTTAATAAGTCGCATTTTACTCTGTATTAAATTACTATCAATTAAAATTTTTCATATGTCGTCTAGTTTTTGAGCAAATCAGCCACAAGTACCCGTAACGGGCGTAACTTGATTTTGCCTCTCACTTTCGGGTAGCGCGACATATTCTAGAAACTCTGCGAAATGTCTTTATTATATGAATAAAAATTATTGTTGGGTTGTAGCTAGTTTAATAACCCACCACTTACAAACCTCATTTAAGAAAAATTGGCAGCTATTAAAAAGTTACGCATATTTTAAAACGTAACGGGCGTAACAGGCTTTTGTAACGGGTGTAACGAGTACGAATGGGAATCAGTATTTTATGAAAAAAACTACATTTTCGAGAACATTTTGAATAACAAAGCAAACCAAATGATCTAGGAACTCAATAAATGTAATTAATTGTTAAATTTCACCATTAATATAAAAAGATACCCAAATTGTAAAAGAAAATTGTAGTATGTTTGGAAATACTTATTTTGTGTATTAGATTTAGTTAAATCTACTATTTTAATAAAAATGTTACCCGGAAATGTATTTACGTGTATCATCTCAGAATATCTGCATCAAATTGGATATTTATATTTTTTGTGTTCGTCATTATCAGGACAAAGTTAAAGATATAATGCTGGTGAAGCTCAGAATCAGACAACTTGTATTAATAAAGTAAATAAATAAAATATAATTACGCACATTGCTTCAAAACGGCTGAAAAAAAGTAATACAAAACATCTAACAGCAAACCAAGTTACATAAAAGCAACTAAAACTAATATTATTCGAAAATGAACCAAAATTTTAAAAATTTACGTGTTACTAGGCTATAATGAAAGTAGAAATGACAGTTAACACTTTATTATTTTAAATAAAATCCAATACCCCTTCATTTTTACTTGAAGCCATTTTTTTGCATCTGCAAAGCTTCATCGAATAAGGTTTGTAACGGGTGTAACAGAATTTGATTAACGAATTTATCATAATTTACAAAGCTTAGTACAAAATCTAATGCGTAGGCCATTAGTTTGCAGACATATTTTTACTTTCCCAAAGTAATGAAGCCGTTAGTGCAATAAGTTAGCTACAGATAAAACTTTTTCCTTATTTTCGTAACGGGCGTAACATGCAAATTCCCCTATAAAAAAGTATTATAAACTAGAGAAATCTTGCTAATTTACGAAAAATTTTATGTTTATCTCGAAGTTCATATATCACTGATTAACATAGTGTGCAGTTAACGTTGACAATTAACGTCATAATAATTTTACAGTTGTTGTAAACTTTCGCTTCAAAAGCTCCATCACTAGGCGACTATTTTCTCATACTTCAAGATGTAAAAAAAAAATGTTTAAAAAATATTTTGTTGAAAACTTTAGTCAATTCATATGATTTCATGTATTTAGGCTTACTTAAGCAAGTGCTTGTGTAAAAAAGAAGGACTTTATTTTTTTTGGCGTGGTAGCGTTTGACATGGAACGACCCAAATACAAACTCCGTTCTAAGTATTCACGACGCCAATGCCCACTGCCCAGTAAATATTTAAATAATAAAAAAACATTATGGTGAATTTTAAACTTTCTTAGTAGGTATTATAATCGTTTTAAGGTATTTTCCTCATTTCTGTTAGGTACTCACTTTTACTGGTAATAAATATGTTTTCCTTTAATTAAAAATTATGTGGTGAAAATTACTTGCAAGTTTTTGCCTTTTACTCGTAACGTAAATAAGTAATTTCAAGGTATTTGATAAATCGATTTCTATACAGAATTAATAAAGAACATCGATGGTGTAGTAGCAAGGCCTGATGCTTCCCATTCTAGAGGCGCAGATACGAGGCCGTGCTAGGTACCGTTCCCGGGAATATTCCCACACTAAGAATGCCACTTTAGGACGAGTCTGAGAGATCTGTACCTAACCACCACCATTTGCAAGGTGGCAACACTGACTAAAAACTTGGTTAACTACCGGTAGTCTACGGAATTTTGACATCTATAGTGGTGCCCATTATACGGTGTCGTAAAGATGTAATTTGGCGGCTAACTCCGTGTTGGCTGTCAGCCATTGCCCGTCCTCTAGGTCAATGTTATTATTCGTTTATAGCGCAACGTTTCCATTCAGAATATGTTTCCTGGAAGTTAAGGATGGGTTACACAGTGCGAGCTGCTGATGAGACAGTAGACAGCTACTGTGCCTGTGTACTCGCATGACACAGAAGCACCACCTCAGTAACTGGCTAGGTCAGCCAGCTCGCATGCCCGCTCGCACCGTGTAACCAAGGCATTATACGTATACATACGTACAACCCGTCGGAAATATATAGGCACCTGGCTTAATGACGTCATGCGTCGGTGCTTGCGTTCGCACCCGTACTGAATAGGCGAAAACGGGCTGAGGTGCGGGGGAGCGCGAGGGGAAACGCATTCCAGCGAGGTGTCTAGATATTTCCGAAGGATTGTATATGTATAAGCTTCAAAAGATTCAACCCTGTGCCTAGTCTAGTAACTATAATAATAAGTAGTAGCTAAAAATATAATTTTCATATAAATCACTATCACTACATAGTATAAAATAAAGACGCTTTCTCCGTCCCTATGTCCCTATGTCCCTATGTCCCTTTGTACGCTTAAATCTTTAAAACTACGCAACGGATTTTGATGCGGTTTTTTTTAATAGATAGAGTGATTCAAGAGGAAGGTTTATATGTATAATACATGCATAATATACTGAAGGATAACCCACAATAACCATTTTCCCGTGCGGAGCCGGGGCGGGTCGCTAGTAATAAATAAATAAATAGGTATGTGGGACATCTCACACACGGTCATCTGACTCCAAACTAGGCAGAGCCTGTGCTATGGGTGTCAGACAGCTGATATACATACATATATAAATATACAACATCCAGACACAAGGCAAACACAAGTGCTCATCACATGAATGTTTGCCCTGGGCGGGATTCGAACCCGCGACTTTGTGCTTCGTAGGCAGACGTACTATCAACTAGGCTACGAGGCCGTCCAAAGTTAAAGTATAAAGTTCGTACTAACAACATTTGGATTGTAATGATAAAATATAAAACATCGGACCTTCTCATAGAATTTCACGTGACTCGGTTGAAATATGCGACCTTAGGAAAACAGCTTCAGCAGTAGAGCTTGCAAGCTGGCAACACTATAACACCGTCAATTTATAAAAGAAAATTCTATCATTAGGGAATGAACAAAAGGACAGATGAAAATACGAAAACATTTTTGCCCAAGTTGAAACGGAAACGCTTCACTCTCAATCGATCAAAAGTGTACGGATATTATAGCTTTATAATTATAATAAAAATATTTTTAGAAACCTACAATTGATAACACGTGCGCTAGGCCAACACAGCACAGTTATGACTATAATAAATCAATATTATTCCAGTTAAATAGGCTCTGGTATAGGTTGACATAGTGTTCATAATAATATCCGCGATCGCGTCATTAGGTGCACTGGGGCCTATAAATATCAGTACCATTTTCATAGATTGCACTCTAGGCCACAGTGTAAAAATATCAGTACCTGTACAGTTACTGAACGCGGGGGCGCGGCCAGAATCAAAATCAAAATTGACAATCAGAGACGGAGCCCCTCAAGCGTCGTCTTCCGCTCCCCCTCAAGTCCGGTGAAGCTTGATTGGTCGTACCTTTTCGACACAAGCATAGTACAATAAAAAAAAAGTAGAACTGTGACGTAGAATCTCTAAAACCAGGTAAATAGGACAGGAAAATATCTGTTCCCAAGAATATTCCCAACGAAATTTGCTGTTCAAGCTGGCTAGACGTGGTAGATCGGGTTGGTGTTTTCCGGTTAGGTACTGTGGCGTGCATGCGTCCTACATGCTCGCCGCGTTCGTGCTGGCAGCCTCTTTCCGCGTTTTGAGCCATTTAATTATGAAAAGTAATATCAATTTGAATTTCGTTGATGAAAGGGAGATGGCCGTAGCCCGTGCTACGAGCCGGACGCCATTTTATATAATTTCCAAAAGCTAATGTAATATTTCGTATTTCCATTATAATAAACTAGTCATTGTATTCCCTATTTCTGCATTTTAATTTGATCTAGGGCATTTCCTCCACCACTAGGGTTAGGACCGCGTTAGACCGTGACTGTACCTAACGACCCGACCGACCCTAAAGACCTCACTGACTCGTCCTAGTTGGCCTCAAACGGAAAGTAGCATTCTTAGTGTGGGAATATTCCCGGGAACGGCACATCACTACTTGCGGGGGAGCGGAGGGCTCATGCCACATGGAGGGAAAGTAGCTTAAATATTGTAGATAGAACATTTTACTGAAAGAAGACTTTATTTTAATTCTAAAAAGTATTAAAACTGCAATCATACAAGTTTTAATAATTACATAGTTGAACCGGAAATCGAACCCGCTACACGAGAAAAAAATACCCTGTAGTTTTATCATACCGATCGATAGGCTTCATCATAAAGATTATTTTTTGCTAAACAACATAGTGTCAGAAATAAAAGGAAGACTATGTATTTTAACCGCCAACGCGGCTAGGGATGGTGTGGTTCAAGGTAATCTGGACCCTCGGCACAGAATACCAAATAGTAGTCTACCCTCGGCCTATCGCGTAGATAGTAGCCGGGACCAACGGAGACACTTGCTTTCCATAAAGGACGGAATTATCTTTCAACCTTTCTTTCACAAGCACGTGATTTCAGCCTGCAATAAAAAGGGCTAAAGGGGCTTGTCTGAAAACCAGCGCTGGGCAATGATGCCTAGCATTGCTGAGACTAGTACCCATTGCCGTAACAGAAACTTATTATGTTGTAACTAAGTTTAAGAATAGTATTGTTTTTTGGCAATAAAGAATTTTCCATTTCTATTACTATTTTCAATATCCTAACCAAACTTGTGAAGTTCTCACAAAGTGACATAAGCATTAAAATTCTGTTATTACGGTATACCTACCCTACTGCAAAAATGTGTCCTGTAACCGCTTGGCTACACAGTATCTGTGTATGTATGTATATGCACACCACTCGCGATGTACGTGACCACTTAACGTCTACCATTCATCTCCGTCCAGGAACTTGAGTGGAACTTCAGCCACGGTCAAAGGGTAAACGGTGTCGTATTTTCAGGGTCTTTTGTTTTCGCTCACAAGTATAATAATAAATGTTGTGTAATAATAGAGCACGTGCATCGCTCCGCTGCCATTATGTCAAGCGTAAGCAAATTTTGGCAGATTTTGTATGGGCGGTGAAATCAGTAACATTTTTCTTTTTGGATTTGTTCCTCAAGTCATGTTTGCAACTTCACTGCACATTTCAAAATGTTCTCCTATTAAATTTCTTATTTTCACCGGGAAAAATAATCAGCTCCGATAACCATTTGAAACTAAACGAACGCGCTGAAGATATTCGGACTGTTCATATCCGTGCTTACGGTTCATAGGTACTCGATTAGGCGTACTCTATTCCTCCCAGAATTTTTTCTATTTATACTCTAAGGTTGTGTGGTTTTACTTGGATCTAAGCTAGAGTTTCGCAAATGTCAAAGTCAAAGTCAAAGTCAAATAGTGTTTATTCAAAGTAAGATTTCACAATCATTTTTTGACGTCGAGGAGAGTTCACGATTTGGCTGTCTTCTGTGGAGAAGAACTCTCCGGAAGAAACTCCACAGGCGTTGCATCTTTTCAAAATATTTTTACATAGGTAATTATTATTTTATACAATTTGATTAATATAACAAAGAGTGCAGCCGAAATATGAAATTAAAGGAAGGCAACCAGTCAAAGTAGAAAAACTAAACTATATAAACAATAAAACAATCGGCAATCGACTAGAGCAGACCAGTCCCCCCAAGCAGCACCACGTTCACGGGTTTGACGTATGGGACAGCCATCGCCGGGCTCAACCATATTAGAGGGAACCCAACGACCCGGCCCACACGCCACCGCAAGTCAGGACACTTTAGTGAGCATGAATACTCAGTCAGCCAGATGTTATCACGACAATCTAATTAATGGCTTCCCAATTGCATAGTCGACCGCACTACAATGTTGCACAAATAAGTAGGTTTTTACAAACAAATTTTAGTAATAATATTACCTTAGATAAGGCACAGCGTTCTCGTGTCGAGCTGAAGTCTCTACACACCAAGCTTTCTTATCATTCAAATATTCATCCAATCCATAGTACGCATTCTTACATAGATGCCGTTTCACGTGGCATTTAAACCTTTTTTCTGGAAGATTTACAATATCATCAGGTATTTTATTATAGTAGCGTACACAGAGCCCCACGAAAGAAGTACTGACTTTAGCCAATCTATAGTTATCACGAGCTAGTTTATTTCCATTTCTAGTATTACGTTTGTGAATATCAGAATTCTTTTTAAATTCGTGGATATTTTTCCTAACGTACATAATATTTGCATAAATATATTGGCACGGAACTGTCAAGATGTCTATTTCTTTAAACAGTTCTCTAAGTGATTCCCGACAGCGAAGTTGGTATATTGCCCTAATGGCTCTTTTCTGCAAAATAAAAACTGTGTTAATATCGGATGCCCTGCCCCACATCAAGATACCATAAGACATTATACTATGAAAGTAACTGAAATAAACTAACCTAGCTGTTGCTATGTCTGTTAACTGTCTTATTTTTCTCACTGCATACGCAGCCGAGCTAAGCCTCCCCGACAGAGAAGATATATGAGGACTCCATTGCAGTTTGGCGTCAATAGTTATACCCAAGAAGACTGTACTGTCTACCAGATCAAGCCGCTCACTATTTAACACAATGTCACCCCTACAGCTATTTACATTTGGTAAGGTAAATTTAATGCATTTAGTCTTCTTTGCGTTTAATACCAGGTTGTTAGCAGTAAACCAGTTATGAACCTGTTGAAGAGTGCTATTTAACTCATTATACTGAGGTGATCTTCGGTTTAGTTTAAAAATAAGAGAAGTGTCATCCGCGAATAAAACAATGTTTGACAGATTATGTACAACACATGGCAAATCATTAATATAAACTAAGAATAAGAAAGGTCCTAATATAGAACCTTGCGGCACACCCATTGTAACTAAAGACCCCTTTGATTTTATTTCATTTATTTGTACCTTTTGAATCCTGCCTTCTAAATAGGACTGTACTAGTTTAAGTGCATTGTTTTTGACCCCATAATGTTTTAATTTAAGCAATAGGGTTTCATGTTGAACACAATCAAATGCTTTTGAAAGGTCACAGAAGACACCTATGCAATCGCAAGAATCCTCCCATGCGTCAAAGATATGCTTTATGAGCGCAACACCTGCGTCGGTGGTAGAACGTCCTTTTGTAAATCCAAATTGCTGTTTATGAAGTAGGCAATGTTTATTAAAATGAGACAGCAATTGGTTGAGTATAATCTTTTCAAAAACTTTACTTAGGACTGGTAAAATAGATACAGGTCTAAAATTACTAGGATCACTTTTATCACCAGCTTTGAACAAGGGTATTACTTTGCTATATTTCATTAAGTCTGGGAAGACCCCTTCATCAACACATGTATTAAAGATGGCGGCAAGATATGGAGCCAGTGTGTCAATTACTTTACTACAAGCCTTAACAGACATTCCCCATACATCTTCTGTTCCTTTTACTTTAATTTCTTTAAAAGCTTTGATAACAGTGTTTACATTTACATGTTTAAATTTAAATTCATCTTTACAAGGCTTTATGTGTTTTTCAAGTATCGAAGCAGAGACAAAAGGTGAAGAATTAAGAAGTTCTGTCGTTTTTATTGGAATATTAGAAAAAAAGTTCTCAAATTCTTGGGCTACTTCTATGTTAGTAGCAACAGGTCCCTTGACTGAATTTAGAACAATATCATTATCGCGTTGTTTCATTTTTCCAGTTTCGTTATTTATAATTTTCCAAACTGCCTTTATTTTATCGTCCGCACTTTTAATCTTATTACTTATATAATTGGATTTAGCGACTAAGCAGACCTTTTTGAAAGTTTTTGAATAATCCCTAACATAATCTTTAAATGTGTCACTATTAGTGTAGCTTTTTATTTCGTACAGCTCAAATAATTTGTCTCTGCTTTTCCTTATACCAATTGTTGCCCAATCACTAAATTTGAAAGACGTGCCAATGATTTTATTTTTAACTTGAAAGATTCTATCATACTCATCAAATACAACGGTGAAGAAATTTGTATATAATTCATTAGGATCATCAGAAAGACATTCAATATTGGGCAATTTCTCAGTCAAAACGGTATTGAATTTTTCTACACGACCAGCAGTAATCGGTCTAGTTTTTATTTCAAATTTTACAGTAGATCGATTAGCGGAGAACACTACTTCTTGACCTGAGTGGTCAGATGGTAATGAATTTAAAATTGACTTACTGGTGTAATTACAACTACAGAAAAAATTATCAACACAAGTGGATGATGTGGGTGTCACTCTGGTTGGTTCAAGAAAAACATAATCTAATTTAAATGACCGAAATAAACTCAATATTCTGTCTGTATAGTTGCCTGAAATTAAAATATCCACATTAAAATCCCCACATACAATTACTTGTTTTGTACTGTTGGAGGTGATTTTCAAAATGTCCTCCAACACAGTTTCGAAAATGTCAAAATTTTGACTATATGGCGGCCTGTATACGCACACTATAATATGATTATTCAACTCGACACAAGATACCTCAACACTTCGCTCAACCGTAAGTCCAACAATATCTTTACGATTTTTAAATTTAATATCTTTACGCAATAATATCAAGGATCCGCCACCCACGACATGATTTTTATTAGGCCTTCGGCTGAACGAACTGGCAACACAATAATTATCAAAGTTAATATACATATTACATTCTGAGAACCAGTGCTCAGTTATGCATACTATATCATATTTATTTTTTTCTAGAAATAATTCAAAAATTAGACACTTGCTGGAGAAGCTTTGAATGTTTTGATGAAAAATTTTTAGGAGACCAGGCTTCTCTTTTGTCTGTTTTATTCCTAATTCTCTGCGAGAAAATCTCTGTTCTGCTCTGTTGGTAACAATGTTTTGAGTGAGATCTTCTTTTGTCGAATCTAGTAGTTTAAATAATAATTATTAGTACCTGTACTAATTTGAATCAGAGGTGACTGCGTTATATTTCTTATAACTGAGTCTTGTATATTAAAGGCTAACAAAGTAGCTATGTGTCTTTTAAATTTCCTAGACAGGTACATAGTATCCTGAGTCAAAGTAAAATTATGTATAAATTTATTAATATCAAAAAATAAAATTGCATCGCTATGATGACGCGTCTGCTGGTATAAGTATGAATTTATATTATAAATACACCTATTATGTTCCTCTGTCAAGTTAGAACAGTATGGGAAAGAGCTAACAATAACTTTACATTTAGAAGTTTTATTAATCTCAACTATTTTCTGTATACTAGACTCCAATACATTCCTAGTTACACCTATGTGACTGCCAACCATAATAATAACAGTCGTGTGTTCATCATAATTTTCAGCACGTATTTTTTCTATTATGTCCACATAACTAGCATTAGGACTACAAATATTAATTACTTGTTGTGTTAAACATTTATGTAATAGAGGACCTAGGCCTACTCCTACTTGGTCTGTATATACAATGGTTTTCGGAGAAGGTGTTCTGTCTACTACACAACGACTTGGCGAACGCATCACTACCACAGGAGGGTCCTGAGAGGCAGGAACACAGGCTGGTGCAGGTGTAGGGGAGGGCTGCGCGGGGGATGGCGCCGGCGGCGCGGGCGCAGTGCTGGCTGCTGTTGGTGACGTCACTGCCGCTGCCGCAGGTGGCCGCGCACTCAGGCCGCCTCTCCCCCCTCTCCCTCGCCTTCCGCGGCGCCCTCGCCGCGCTCTAGTGGGCGGCGGCGGCGCGCTCTCGTCTGTCTGGATGGATGTGGAGGCCGGATCTGGGAGCGCACCGGACTGCGGCGCTCCAGCTGTACCGGCGTCATCTGCTGGAGCAGGCGCCGTCCTCGGTGAGCTGACGTCCGTAGACATCTGCGAGTCGTCCACCAGGTCCGCGTCGGAACCAGATATGCCTAAGACTGTGTTCACTTCGCCGTCGCTCAGTAGAGAACACAGTAGTCCAGTTTCCTGTCGATGCAATTGGAGTAATTCGGATGTTACTGCTGACAGTTGTTTAAAGCTCATCTCGCTTTCGTTATATTTACAAACTGTGTCTGCTAGGTTGTTCTTCAGCTCTTCAACTTCTGCTTGTGTATTGGTGAATACCATATACATAGCATGAAACTTGCGTTTAAGCTCCTCATTCTCCTTATGCAATGCTACATATTTAACCCGTTTTGGTTGTTGCCGCTGAGCTTGTTTTAACATTTTTAAGTTTTGTCTAGTTTTCTTTAAAAATTTATTTAATTTACAATATTTTTTTATTCTTATTGTATTTGCCATTTTCTCATACTGTGTGGTCATATTTTCAGCCCCCAGCTCTTCATGAAGGGAAATCATATGATTTAATGTGGTGTTTTCTTTCTCCAGATACATGTCATCCAGTTGATTCCTAGCATGGCTGAGCTGGCTCTCAAGGAATTTCCCACGTTCCTGAGCTGAGGCAAGGTCATTTTGGAGGGTACCACACAATTCAACCTGTTTTTCCAGTTCACATATTTCAGCCTGTGCTTCATCATATGACACTCGCAGGGTTGACACACTTTCAGACAGCTGAGTATTCTTTGCTTTCAAGCGCCGAATCTCAGCATCCTTACTATCAAGCTCAGTTAGCAGTTTAGTGTTGATATCTTCTGCCTCTCTTAGGCTTTTCTGCAGTTGAGCGGTCTTCTGTTCAGCGTGCTTGCTGCGAGTCATCATGGTGGAGATAGATTTAACTGAAATGTAAGCAACAGAGGAAAGTAAGTGAACTGTATAATATAATTTCACTCTTTTTTTTTTTTTTTTTTTGTGTGGGTACCTAAGTATATGTTTTATAATCTAATAAAAAATTAAACTATTAAAAATTATAATAATTCAAATAACAATTAAGTATTCCTATTCAAACATTCAGTTACTATGAATAAAAGCTATAATAATAGGTGTAGGTAGGTACTCTTCTTTGAACAAAATATGCAGCAACTAAAATTAAGTTGGAAAGAATAACACTAATTGAATGATTACTTCTGTATTTCCTGTGCTGTAATCCGTAAATTTATGTTAAGTTGTATGTTTAATTCTGTAATTATTTAAGGTGTTTGCAACAATAACATGTGAAGCTCCTGTTATCTTCAAAACAATTAAACCGTTATCAAATTAAGTGACACTACCTACTCACAGCTGTATCTAATAAACTAGCTAAATATTGTTTCAAATTAATATTATGTGCTGTGTGAATTCTTATTATGTAACTAAATTGTGGTCTTTAAACTTAAATTAGACTGTAAAAATCAAAATAAAGCCACACAAAGGCTCAACTGTGTATGAGTGAATATTTACTCAGTATGAGATCTATGTGATTTTTGAATAAGTAGTGTTAATGTGTTATTAGTCTGTTCGTAGTGTATGAATTGCTAGAATTTATTATAGCAACAATACTCCCCAGGTTTATCCACTGGTTTTTTCAATTTGAAAAAATGTCCGCTGTCAGTTGGGTGCAGATCGTTCCACTATCCTCTGGAGTGTTTCTTCTTGTAATTATAATATTTCACACACAAATTGCATAGATATATACAAATTAACGTGAATTAAACACAAATTAATGATGATTAAATCGTGAAAATTATTAATTTTTAATTAAAAACAGGGCACAGCTGATTTTGACAACCGTCACGCTCGGCGCCAGTGTTGCCAAAAGTGACAAATGAAAGTAGACAATCGATGAAATTGGAAAACATTGTACTGGCAACAAAGTTACATAGAAAAATAAAAAAGTATCGGTAATAAATCCATAGAATCCAAGTTGCCACGATGATTTTTTTCAAAATTGCCGCGTTTTTTCATTGTCTACTTTCAATAGCCAAACTCTATCTGACTGATTGTTGGTTTAGTGCATACTGTGACGTAGGCTTGTGTCAGTCACGTGGTCTTCTTGTCAGACCTTGTTTTCTTGGACCATGGTTTAGTGCAGTTGATATCTCGATTGACGAGAAGAAAGAGTCCAGTAAGAAAAGGTTTTTACCGTGAGCGGAGTTGCGGGGCGGAAAGCTAGTACAGTAAGCTGACGAATGAGGTGACCCCCCCCCCCGACACGCCACGCTACTTTTGCCCCGCTAAAACTTAGAGAGACCGTTGAAATAAAGCAACACATTTTTAACTACACTGATAAAGTATTATTAGCCATTAGTTAGTCATTTTCTGCCCCTTTGTAGCGATAGAGGGCGCTTAACGGCGCCTCGGGGGGGTCACCTTATTCGTCAGCTTACTGTACATATTACATTATATACGTACTTAGTACTTACTTTAAACCTTCTTTTGATGAAACACAAGAAGTGTAAGTCAGTTTAACCGCAGTTTAAAACACTAAAAATATCTGTAAAGCCTGACCAAAGTAATAAGGAACCTGCTCTGGGGGCGCCACGTGTATATTTTTACGACTATGGCAACAATTTCCCTTATAAAATTAGTTCCATTGAAATTCCGCAATATGGCGAGGCTTCTTATTTCTTTGGTCGGATATCTAAATATGCGCGAGAAGTTCGAGAATGCTGTCAAACTGCGACATAGTGTCATAAGAGTTCTGTCACTATGTCGCGTATAACAACATCTCGCGCGTTACGTAGTAATCTCGCTGATTAAATGCATAAAATGTTATTTGCTTAAACGCTAACCTCCACAAAAACATGTGTTACCGAACGAACAATAAATCCAGTCTATACCGGATTTTCTTCACCGGTGTGTTTTGGTCCCGTGCCAATAACACGCAGACAAAGAATGGCAATGTTGACAAACAATCCAACAATCCCATAATGTTGCATAAGCGGCACTTGCTTTTACTGCTGATTTATTGGACGACTAGCATCCCGATTCCCATAGTGGGAACGAGGGATTGTACCGCGGTAAAAAGTAGCCTATGCAATAATATATACTATAGTGTCATTTAAATCCATTCAGTAGTTTTTGTGTCGAAGAGTAACAAACATCTATACATCGCGTGTTTGGCAAATTTCATAATTTGTCGAAAAGAGGACTTGACAAATTACCAATTTGACCTATGTCCGACTTGACCATTGTCGTGAAATTCATCCGAACAGATAGCTCACTTATGGATTTAATAAGTAAATGTGGTAAATGTGCTCACTTTATAGAAAGAGATGACATTTTCATGCTAGGTCTTGAAGCTCTGTGACAAGCGATTATCTCACGTTCCTCCGTCAAACAAAAATCTGAGAGAAATCCGCCAAATTGAAATAATTATCTCGAAAACGCGGCCCCCGTAACATGAACGCTACTATGACAAAAGTTTGTCGCACATTTAACTGTCAAAAAGATGCAAGAAACCCGCCATATTGAAATCTCCAATAGGATAAGAGAATACGCACGACAAAATTATGTCTGTCACGCGTGGACGGGCATGTTAGAGGGCGACACGCGTGAAACATTATGCTAGCCCCACTGATCAAGCAGTATGAAGGAGTACTAAATCAGTACCATGGTCCAAGAAAACAAGGTCTAACAATTAGACCACGTGACTGACACAAGCCTACGTCATTTCTACGTCATTTTGCCTGTTCATCCTTGTCGAATGCGTGTAATAGACAGGGATGAACAGCGCAAAATGACGTAGGCTCGTGTCAGTCACGTGGTCTAATTGTTAGACCTTGTTTTCTTGGACCATGGTCAGTACCTAAATAATTTCAGAGACAGTGGGCTGGGCTGTGTCTACGTCACAACAGCTGACGTCACGATAGGAGATGGCCGCGTGCCAGCGAAATGTTGTCAAAACATAGAAATTGTCCGAAAAGTGGCCAGTCGCATCGTTCCAATTTTAAAACGCTCGATAGGGGCTACCCGAGGCTAAGTGGCGCCGCCCTCTGTTAAAAATTAATTACTCGCGAAGTATATTTTTTTTCTAAAATCCGGACGGTCATTTTGAAGTTGGCGTGCTATAGGATATATAGGGGCCATAAACTGTATTTATTATAGTCCGCTGTAGTTACAGATAGAAAAGTTGCTAAAAACGGCCACTTTTGGCAAATACTTTTGGCAAATTTTCTATCTGTAACTACAGCGGACTATAATAAATACAGTTTATGGCCCCTATATATCCTATAGCACGCCAACTTCAAAATGACCGTCCGGATTTTAGAAAAAAAATATACTTCGCGAGTAATTAATTTTTAACAGAGGGCGGCGGCGCCACTTAGCCTCGGGTAGCCCCTTAAAAAGCTTTTTTACTGGTTTTTTTTTTTAATTACTTTGTGACTCATTCAGTTTCCGAAGGATTTTTCCTGTATGTACATAAATGCTGATGTCACGTAAAAAGCGTAAAACTCAAACAACTAGTTATTGCAAGTCAACAATAGGTACAATAGACAGATCTCGGATAAATAAATGATAAAGATAAATAACAAAGAAATATAATAAAATAAAGAAAAACGTGAACGTCGTCGTCGGTGGCCTAGTGGCTAGGACTTACCTTCCATTCAGAAGTTCGCAAGCTCAAGCCTCGGCACCAACACAATAAGTGGCACCAATGTGCTGCTACGCAATGCTACATGCCGATGCCTTGAACCCGCACCTTTCCAATGGAAGATAACGGCCTTACCTGCTAAACCACCGACGAAAACATGTCGCGTGTCGATAACAAAAAAATAAAATAAAGAAAGACGTGAAAGGTACAATGCGCGCAACCAAAGATGAGACTTGACGGATCACGTGGCTGTACCCACGGTTATATCTGCGCAGTAGATACAGCGATAAAAGCGATTTTGAAATTCAATAAATATCTTATTAATCCGATCTCATATTTTAGTTTAACTATTTTGAGCACGCGCGACTGTATCTACCAGCGCAAAGTCCCCTCTTTAGCATCTGATAGGTCTCATCTTTGGCTGCGCGCATTGTACCACTACTGCTCACGTCTATCTTTAATTTATTTTTTTTGTTATTTATCTTTATCATTTATTCAAAACATCACAAGGTAAGGTTATCAATGGCTTATCATCGAAGTATCAATAAAACTCCTTGTGGTCGTTATCAAGGCTAGAATGTAAAAAAAAATAACTAAAAGTATTCTATAAATAAATATTTTTATCTACTGTTAGCTTCTTCTAGATAAAGATGTTTATTTAATTTAAACTATCATTGTATTGTATATATACCTATACTATAGAGCATATTTATTTATATACCTACTAGCATTCCGCCCCGCGTCTCCGCCCGCATTAACAGGTTTTCCCTTGGGATAGAAGTATTTTCCCGCGGTAAAAAGTAGCCTATCTATGTGTTATTCTGATGTATAAGCTATATTATTGTAAGGTTTCATTAAAATCCGTCCAGTTTGTTAGATCTAACTGCCTTTTGAAGTTCAGTCGATTTGATAGTACCATGTACCTTGAACACCGATATTGTGCCGGTACAAAGAATTTTCACTCAATTTTATCGTTATCACTAACCTTGATTTGAATTCCTTATCGGCACAGTTGACATCCAAAGCCGATGTCAAGTGTTTTCGTATCTTAAAATTTAATTTAATCACAACCACGAGTATCTACATGATATTGTGAGAGGTAGTAACGAAGTTTACTAGTGATGGGCCGAACGTGGGTTTCACTGAATACGAACATTCGGCCGAATGTCCGGTAAAAAACTTACTGAACCGAATATTCGGCATAATTTAATACGCCTCTGCTCACAAGTAATACTTAATTACATTATTAGAAAGAGTTGACTGCAACTGAATAATAATAGCCTAATCAGCCCATCTAGACAGTCTTTATTATGTTTTTTTTTTGGCGGTCAACTCCTCAGATATAAAGATGTTCAGAAGCGGCATATGAAAAGATGCAATATAGAGCCCTCTCAATGGGAAGGTTTGGCAGCGCAGCGCCCGGAATGGCGTGGGACCGTGAAGAGGCAGGTTCACGAATTTGAGGAGTGGCGTAAAGCTGATCTCGACGCGAAGCGTGAAGAATTAAAGGCCCGTCAACCCACCGCCATTCATTATAACTACGTAAGCGGCGTGCTCACGTGTCCACACTGTGCACGGGAGTTCATTCAACATTCGGTTACTTAGCCGAATATTCGGCAGTATACGAATATTCGGCCCATCACTAGTTTCTACTATGTTTACACTTACGAGGATTGTGAACCCGTACGGTCTCATACAAAAGGAGATAACGTTTTGCTTCCCGTAAACATGATTAGAATTTCATA
Organism: Teleiodes luculella; assembly: GCA_948473455.1. NCBI lineage: Eukaryota > Metazoa > Arthropoda > Insecta > Lepidoptera > Gelechiidae > Teleiodes > Teleiodes luculella. Next base: position 2,465,293 of record OX419608.1, read on the forward strand.
CCTTTTGTAGTAAGTACTGGTAGTACAATAGCCAGCACATGCGGCTGGACATGTTGACCTTAAGAGCGCCTTTATTCCGTGGCGGTAGGGGTGCATTTCGTAGTGCGAGTGTCCAGCCACATGTGCTGGCTTTTGTACCTAAGTGGTGAAGAACTTTCTTCCAGTTTTCCTTATTTTGAGCTGGGAGCGTAACGTAGCCGATCCGTATTTTTTCCATACAAATGTAGGTATTCTCCTTTTATTTTCTGATTAAAATACAGCGTCTAGCTAGAGCCATAGTTTTTTTTAAAGCTACTTTTACTATAGCTATGCACCTTTCATTTATTTTTTGCATAAAACTATTTCGGAAAAAAGTATGACTTTCCAAAGTTCGGAAAAAATACCAGTTTTTCCACCGAATTCAGACAACCACAAAACGAATTTGGAATGTATTCAAGGTAAATAAGAGCATGGTCCCAATCTTCCTTTAAATTTTGATACTAAAAATAATTGAATCTGTTCAGTTTTGGAGGAGAAAACAGGAGATTACGAAACCTCAACGTCCCGTCTGATAAACTTACTTTTAACCCGGTTTTGTTTGCCCATTTGTTGAATTGAATCGTAGGTACTCAATGTTATCGATCTGTCAATCATTATTTATTGAACAAACAGTATGACGCCCGTTATAGTTCAATGCATGTCGTAATTAGATCGTTCATACGATATTCATTTAGTTATTCTTACATTGTATTTTGTATTGGCACAGAAGTATATAATAGAAATAATATGGTACAGGCACTTGTCTGTCATATTATATCATACTAATATACTAATCACTACATAGTATAAAACAAAGTCGCTTTCGCTTTCTCTGTCCCTATATCCCTATGTATGCTTAAATGTTTAAAACTACGCAACGGATTTTGATGCGGTTTTTTTTAATAGATAGAGTGATTCAAGAGGAAGGTTTATATGTATAAAACATGCATAATATACTTAGGGATAACCCACAATAACTATTTTCCCGTGCGGAGCCGGTGCGGGTCGCTAGTATATTATTATAAAGAGGAATGATTTGTATTTTTGTGTGTGTGTGTGTGTGTATGTTTGTAATTGTCACCGTAAAATTGTAAATACCGTTAGATTACAATTTAACTCGCGTGATTGTAAACTGTCGAAAGATTGTGAAGTAAATGTACTGATTACAATTGAACGTATAAATTTTCGGTAGATTGCAATCTATTGAAGTGAAATGGTTAAATCACAATCTGTCGCGCGTTAAATTGTCAACTGTCCAAAAGCTGTTCCTGATTGGTCGGTCTTACAGCAGGCCGTTCTACGTCCATACAGTTGGGAATAAAACACAGTCGTCAGTTGAATAACATTAAAGCACTTCAAGAATTGTGACTTCAAGTATTTATCTATTATTTAGTAGATAATCAGTAATTTTGACATCATATTATGGTATATTTTTGGAAACTGACACTAACTCATTTATCGTTCAAACTACTATTATTCGATTAATCATGTATTCATTTACTTCCACAATAATTTCATAGAACTTATTATAAAGCAGTGAGTTATTTTCAACACGAAATTAATTGAAATTCACTTAAACACAGATTGTCTACATTAGATAATAAACGAAAAAACAAACAAATATGGCGGCGCAGAGCATATTATGACGATCAACCAATCAGCGCGCGAGATGTGTTCCATCCTAAGACGTTTCACAATTTGATGGTTTAATTTCGATAGATTACAATCTATCGAAAAATGATTTGTTAAATTGTAATCAGTGTGTTTGGTTCACAATTTATCGATAGTTTACAATCTCGCGAGATAGATTGTAATCTAACGGTATTTATAATTTAATAAAAAAAAATTATTATTAGCTACATAATTATTATTAGCTACATTAAAAGCTACATTCACCCTGAACAATATAGGCTACCTTTTACCGCAGGAAAATGCCTCATTCCTACGGGAAAAACTGTTACCGCGGGCAGAGCCGTTGCGCCCGCGGTTACGTAAGTATTGTTTTACCAATTTCCCATAGGAATGAGGTTTTTCCCGCGGAAAAAAGTTGCCTGTAAATCTTAAGTCCTGAATACGTTGCTCAGTATATCAGTGTGAAAGAAGTACAAACAAACATACAGATACACACATTCGCATTTATAATATTAGTATGATGGAAGTATGGAAGTGTGGATAGTGTGACCACTGACCGATATAACGTCAGTACATTTAAATTGACTTACATAATGAAATGATACAATCGATTAGTTAATGGTATTATATGACGCGTGTATAATGATTGATTAGAAAATAATATTAAAGAAACAATTATTGTTATATTGCAACAGAATTATATCTAATAACGTATAACCTCTCGGGTGATAAACTCAGCTCATGAAACTGAACAACTTTTATACTGCAAATTTTTTTAAACCATTTTTTTTTACTTTTCATACAAATTGATCAGCTGGCCAAGTCAAGTTTCGCGGGCTGAATTACGACCCGAGAGATTTTGCATTATTTAATAAAAACCTTGTATACAGTGGAAGGAAGCGTTGGGAGGGGAAGACCAAGACGAACGTTCCAAAATCAAATTGGGGACGTTCTGACAAAAGGTCGGGTGAGTACTCTAAACCGACGAGAGGAGACGCAAAAAACTACCTATTGAAAAAAAAGTATGATAGGTAAATAATAATTCTGTAGTTTTTTAGTTACTATGTGATTATCTTTAGAGCTTTAAAACAAATGTGTAAATTTTATAGTGCAAATACTGCGCGTTTTTTTGTCAAATTTGTAAAAAAAGGAATTTTACAAGAGCTGTCCTTTACGAGGTTTTCTCAGCCGGGTAACGATATGTATGTTGTATACAAAGACAGTGTCAGTGAATAAATCTATTATTTTTCTTTCTTTTATGTGTATAGATAAAATTAACTAAATGTCCTCATCGTCGATATTGTAGAACCGCGTACGTTCTCTGTTCTAGAATATGTTTCTGTGATTGGATGTTATTGACCGCCATAGTGTGGATGAAGCCGTAAAAACTCGTCTGGCGGACAAATTTGTTTTATATGTTACACATAAGTAAGTACATACACACAAGTACCTACCTACAGTAGACGGTGGCCAGTGAAATTGGTTCTGAAACAATTAAATATTTTGTAGGCGCCACGTGTAGGTACATCAGTATTGCAATAATTCCAGTTTTTTAACCCCCGACAAAAAAGAGGGGTGTTATAAGTTTGACGTGTGTGTCTGTCTGTCTGTCTGTGGCATCGTAGCTCCTAAACGGATCAAGTCCGGTGAAGCTTGATTGGTCGTACCTTTTCGACGCAAGCATAAGTCAATTCTGAGAGAGTGTTCTTAGCTATGATCCAAGAAAATATCTTCAGCCATTTGAAGATTATCAGCTCTTTTCTAGTTGTTGAAAGGATCAAGTAACGGTTTTGTGGCGGGGGTTATTTTTTTTTAAATTTATTTTTTTACTGCCATTCATTATAATAATAATATTCATCTCTTTTTTATGGATAGACAAGGCTTTACAACTGTTTCTTTTCGTGTACTAGCCTTTTTTTGCCACAATAGAAATAATGGTATATAATTCGGAAAAAACGCTTGTTCCACTTTTGTCATCATCATCATCATCTCAGCCGAAAGACGTCCACTGCTGGACAAAGGCCTCCCCCAAGGATCTAGCCATGGGGGGATATTGCCATAATCGCCACGCTTGGCATGCGGGTTGGCGATCAACAGTGTGGTCTTAAATACACAGAAGGACGCTGCTGCCCATCCTCTGGTAGTTATCCCTCGGTCGCCTTCTACGACCCCCACGGGAAGAGAGGGGGTGACACTATTCTATGCCGGTGCCACACGGCCACTTTTGTATTTCTATGGAAATAGTGGCGATCACTCAATATTTTGATATGATTTTGATACTTTGCTACATCAGTTTAATTATTACCACAACAGGAGGGATAATGCTCCAAAAACTAAGATTGTACTTTTTGTTTGTTTGTAAGTTTTATAATACAACTGCCAATGTTAATGAAAATCGAAGGAACCAGGGGCGTAGCTACCGCCGTATCAGCCGTATCAATTATACGGGGCCCCCGGGCCACGGGGGCCCCCAACGTGCATAAGCAAAAATTAATAAAAACTTCCAAATTTTTATTCTATTTCACAAATGACAAAAGTAAAAATACAGCAATTTCTTTAGATAGATATATAATTTTGATGAATAAATATTTCTTTTAATTTTATGCATTTTTTGTGCCAGTTTCCCTGGCCACCACATAATAGATACATGCATGTTTGATATACCAGATTTTCGAGCATAATTTCAGCTATCATAGTGCCAAATTCCAGAATTAGAGACAAATCTCGAATGACGCTATGGTCTAAAAACAGTGTGTTAGCTGGAGCACATCCCGCCAGCCGACACAAGCGAGATCTTCGAAACCACTTCGAATATTCACAAAAATTAAAGCTCTAAATTTAGAGATAAATTGCAGCCATCCATCTCCAAAAAATCGACTTCTGAAATGCATTGTGGAAAGAGATATACGAAAAAAATTACTGTGCGGCTGGGGTCCTAACCTTCCAGCTGTAAAATTTGGATCTACTAAACTATAATTATTTAGACCACGGTGTTTGTCTCTGCTGAGCTATTTGCGGCCTTAGACTCTAAAAAAATTAGGTCTGTAGCTTCAGTATTTCTTGAATAAAACGTCATTAAGTTGTGTGTAAGCTGGCGTCCACGCCGCCAGCTACCACATGTAGAGCATCAAAACTACGGATCCTAGAGATGTAGTAAATGTCTCAAATTACAGATTTTATGATAAAAACTAGTCTCCAAATATTTCAGCAGTCTAGGTCTTACCGTTGTCTATCAATTAACGATAGTAATTTTTCGCGCCAAATTATTCAAATATTGTGAGAGTGTCGTAAAAGCGCAACGTTGCTAGATCGCGCAAAGACCGAACGGACGGCTCATTTTGATGTTGTTACACACAATAATCAACCTAACTCACTAGATTTAAGATTCTCACTATTTGCAAACTTACGGTAGCGTGGTAAGTGGTATAGACATGTAGTTTGTGTTGTAAAATGTTGTAACATTTTGATAGTTTCGCATAGCGTCGTTCGAGTTTTGTCTCTAATTCTGGAATTTCGAACTATGATAGCTGAAATTATGCTTGAAAATCTGGTATATCAAACATGCATGTATCTCTTATGTGGTGGCCAGGGAAACGTGCACCATTTTTTTTTACTTTTGTGAGAAATCTTTACCCTTCCTATGGGCCCCCAACCAAATTTTTATACGGGGCCCCGCCAAGGCACGCTACGCTTCTGGAAGGAACTAGCTATAAGGGCTATGCAAATTGCCGTCGGCATATCGCAAAATGACGAGCTTTTGTAGAATGCCGAAGCATTTTATACAATAACGATTTATACAATTTGCCGACGACATGTACAGTAGCTAGAACATGCAGCTGAACATGTTGACCTTGAGAGCGCCCGTATTCCGTTGAGGTAGGGGTGAATTTCGTAGTGCGAATGTCCAACCGCATGTGCTGACTTCTGTTCATTATCGTATTGGAAATAGAATTCCTTCAATAACTTCAACAAAATTGATATTTTACGTTTAAATGTCTAACAATTTCCAATAGATTTCCTTATTTACTTTACCGTATGTTACGTCATACATAACATAAGTCAATAATTATTATCACATTGTGACATCGTGATAAATAATCGTTATTATGTGTATAGTGATCTATTTATTATTACGATTGCAATGAAATATTTATCATTATAACGCACGATATGTTTAATGTTATGTTACTAGGTACAGTGTGTAAATGGCGACTACAATACTGAAAATTGCTCAGCCAATCAGAGCAATCTTCCCCAAGATATTTTTCTCTCAGATACGAAAACTTTTTTTCAACGTATCTTACTGTAATCAATAGGGACTACTATTTGGTATTCTGTGATCATTCTAATACGAGTATTATAAAGAGGAAAGATTTGTATTTTTGTGTGTGTGTGTGTGTATGTTTGTAATGAATAAACTCAAAAACTACTGTGCCGATTTCAAAATTCTTTCACCATTAGAAAGCTACATTTCACCCTGAGTAACATAGGCTACCTTTTACCGCGGAAATGGGAATTTCCATGGGAGAAACTGTTTTCAAACGTTCCTTTAAAAAGTGGTGAAAATGTCTAAGAAACTTGCTAGCGTTAATTACTTTTTCCCTTTTTGCTATCAGATTCTGGTAGACCTATTAGTTGCCTTGGTTTTTTTTAATTGACCTTAACTTGTATCGAAAAGGTACAACTAATCAAGCTTCACCGGACTTGGAGTAAGTGTGACTTGACAATAAACGCGCGACACTATGTCTTTCACAATCACAAGTGAAACTTCATTCTAGCCCCCTAGTTCTACGTATTGTAGCGAATTTTCTAGATTTTACTAACCCCGTCACCTCATCTCGTCATATAAATAGAATTTTTATCGCTTACCGTTTGTAAATTTAGCTGTGTGTGTGTGTGTGTATCTAGTAGTTACTGAGCCTGCGAAATATTCGTTTTTCTATTTATCGTGGAAAGTTTCATTGAGGTATTTTTACATAAGAATTGAGGAATCAATGCCAATGTCGCGCCAATCTAATCTTTTTAGTATTTTGAAGACTACGCGTTAGAAAAATATTTTTCAAAAATAATCGTCGTTGTTAACAATGCTCATATGTCCCCACCGAGGGGCTCGAGCTATCCTGAAATCAGGGATAGGCTTTAGTTGACCACGCTGTCCCAGTGCGGGTTGGTCAACTTCACACACAACCCTTGGTTTACTTCGCAGGTGTGTGCAGGTTTCCTCACGATGTTTTCCTTCACCGTAACTGACCGTAAGAGCGTCGAATAAACGTACCTATGAAATCGATAATAGAAAACACATTGGTACGTGCCGAGGCCTGAACCCGAGAACTTTCGAATGGAGTCGACTTGGCTACCATCGTAGCTAACTTTAATCGCTGTAGGTATTCCTTTTAAACTCATAATCCCACAGGAAGACTTGGCTTAGTCCAATTCTAAGCTGTGAAACATGTAATATATAAACATCCGTTTCATTTAATTTATTTTGCTAAAGGTAACGGCAATACATCACTAACTGCAATAATCCCTTACATCGAACTATGTTAGAAACTTGGAAAATTTGTTTGTATTGGAATTCTTTCTTATTGGACGAATACATACAAAAGAAAGTGGTATTGCTGAATGACAAAAGGGGTGTTATTTTCTGTTTCAATAAAACGGGAAAAACATTCGACCCTTTTTACTACAGATGAAACTGGAATGGATGTCGAAATAGGCGGAAGGGTAGAGAATAAATACAAAATCAGAAACAAATCGGGGACTTTCTGACAAAAGGTCGTCGGGTCAAGAGTACTCTAAACTGACGAGCATGCATGAGGAGATTAATGAATGTGAATGAAGCGAAAGAAGTGTGTTTGGATCGTAGCAAGTGGAAGGAAGTGGTCTCTGCCTACCCCTCCGGGAAAGAGGCGTGACTTTATGTATGTTTGTATGTATGTGTAAAGAATAAGGTTCAGTTTCCAAAGTTACTTAAATTTTTATCCGCATTCTGACGTTTGCTTATAAAATATCTACTGTTGAACAACTCTTGAACAATTATCTGCTGTTTCTTGCTATTTCTATGGCTATTCATTTATACAAAAGTAGGATACCTAGGGACTCTAAAGTATCCCGAGAGATTGGTGTGTGATAGATATGCTAGTATGTGCCAAAGATAATATAAATTCCTTATCAAAATTGGTTGGAGCGCTAGTGTGGTGTGATAATAATGATCTAACATAAACTATATTATCTCGCTTCAAATAACAACTCTCTATTTTGATGAGAATAATTGTGTTTTTCTTGGTTTTTCCAACTTCGCATTGCACTGTACGAAAGGTACGAAATGGTGGTAAGCACACAAGACCAAACCTAGTCAAACCCCATTTCAATCTGACCACAGTAAGGTGTGTGACACTCCGCAGTTTAGGTATAATCGGCCGATGCGCCGATAGGGAACTCACGGGGGCGCGATCATACCTAAACCACGGAGCTGGTTTGTAAGTTGGGAAAAGTTGGACTTTGATAAAAGAAAGGGAAAGATACTTGATTCTTGGCACTTAGAACTTACAATTTTTGGCAATGACAGCGACAGTGGCGCTCTCTGTAAAAGATGACGTATTTTCAGCGTCTGAAGGTCGAATTTGTTTATTTTCATAATGAGACCGAAGTCCGGTGTTTGCTCCTTGTCTCGTCCGTGAATCATTTTAAAAAGTACTCCGTTTTGTACAGTCAAGGGCACGCTAAACAATTTGTACTTAGAAAAATTTTAAAAATCTGAAAAATTATCAAAAAGTTTATTGGTTTTTCATGAATTTTACAATGTTCCGGAGGGCTTTCGAGCTAGTTCATACTTCTAGCTAGTTCATCGAGAAACCGTCTTTTTTTTTTAAAGTGACCTTTGCTTGTGTCGAAAAAGTACGACCAATCAAGCTTCACCGGACTTGCGGGGGAGCGGAAGACTCTACCCCAAAAGAAACCGACATGACAATAATAATAACTTCATAACAATAAATTATTAGTAGTAGTACATATCGTGATATTTTTTGTCATTTTACACAATATCTTTATAATTTATAGCCTATGTGTTATTCTGATAATTTATATTATTGTAAAGTTTCATTAAAATCCATTCGGTAGTATTTGCGTGAAAGACTGCAAACATACATCCATCCATCCTCACTAACTTTAGCGTTTATAATAATATTAGTAAGAGTTAACAGTTTTTAACGAGAGCAGACCCTTACAACCGGAACTGGATAAATCTATTAGGTAAAGTCAGCCAGCACTGAAATATCTAAATCTGTTCCGCACGTCACAATATTATGAAGCCAAAGTCCAAACAATATTATCGCGGAACAACCTTGTTATTTTCAGCATGTTTACAACGTTTTCAGCGAAATTTTATAATGTTACTTTTTGTTATTAACAACTTTTTTCATAAACTACGTTACTATCTTCTAGACCAGTGGTTCTTATTAGGTGGTCCGCGGACCACTAGTGGTCCCTGGAGGCATTCCAAGTGGTCCGTCCGCGAAGCGATCGTAAACAAATAACGTGACGTGATGAAATTAGTTAACTCGACACAAAGCGAACCTCTTTAATATATTTTTTTGTAAAAGTGAGTGTTAGTAGTAAAATTATGCATATTTTTTTACAGATATAGCAAGTAAATTTATTTATTTACATTTAAGTACCGCATATTTACCAATTAACCAACTGGGTGGTCCCCCCTGGCAAAAAAGAAATTTATTAAAATGGTCGCTCATGCCTAAAAGGTTAAGAACCACTGTTCTAGACAGTGGTGAGAATTATAGAGCCGCCTCAATAAGGCTTCTTAAATAAATATGTGGGGACATCTCACACACGGCCATCTGACCCCAGTTGTTTCGGGTGATAATGAAGAACATCTATTGTACAGATACGGAACCCTATCCAGGCGAGTTCAACTCGCACTTGACCGGTTTTTTTATTCTTTCATAATCATAATAACACGGACCCTTAACTTCCGTCCGTTGTGCGAATCGAGGACAATGGCTTCGATTCTAGTTAGTCGCTATAAGTTTTTTATTACGCTCTAACTTCAATTATAATTGACTGTTTTCAAAATAAATTAAGTATGTCACACTGTGCAGGAAATGAACCGTCCGAAATCACATGTATACAACTTAGCGTACCTAGAGTTATTTTGAAAACAAAAAATCAGATTTATTATAGTAAAACTGGTACAAAAACAGTCAACCAACATAAAGCGGCGGCGGCGGAAAGCTATTGGTATATAAATATAGTATGCATCAAAGGAAGTGGTCACATGACGCTAAAGGCCGAGTCGCATGTTGTGACTCCTGTCAAGGTTCTCGTGTTAGTACATCCGGTCTGACTGATTATTATTATCCTGTATAATATGTATAAAGTGAGTAATTAGTCTTCCGGCGCGCGGCCGCCATTCAAGAACCTTTCTGCCCCAATGGCCGTCGGTTCTACGGGCAATGTGCCCAGCTTGCCACTTAAATGATAATAATTATAATAATAATAATTTTGCTTTATGTCATTAAATTTTGTTTTATCTGTTGTGTTGTGATGTCCCATAAATAAAATATTCTTTCTTTCTACATTTTGCGATTCTTGATAGTGTGGGCAGGCCCCCCACGAGGTGGACCAACGATCTGGTGAGGGTCGCGGGAAGCCGCTGGATGCGGGCCAAGCAGGACCGATCATTGTGGAGATCACAGGGGGATGCCTTTGTCCAGCAGTGGACGTCTACAGGCTGAGATGATGATGATGATGAGTAATTAGTCGCTTCTCTTAATGACCATTTTGCCAAATTAAGGGAAAGTCCCATAGGTATTTTTACTGTTAATTTTGTATACTTCCCGTACTTATTTTATCGTTGAATAATAATAATGCGAAATTCTGAACGCGTATCACTTGGTTCGTTTAATTTTTCGCAACGTTGGACGAATTTAGTTGAATGGTTAGTAATGTAAATTACATGTAAATTATATGTAGATTACATGAGGGAAGAAAGAATTTTACGCGCGTAATTTTTATGTCCTTCATGATCTCTAGCATGACCACTGTCTTCTGTGCCACTGTGACAAACTTTCCTATCCATTGCTGAGCTGTCAAAACGCCATGGAGATACACGCCATTTTGAAATATTGCAAGGATCGGTTTATTAAACAACAATTACTTAAATATCATCAGAATGATTTTTATGGCAATCACAAACCCTTTCGGCTCATAAGGACCACTTCCCAAAAGGACAACATAAACATGGATTCAGTTTAAACTTAAAGCCCGACCAGAGAAATAAGAAACCTCGCCATATTGCGGAATTTCAATGGAACTAATTTTATAAGGGAAATTGTTGCCATAGTCGTAAAAATATACACGTGGCGCCCTCAGAGCAGGTTTCTTATTTCTTTGGTCAGGCTTTAAATGTTCTATTCATAATTGTGATTTATTTATTTTTATTTTATTTGAGAAAATACAGATAAGTAGAGACAATAAAGGCAGTAGGCAAAAACTGTTTTTCTAGGATTATGTAAAAATAAACTTTACTGAAAGCTTATTGAAATACTTAGACTTCGCTTATTGTCAACCTAACTGCATCTGTATATTATTATAGTGGTGCGATATGATAGCATCTATTTGCAGAGCTCTTTGTTGTTATGATCAATTTGATAAGCGCGGGCGTTGCTCTATCACCCAAATAACGACGCACGCGCAGGTCGAACTTCGCACTCGCAATGCGCGCTGCCAAGTGTATCACGCACGGGAAGAGCAAAGTACAGTAGCCAGCACTTGCCGCTGGACATATTAAATTAACCTTGAGAGCGCACGTATTCCGTAGTGGTAGGGGTGAATTTCGTAGAGCGAATGTCCAATCGCATGTGCTGGCTTCTGTACTATAGTAATATAATAATAATAATGTGGGGATTTCATACACGGTCATCTGACTCCAAACAAGACAGAGACCAGACAGTACAAAAAAATATATGAAAAATATATAATTCATTCAAAGTTAGATTCATTCATCTTCTATCCTTTTTGATTCTCATATGAACGAAAACGACCAAGGACCTTACTGTCATTTGGCAGAATTAAGCCCAATTTTTACGTCATTCTCAAATGACGGCATGTAGTAAATTAAATCCTACTTCCTACTAATATTATAAACGCGAAAGCTTGTGTGGCTGGACGTATGGACGTATAAATGTTTGTTACTGTTTCACGCAAAAACTACCGAATGGATTTTAAATTAATCTTTACAATAATACAACTTAGAAATGAGAATAACACATAGGCTATAAATTAAAAAGGTATTCTGTGAATTGTCCAAAATATATACAACTAGCGACCCGCCCCGGCTCCGCACGGGAAAATGGTTATTGTGGGTTATCCTTAAGCATATTATGCATGTATTATACATATAAACCTTCCTCTTGAATCACTCTATCTATTAAAAAAACCGCATCAAAATCCGTTGCGTAGTTTTAAAGATTTAAGCGTACAAAGGGAGGGACATAGGGACAGAAAAAGCGACTTTGTTTTATACTATGTAGTGATAGTGATGACTAGCGACCCGCCCCGGCTTCGCACAGGAAAATGGTTATTGTGGGTTATCCCTAAGTATATTATGCATGTATTATACATATAAACCTTCCTCTTGAATCACTCTATCAATTAATAGAAACCGCATCAAAATCCGTTGCGTAGTTTTAAAGATTTAAGCATACATAGGGATATAGGGACAGAGAAAGCGAAAGCGACTTTGTTTTATACTATGTAGTGATGTGTAAAGCAATGTTTATTATTGTTTTGACGTGGTTATGTCATGTTGGTTTCTCCATGGACTAGAAGAAAGAGTCCAGCCCTCGTAACATGCAGTGCTATGACAAAAGTTTGTCGCACATTTATCTGTCAAAAAACCCGCCATATTGAAATATCCTCCAATAGGATAAGAGAATACGCACGACAAAATTATGTCTGTCACGCGTGGACCGGGCATGTTAGAGGGGCAGTAAGGGTTTTTTTTACCGTGAGCGGAGGTGCGGGGGGGAAAGCTAGCTAGCTAGATAATTTTTCGTATCAATCACGTAAAAAGATGCAACGCCTGTGGAGTTTCTTCTGCCGTGTTCTTCTCCACAGAAGACAGCCAAATTGTGAACTCGCCTCGACGTCGAAAAGTGATTTGTAAAATCTTGCTTCGAATAAAAACTTTTTGACTTTGACTTTAAACGGTGTAATTTGCAAATAATCTTTTTTTGGACTTTTTATCACCTATTAGGCTGAATATTTGAAGGTTTTGGTGAACCTTACAACCTATTATATCACCAGCATACAACGTTTCGCCGTAAATTCACTGAAGAACGTAATAAGGGTCTAACTAAAAGGTCGCATCTGCTGTTAAACCGTAAAATTGTCTTCAAACCATCCTATATACATTTTCTGATCCACTGACCCAGAAAAGTGGTCTCTAAACCCGACGGTCTCGGTGTAATTTGGCGTTTTATAGCACTTCGATATGGTTACTCTTTCACGCTAAATCTACCTAATGGATTTCAATAAAACTTTACAATAATATAGCTTATACATCAGAAAAAAAAGGTTATTTAAAAGTCATATTTAATATCATTGAAAACGCTGATGTAAACGCGGTAAACGCAATCTTTTTGTTTTATGACCTGGAACTTCGCAAATGTTGTTAGGAATAGAAATGAATAAATATGTGGGTGGGGTGGGGACATCTCACACACGGCCATCTGACTCCAAACTAGGCAGAGAGAGCCCCAGAGTAGCTTTTTTTATTAGGGCTTGTACTATGGGTGATAGGGAGCTGATTATATACATTACAACATTCAGACACAAGGCACACACAAATGCCTTATTTATCACTCATTCATCACACAAATGTTTCCCCTGGGCGGGATTCGAACCTGCGTCCCTGTGCTTCGTAGACAGACGTCCAAGCTACGTCGGGGCCGTCAAGAAAAAAATCGTATAACATTTAAGCATCTGTGGATAAGGGCATGACAATTTTAATACATTTAAAAAAACGATAGGTTTAACTAGCTTTCCGCCCCGCGGCGTTAACAATTTTTCCTGTGGGAATGGGGTATTTTCCCGCGGTAAAAGGTAACTCAGCTAACTCCATACCAAATTGTATTAAAATCGCTCCAGCTGTTTAGACGTGAAGAAGTAACAAACATACACACTCATACACTCACAAATTTCGCCTTTATAATATTTGTGTGATGTCATTGATAATACTGAATAATAACAAATAAATACCTTGTTTACTACTTTAGTACGTATCTGCGATCTCTCCATCGATATATTTATATGTAGTACCTGTGGTAGTACTTAGGTACTCGCACTTAGGTCTTAGGTAGGTAATACATATACGTATGTGCTTAAGACCTAAGTGGATACCGGTTTACCTTGTACGCTTAGATGCCCTAGAAACTAGATGATAGGAAATAATTTATTGTGGTTTCTTTGTTAAGACAATGAATGTGAATTTTAATAAATATACATATTTACTAGCGACCCGCCCCGGCTCCGCACGGGAAAATGGTTATTGTGGGTTATCCTTGAGTATATTATGCATGTATTATACATATAAACCTTCCTCTTGAATCCCTCTTTCTACTAAAAAAACCGCATCAAAATCCGTTGCGTAGTTTTAAAGATTTAAGCATCCAAAGGGACATAGATGGGGACATAGGGACAGAGAAAGCGACTTTGTTTTATAATAAGTAGTGATTGTTTCGAATGAAATAAGACTATTTTATATTCACTTTCTGCTATTATTTTGAATAAATATTAAATACTGGTTAAATGCTAGTTGGACTTTTTAAATTAGCTTTATGCTGAATCCTATTCAATATTATGAACGCGAGTTTGTGAGGATGGATGTATGGATGTTTGTCACTCTTTCACGCAAAAACTACTGAATGGAGTTTAATAAAACTTTTCAATAATACGAGTACAGCTTATAATACATCAGGCTACTTTTTACCATGGAAAATACCTCAATCCTACTGGAAAACCTGTTAACGCGAGCGGATTCGAGACGCAAGGCGAAAAGCTAATTTCTACCAGGCAACCCTTTGGATGAGGCTTCACTACATAGTATAAAACAAAGTCGCTTTCTCTGTCCCTATGTCCCTATGTATGCTTAAATCTTTAAAACTACACATTTAATGCGGTTTTTTTAATAGATAGAGTGATTCAAGAGGAATGTTTAAATATGTATAATACATGCATAATATACTTAAGGATAACCCACAATAACCATTATTCCGTGCGGAGCCGGGGCGGGTCGCTAGTGTATTATATTTAGGTATTTAAGTATTTGTTGTTATTGTATCTTTGTTAAAACTTTTTTTTTCTTGTTCCAGGTCTGAATGCGTGCGAAAGAAAATCCTTCTTCTTTCTTCGGAAGGAGTTGCCAGTAAGGTTAATACATTTTAACATTTTTTTGTAGTTTAAATAAATAAATGTTTGGGACATCTGACACACGGCTATCTGACCCCAAACTAGGCAGAGCCTGTACTATGGGTGTCAGACATGAAATACATACATACATAAAGTCACGCCTCTTTCCTGGAGGGGTAGGCAGAGACCACTTCCTTCCACTTGCTACGATCCAAACACACTTCTTTCGCTAACAAAATACATACATACCTACATATATAATATAAATAAGAAATTTTTAGTGTGCGAGTGGTCAGAAGCTCGCCTGATGTTACGGAGGTTCCGGGTTCGAATCCCGGTGGGGACTCGTCGAACAAATATCACTTTGTAAGACTTTCCGCAGTTTGGTTAGGACATTGCAGGCTGAATCACCCGATTTTCAGAAAGGTCCCGGCTACTATCTACGGATAAGTAGTTATAGGAGCCATGTCGGAAGCCTAAGGCGGTTCTATAATTCCGACACCAGGGTTTGTGAGGTAGGTTAATCTCCAAACCCACTCGATAAACAAACAAGCAAACAACTTAAAAAAATTTTTACTCCTAAAAGATAGCAATGTAAATAAATTGCAAAGTCCGTATCCGTTTATTTTGATCGCTTAATTAATAAAACGCGTTGGAACGAGGTCGCATCGTAAGGTTATTATTTCACTTAGCATTGTTTATTAAGTTGATTCATTACATTATATAACTACCTACATTACCTATATACAGTTACATGAATAAATTACCCTCTTCCTTATTTAATGGAACTATTTATTACTGGTAATTGTTTTAATTATTAACAACATCCTCTTTAAAAAACTCTGTCTGTCTATTTGTCACACTTTCACGCCAAAACCACTGAACCGATTTTAATGCAATTTTGTGAAAAAACAGATTAGACCTTAAAGATGGACATAGGCTACCTTTTACCGCGGGAAAATACCTCGTTCCCACGGTAAAAACTGTTTACGCGGACGCAAAGCTAGTGGTATATAAACCAAAGGAATAGAGATTTTTATCAAAAAACTAAGTTAACGCTACATTTATACATTACTAGCGACCCGCCCCGGCTCCGCACGGGAAAATGGTTATTGTGGGTTATCCTTCAGTATATTATGCATGTATTATACATATAAACCTTCCTCTTGAATCACTCTATCTATTAAAAAAAACCGCATCAAAATCCGTTGCGTAGTTTTAAAGATTTAAGCGTACAAAGGGAGGGACATAGGGACATAGGGACAGAAAAAGCGACTTTGTTTTATACTATGTAGTGATAGTGATTACGATTGTTTATGGGTTTTAGCGCGATAATTTTAAATAGGTAGCGTAGGTAGGTAAGTATGTAAGCACGAAAGCCTCAAACAAACGCAACGCTACATTTGTTAGAATCGAAAGCCAGTCTTGGTTTGAGCAAAGCTTCTTTAACTGACGACATTAAAAGTTTTTAAAAAACCTATGATGAATAAATATATTTGACTTTAACCACAGAAGAAAATAAGTACTAAACCTAGTACTATTATTTATTCTGTGGTACTAACCCGTACAGAAAGGACACTCACCCCCCCGCGCCAAAATGAGTTCCCCGCCCGATATAGCGCCCCACGCCCCGCGCCCCGCTGGCGCCACGGGACTCCGCCGGTTATTCAAAAAGAAGTAGGTTGTCAAAATGCGTTTTCTGTATGGAGTGACCGCCCAGTGCTTTAACTACGGTTTCGTTGGTGGCCGAAGGTCAACCAACAGCCTCCAATATTACAAGAGTTTTCTAAGAAATCCAAAACAGCTATGAAACGATTTTCCATCATGAAGTTCCAGTTCATATCTTCCGGCTCCATCATCAGATCAGTTCTACAGTACCATATTATTGTACTGTCATCAGAACTGCATACAGCTGCCAATTTTCATTACGCTACGACCCTTGGAAGATGGTTAAATTAGTTAGTTACATACAGGTCGACCTAACGTGTTATGGGGGGCCTTTAGGAGCTAAGTGGCGCCCCCACCCTTAAAAAAAAATAACTCGAAAAATAATGGCTTCTATATCCTACAGAACACCGGCTAATTCCTCGCCGTTTTAGATTTTTGAAATATTGATTATTAATTTTTAAAGGGTGGTGGCGCCACTTAGCTCCTCTGTTCGTACATGATTGGTGATTTTGTAGTTCTTTCAAAACTCCACATTGTCATTTACTACGATGTTTGTAAACATGCCCATATAATCCAATAACAAACGTTACGTGACGCATGGTTCTGAATTCTGATACCTAATCAAGGTTCCAGCGAGTTACTAATTGTTCTCGATAGTAATACTAACTCTCACTTCGTTCTCACCGTTTTTGAACGAGCGTAAAATAAACTCATGTACAATTCGACAATTCTATGTAAATCAAAACAATTTATGGTGTTACGTTCATTTCCGGTTAAATGCTGGGAAAGCAAAACATACACGCGCACCGCTATTCTGTTCCTTATTTAAAAGACAAGAACTGTGCATAGTCCAAAGCGTTCAGCTTAGCTTGTACAGAAGCCAGCACATGCGGTTAGACAATCGCACTACGGAATTCTCCCCTATATACGGAATACCAGCGCTCTCAAGGTGAACATGTCCAGCCGCATGTGCTGGCATCTGGCTGTGCTGTACATCCAGAAATAAAAATCAACTACATATTTTTCAGAATACGATAGTAATAACAAATGGAGAAATTTCGAAAATTGATTTCCTAGCCAATATTTGCTTTTAAAAGCCTAATCAAATTAATTTTTCTAGTAACATGTTAGGTGATTAGTTTAATTTGTGCGTTCAAAACTATTATGTTAAGAAATATTTGTTAAGGAGGTGGTCTCTGCCCATATGCCTAAGTGCCTACCCCTCCGGGAAAGAGGCGTGACTGTATGTATGTATGTTGAGATATAACCAGTACCTGTACCTGTTTTTATTTATTTTAGAATAGAATATACTTTATTGCACACTAGAAACAATAGCATCAGTAAATTCACAAAAAAAGTGTACTTGTAGGCGGCCTTATTGCTGAGTAGCAATTTCTACCAGGCAACCTTATTTTATGTAATGCATGGATTATGGATGTTATCTTTGACTTTTAATGTAATATCAGAATAATTTTATGAGTCGATAGCGAGTTTGTGGTGAGTTCTTATAGTAGTCACCGGATCAACAGATGCGTCAAGGTCATACAATGTTTGCGATTCGAGACACCAGTCAACTCAATACGCGATAAGTATACTTCCACCGATAATGCTAGAAAAACATTATAAAACAGGCCACGATTACTTTCATAAACACTTTAATGCGTAGCGTTATTCGACATTGAATAGTTCATCGGCTTTAGTGTTCTAGATAAAATAAATAAATATGTGGGCGGAGACATCACACGCACGACTAACCTAGTCCAAAGTAGGCAATATAATCACTACATAGTATAAAACAAAGCGCTTTCTCTGTCCCTATATCCCTATGTATGCTTAAATCTTTAAAACTACGCAACGGATTTTGATGCGGTTTTTTTAATAGATAGTGATTCAAGAGGAAGGTTTATAGGTATAATACATGCATAATATTCTTAAGGGGCTCCCCCTATGCAAAGTGGCGCCGCCGTCTGTTAAAAAATAATAACTCGCGAAGTATACATTTTTTATAAAATCCGGTAGGTCATTTTCAAGTTGGCGTGCTATAGTATATATAGCGGCCATAAACTGTATTTACTATAGTCCGCTGTAGTTACAGATAGAAAATTTGCTAAAAACGGCCACTTTTGGCAAATTTTCTATCTGTAACTTCATCGAACTCAAACTAACAGAGTTGATGGCTTCTATATATCCTAAAACACCAAATCTTTAAAATGACCTGCCGGATTTTTGAAAAACTGTTTACTCATAGAGTAATTATTTTTTAACGGATGGCGGCGCCACTTAGCATAGGGGAGCCCCTTAAGGATAACCCACAATAACCATTTTCCCGTGCGTAGCCGGGGCGGGTCGCTAGTTTAAAATATTATCCATCTTATAGCGTTTAGCGTCTCTTCAAATTTGTATTTATGATTATTTATGCTTGTTTATTTATAGTGCAGCCTTGGTTTAGCACATCTTTTTACTTCCGACATCGTTAGTGTTTTAAAAAAAGCTTATGATTAAGATAACGACATTTTATTTGCATGAATACTCGTACATGGTACATCACATGTTTATTTATACAATACAAAGTTTCAGTTTCACATCATCAGCTAAAGGGAGATTTTCAGACAGATTGAAATAAAAAAAAAACGAGCGTTATTTAAGATTTTCATAGATGACGCTAGTACTCGTAAAATAATGAGAACAGTGAGATTTATTGTAGACTTTTTTTTGTCGGATTGTACATGAGGCCGGGAGATGTTGACAGAAATTTTTAGGTCATTTGTTACAGTATATGGCGGTTCTACAGGGGTCTTAGTCTTAGTACGCAATGCCGAAAAGATAAATGATGGTCATAGCGCTGGTACCGGCGGCGGCGGCCCAATCGCGTGGGCGTTATGGGAACTCGTCGGATAAATTACGAAAGTCAAACGATTTGCTACACAAAAATTTAATATTTTCCGATAGCCCGTAAAAAATAACTAGACGGCAGTGTCATGCCATACTTCTCCGGTGTGGCTTACAGCCCGCCATACCGACGTGAATGCGTTAATAAAAAATTAAAAATTCAACCATTTGTACCAGGGGCTAATTTTTGCACAGTTGATCATCGTCGTGCAGCCATTTACGAAAATCACCATGCCATACTTTTCGGACGGTTCCAAATAGTCGCCATACCGGCGAAAATCTGCATAATTTTTTTTTTCGCCTTACGATTTGTACCACTTTCAAAATTTTTTTCGACAGCTCTTACATTTAAAAACATAATTATACTCATTCGCCGCCTCCCACAGGTATGGCATTATCACACTTCTATTTATCATCATTCAGGAGCTGTTGAAAAAAAATTTGAGGGTGGTAAAAATCGTAAGGCGAAAAAAAAAAAATTATGCAGATTTTCGGCGGTATGGCGACCATTTGGAACCGTCCGAAAAGTATGGCATGGTGATTTTCGTAAATGGCTGCACGACGATGATCAACTGTGCAAAAATTAGCCTGGTACAAATGGTTGAATTTTTAATTTTTTATTAACGCATTCGCGTCGGTATGGCGGGCTGTAAGCCACACCGGAGAAGTATGGCATGACACTGCCGTCTAGTTATTTTTTACGGGCTATCGGAAAATACTAAAATTTTTGTGTAACAAATCGTTTGACTTTCGTAATTTATCCGACGAGTTCCCATAACGCCCACGCGATTGGGCCGCCGGTACCAGCGCTATGACCATCATTTATCTTTTCGTCATTGCGTACTAAGACCCCTGTAGAACCGCCATACTGTAACAAATGACCTAAAAATTTCTGTCAACATCTCCCGGCCTACATGGTTGAAACTGAGATTAATTTTAGGATAATTAGTTGATTAATTTGAATGTTTTTTTAATTATCCAATACTACTGTATTTATTACCTCACTATTGACTAGTGCCATCTGTTGAGCCGTTTTGTAAGGTTTTTTTTCTTAATTTGCTACTGGAAAACTTCCCATCAAGCATGCAAAAATTTACAGGCACAACAACTTCAAAAAAAATTCAAAATGTGTTTATTCGAAGCATGTTCGAAGTACGATTTTACAAATCACTTTTCGACGTCGAAGCGAGTTCACGATTTGGTTGTCTTCTGTGGAGAAGAACTCGCCGGAAGAAACTCCACAGGCGTTGCATACTTTCAAAATATTTTTATTTTAAACTTTAACCATCTTAAACTAAGTTACCTAGCCGCAAGTGCCGCAACTCAGAAACTAACCCCATCCCTTTCTCCCCCGCAGGCTGGCGAACATAATGAAGGAGATCGCGCTACTGCCAGAGAACCTGCTGAGGATGCCGTCAGTGGGGATGGTGAACCAGTGGTACGAGCGCTCCTTCGAGGAGATCATACAGTTTGAGAAGATGGAGCCAGACCCACCGATACTGAGCCAGTGAGTTCAGGTTGCCTTGAAGATATCGCTTTTGCAAGATTCTACTCCTCAACTCATCATTTCAGCCTGTAGACGTCTACTGCTTGACAAAGGCAGACCCAAAGATCTCCGCAACGATTGGTCCTGCTTGGCCCGCCCGCATCCAGCGGCAAACCAAAATAGTCTAAGTGAACAATGAAAAAACGCGGCAAATTTGAAAAAAATCGTCGTAGCAACCCCGATTCTGCGGATTTACCTAATTTGATACTTTTTTTGTATGTAACTTTGTTGCCAGTACAATGTTTTCCAATTTCATCGATTGTCTACTTTCAATAGCCAAACCACAGAAGAAAATAATAGTACTAACCCGTACAGAAAGGACACTCACCCCCCCGCGCCAAAATGAGTTCCCGCCCGATATAGCGCCCCACGCCCCGCACCCCGCAGGCGCCGCGGGACTCCGCCGGTGGTGGAGGGGGTGTTTTACATAGCGCCTAGCGCCATTGACTTGTAATTGATCATCATCATCATCATTTCAGCCAGTAGACGTCCACTGCTGGACAAAGGCCTCCCCCAAAGATCTATTTTTCATATTGGGGGGATATTGCCATAATCGCCACGCTTGGCATGCGGGTTGGCGATCAACAGTGTCTGGTCGTAGATACACAGAAAGACGCTGCTGCCCGACTTCTGGTAATTGATACTCAGTTGTTATTCAAAAAGAAGTAGCTTGTCAAAACGCGTTTTCTGTATGGAGTGACCGCCCAGTGGCCAAACTCTAAGTGATTATAATAATATCCCCTTTGTGTTTCAGGTTCTGCGAACGCTTAGCTCTAATTCGGAATCGGCACGCGGACGTAGTACAGACGATGGCACAGGGAGTGCTCGAGTTAAAGGAGTCCCATGAGGTCGACCCAAGCACAGAGAACTCCATACAGTACTTCCTCGACCGCTTCTACATGAGCCGGATATCCATACGGATGTTGATCAACCAGCACAGTAAGTGTCCAAACATAAAGCCCGACCAGAGAAGTAAAGAACCTCGCCATATTGCGGAATTTCAATGGAACTAATTTTATAAGGGAAATTGTTGCCATATTATATATCTCGCAGCCACCTGGTTAAATTAGCCAACTAACTGGACGCCTAGGCCGTTCATTGAATTCCGGCATCCAACTAAATAGCTGAAGCAGGACTAGCCAAGTTAC
Organism: Teleiodes luculella; assembly: GCA_948473455.1. Lineage (NCBI taxonomy): Eukaryota > Metazoa > Arthropoda > Insecta > Lepidoptera > Gelechiidae > Teleiodes > Teleiodes luculella. The sequence goes on from OX419608.1 coordinate 2,487,619, forward strand.
ATAATATGTATATCAGCTGTCTGTCACCCATAGTACAGGCTCTGCCTAGTTTGGGGTCAGATGGATGTCATACTTATTTTTTATTTTTCTCCGGCCAACCTGGGTCTGGAGTCTATTATGACTTTTAAAATGTCCACGATAATCGATGACCAGTTAAGACTCAGAAATTGGTGCTGACACACGATTGATTGATCCTATAAGAGTTCTTATTTTGTTTTTGAGGTAAGCAACCTTAAAATGGCGTGTTCTATTTGCAGCGCTCCTATTCGGCGAGGAAGTAGGCGGTCTCGGCAAGCAGGCGTCGGTGCAAGGCATGGGATCGGGCGGGCGGCACATAGGCTCTATCGACCCCGCGTGCGACGTGGTCGCGGTGGTTCGCGACGCGTACGAGAACGCGCGCTTCCTCTGCGACAGATACTACCTCGCGTCCCCAGAACTGCGACTGTTGCTCAACGGGGGTACGTACCGGAGTGTCTGTAATGTTTGTGTACATTATAGGGACTCCTTTGTCTTTTGCGTTTTGGCGTCATGCGGTTAGCATATAGAGAAACGAAACGAAGATTTTAACAAAAGGAACTCTTTTCCTTTGTCTTTATAGTGTGCACAAACTCACGGAGTCCCTGTGATGTACACAAACAGCTTACAGCGTCCCTATAATGTACACAAACTACTCGTGGAGTCCCTATAATGTACACAAACAGCTCACGGTGTGGTCGGTGCAAGGCATGGGCTCGGGCGGGCGGCACGTAGGCTCTATCGACCCCGCGTGCGACGTGGTCGCGGTGGTTCGCGACGCGTACGAGAACGCGCGCTTCCTCTGCGACAGATACTACCTCGCGTCCCCAGAACTACGGCTGTTGCTCAACGGGGGTACGTACCGAAGTGGCTGTAATGTTTGTGTACATTATAGGGACTCCTTTGTCTTTTGCGTTTTGGCGTCATGCCGTTAGCATAGCCACAAACGAAACGAAACGCGATTTTATGATTTTAACAAAAGGAACTCCTTTCCTTTATCTTTATAGTGTGCACAAACTCACAGAGTCCCTGTGATGTACTGAAATAGCTTACAGCGTCCCTATAATGTGTGCGACGCTTACGAGAAAGCACGCTTCCTCTGCGACCTCTGTCGCGTCGCCGAAACAACGGCTCTTGCTCAACGGGGGTACGTAACGAAATTGGCCCTTCTTCTTCTTTTCTAGTCGACACCAACGGCCCTTACTGCTACGGAATAAAGGCGCTCTTAAAGTCACACAAACTACTCACGGAGTCTACAATATACACACCGTTCACAGAGACCCTATAATGCACAAAAATCGCTAAGTGTCTATTTTTAAAATATACATCTTTTTGATGTTACTTTTGTGCTTCTTACCTATTTACTTCAAAATATGCGACTTTTGTGGAGCTTCTTCAACGATTTTTTCTCAGAAGACCGTTTTTCTGACTAAATGTATGTAACTTTATTTGACTTAACCAACCACCAGTGAAGTTTGATTCGTCGTACTTTTTTGACACAAGCATAGGTCAATAAAAAGAAAATACAACCAAGTGACGTAGACTACCGGTAGTACTTGCGTAAAATGTTCAAAACTTAATAATAAACCGAAACTAAAAGAATAAAAAGATTGGCAGATTTTGTATGGGCGGTGAAATCAATAACATTTTTCTTTTTTGATTTGTTCCTCTAGTGATGTTTGGAACTTATCACTGCACATTTCAAAATGTTCTCCTATTAAATTTCTTATTTTCACCGTGAAAAATAATCAGCTCCGATAACCATTTGATACTAAACGAACGCGCTGAAGATATTCGGACTGTTCATATCCGTGCTTACGGTTCACTCTCGATTAGGCGTACTTTATCCCTCCCAGAAATGTTTCTATTTATACTCCAGGGTCTAAGAAAACAAGGTCTTCCCATTAGACCACGTGACTGACACGAGCCTACGTCATTTTGCCTATTCATCCTTGTTGAGTGCGTGTAATAGACAAGGATGAACAGCGCAAAATGACGTACGCTCGTGTCAGTCACATGGTCTAACGGTTAGACCTTGTTTTCTTGGACCATGGATACAAGCATTGGTCAATTAAAAAAAATACAACCAAGTGACGTAGACTACCGGTAGTACTTGCGTAGAATGTTCAAAACTTAATAATAAACCATTTTCAATGTAATAATGTGTTTTGTCGTGTGTGGTCACAGTGGCTAGCGAGCGTCCAATGCCGATAGTGTACGTGCCGTCACACCTCTACCACATGCTGTTTGAGCTGTTCAAGAACGCCATGCGGGCGGTCATGGAACACCACGAGAACAACCCGCCGCCGATACTCGTCAACCTCGTCGAGGGGAAAGAGGATATCTCGGTTAAGGTAAATAAAGAAATATGTCTTCATCATCATCATCTCAGCCTATAGACGTCCATTGCTGGACAAAGGCCTCCCCCAAAGATCTCAATAATGATCGGTCCTGCTTGGCCCGCATCCAGCGGCTTTCCACGACCCTCACCAGATCGTCGGTCCACCTCGGGGGACCTGCCCACACTACGTCTTCCGGCGCGCGGTCGCCATTCAAGAACCTTTCTGCCCCAACGGCCGTCGGTTCTACGTGCAATGTGTCCAGCCCATTGCCACTTAAGTTTAGCGATTCTTTGGGCTATGTCGGTGACTCTGGTTCGCCTGCGGTTTATGTCTTAAAATGAGCTAAACTTTCAGATAAAATTATATGTTTGGAACCAATAAACAGCTCAAATATTTCAGAGTAAATAGTCTCGATCACGCTGCGCTGGCCCAGTGCGGGTTGGTCACAAACACACAACCTTTGAACGACTTCGCAGGTGTGTGCAGGTTTCCTCACGATGTTTTCTTTCACCATAAGAGCGTCGAATAATAATATAAACAATATCATAAAGAGGAAAGATTTGTGTTTTTGTGTGTGCCCCTCGGTGGGGACATATATGAGCTGTTAACGAACGAACGTGCGCATATTATGTTAGCTACATTCACCCTGAGTAACATAGGCTATCTTTTACCGCGGGAAAATGCCTCATTCCCACGGGAGAAACTGTTAACGCGGGCGGAGCCGTGGCGGATAGCTAATCCATAGAAATAACAGCCGAAATCAACGGATGAAGATGATAATGGTCTTGTATTACATGTCCCCGTGGTCTAAGAAAACAAGGTCTAACCGTTAGACCACGTGACTGACACAAGCCTACGTCATTTTGCGCTGTTCATCCTTGTCTGTTACACGCATTCGACAAGGATGAACAGCGCAAGATGACGTAGGTTTGTGTCAGTCAATGGTTAGACCTTGTTTTCTTAGACCATGTATGTCCCTACCTTTGTGTTTATCGACTGTCTACTCTACTCGTTTTGTCACAGATGTCGGACCGAGGGGGCGGTATCCCGCGCAGCGTGTCGGATCTACTGTTCAAGTATATGTACAGTACCGCGCCGCAGCCCTCGCGGTCTGGAGACTCGCACAACGTACCGCTCGCAGGTAAACATATTTACTTAATTAAGTCAATATAAGCCAGCCCCCGTAACATGCAAAAAATAAGTTTGTCGCACATTTAACTGTCAGAAAATCCGCCATATTGAAATATCCTCCAATAGGATAAGAAAATACGCACGACAAAATTATGTCTGTCACGCGTGGACCGCGCATGTTAGGAGTTATATTCAAACTGATATAACATCGCCTCTTTTGTGATTTTCATTTTTCGCTTCGACACTTTATAAAAAAAAAAGTATATTTTGCTTACAAATAATTTTGTGATATTTTTCTGTACTTTTTGTCTGGTATTTGAAATTATTTTGATTTATTTATTTATAAATAGTATTTGTAAGGGCCTGGCCACTCCTTCGCGCGACCTGCGCTCAGCGGAATGTTGCCAGTGACCCATAGTCAAAATTAACATGATAGAACTAAAAAATTTTTCATTTCTAAAAACCCGCTAGAAAAATGTACCACCGAAATAAAAAAAAAAATTTAAAGGCGTGAAATTACCCAACTTTTGCAAAAAAGATCAATTTTCACGCAAAAAGTAACGTTTATCTTATTTTACATTAAAAACGACCTCAACACTAATGTAGCACAAATAATATTAAAAATACGTAAAAGTAACGTTTTAAGTCATGTAACGCGGAAGTAACGCAAATAACGTAAAATATTACAATACTAACGTTCTGGCACAGATTAAATAATAGTACTAGGTACAGAAGGCGCACTCTCTGACAGCAAACGTGCGAATTTAATTCTAGCTACCACGCCACTAACGTTCAAATTACATTGAACGCGTCGAACGTGACCCTGGCTATAATAGCCTACCGTTTGTCGTTGCGCTCGTATTAAAACAAAATGCACCTTAAGACCGCGCCGCGAGAGTCCGTATTACCACAGACTAAATAATAGCGTCTTCACAAGCGCGCACGTTTTTCCTACTAAATGGCCGCGAAATCGGGGCCGCCCGGCGTAGGTACATTCGGGAGCTCTAACGCGGAGTGCGCCGGCCCTGTAGGCCTACTATATAAGTAGCGACAGGCTCGAGAAGCTGTCCAACGCGACATAGTGACATTAGAGCCATAGTAGTTCTGTCAATATCGCGTTTGACAGCTTCTCGAGCCTGTCGCTACTTACATAGTAGGTCTACTGGTTCTGGCAAGTTTCGCACCGCCGCCGCCGTCACGAAGCTGTGGCCAGGGGGTAATGTAATATCAGACGGTATCTGTAAATAACTATAATATGATTGTGTTTGTGTGTTGGTAGGTTACGGGTACGGCCTGCCCCTCTCGCGGCTGTACGCGCGCTACTTCCACGGGGACTTGTTGCTGATGAGCTGCGAGGGATACGGCACAGACACCGTCATATACCTTAAGGTACGTCAAACACATATAAAGCCGACCAAAGAAATATGACTCCTCGCCATGTTGCGGAATTTCAATGGAACTAATTTTATAAGGGAAATTGTTGCCATAGTCGTAAAAATATACACGTGGCGCCCCCAGAGCAGGTTTCTTATTTCTTTGGTCAGGGTTTACAGTTCAACATCATCATCATCATCATCATCACCGTCCACTGCTGGCCTGCTGCCTCCCCCTGTGATCTCCACAACGATCGGTCCTGCTTGGCATCCAGCGGCAAACCAACACCTGAACCAGGTCGTCGGTCCACCTCGTGGGGGGCCTGCCCACACTACGTCTTCCGGCGCGCGGCCGCCATTCAAGAGCCTTTCTGCCCCAACAGCCGCCGGTTCTACGCGCAATGTGCCCAGGCAATTGCCACTTAAGTTTAGCGATTCTTCGGGCTATGTCGGTGACTCTGGTTCGCCTGCGGATCTCGTAATTCCTGATTCGATCACGCAAGGAAAATCCAAGCATAGCCCTCTCCATCGCTCTTTGGGTGACTCTGAGCCTTCTTATGAGGCCCATCGTTAGCGACCACGTCTCAGATCCGTAAGTCATCACTGGCAACACACATTGGTCAAAGACTTTAGACTTAAGGGGCTCTACCACGCTAAGTGGCGCCGCCATCCTGAAATAAAAAATAACTCGGGAAATAATCAATTTTTCAACTGGAGTCGGGGTGCTGTAGGATATATAGAAGCAATCACATATGTTTATTATAGTTCAATGTAATTATAGATAGCAAAAAAGCGAAAAGTGGCCGTTTTTCGCAAATTTCCTATCTCTAACTACAGCGAGATACAATAAATAAAATTAATAGCTTCTATATATCCTACAGCACCCCGACTCCAGTTCTGTGGTCCAGATTTTTGAAAAATTGATTATTTCCCTAGTTATTATTTTTTAAAGGGTGGCGGCGCCACTTAGCGTGGTAGAGCCCCTTAAGACACTGCGGTATTTGGGACGAAAAGATATTGCGCAGCAAGATATTATACAGTTCAATATAATTTTATTCTATTAAGTTTAATTCTGACACCGGACTCCACGAAAAATATAAAAAAAAACCTTTTATTTCAATTGCAGGCTCTATCAAACGAAGCGAACGAATTACTCCCAGTATACAATCGCAACACTTCAAAGTTCTACCGGCCAACGTCACAGATCGCTGATTGGTCAGGGTCGCTCAACACAGCCGCCAACTCCGGCAGAGCGAGAGAAAAGAAAAAGCCGTCCCTCTCGCACAGCATATAGCACAAGGCTAAAGCCTTCATCAAACGGATATTCACTAGGTCTTAAGAAAACTTTCTATAACACACAATAGCATAACAGGCAATAACAGAAAAGTTATCGATGTTATGTTTTATTACAGGCATTAATGTTCTCTAATTTCCAAACATGTTTTGTTATACATTGTTATATAACATTATATAACACACAATAACTTAGTAAAATATAGAAGTTATCTATTTTAGATAATGTTTTATAACACGCAATATCATCCTTTTTCAAAGAATGTTATGGATGTTACTTAAAATGTTTTATAACGCTGTATAACTCTTGTACCAAAATTCTACCGCTTGATTTGATTGATATAAAGTGGCTCGCATTTTCTGTAATTTTTAGTATTAATTATAAAATGACATTGAAATCGCTTTTCAAGCTTGTTCTTTATGTTTGAGAACATGTGTTACTTTATTTATTTATTTATTTATTACACACTTTGTTTTGTAACAATATATAACATCAACAACATTCTATATAAATACTTTAATGTTGTTGTGTTAGCACTTAAACAATTTCTGTTGAATTAATTAATATTACTTTACTGCACTTAGAACAAGTCGATAGTGCAAGGAAAAATAAAAATATAGAAATAAAATGCCTTATTGCTTTATAGCATTTAATTAAATAAGAATAAAAACTCGCCATTTTGAATGTGTCAAATGTCGGCCATTTTGTTTCGACATACATTAATAGGGATGTTGACTGTATTCAAAATAAACTATCTTACACTATGTAGGAAATAAATCATCTGAAATTACTCTAGTATAACTTATGTAAGGGCGATTTTTGCCAATTTTATGAATTGGAAATCAAAATAAAAATCGTACAAGAACGACAATACAAGCTTTTGACGTCATAAGCTATAGTATTCCCTTTAATTTTTCAAAATAATATTGTTTTTGACATTTCATAAAAAGCTCTTTTGACTAGCCAGTCAACATCCCTATTATTATTAGATAAAATTATTCTATGGTACATTATGTACAGGCGTAGTTTTATATTAATGTAAAATTCATAGCCTGTATCTAAACAAATTCTTCATATCAGCCTAAAGTTGTTCACTGCTGGACTAAGGCCAGCAAATATGTTTCCATCTTTAGAATTATAAAAGTAGATCCACGCTCTTATACAAAATCAAACTGAAAATACGGCACCGCGTCAACTATCAACTTATACACGCCTATACAATGTGGTCTGTTTATATAAATGCGGACAAAAGTTCATTGACCTCTTTCTAATCTTGACAGTTATTAAAAATTATGGTAACGCCAAAATTTCTGGCAAGTTCACACGCTCACCCCGCCTTCTACTACGGTATGCCAAATTACGTATTTTGCGATAATTTCCTATAGTTTTATCTTATCAAAAAATTATGTGCGCACTGTATGCAGGCGTCAATGGCCTTTTGTTCGGATTAATATGAAATAAACCATAGTGCCGTTTAAACTATGTGAGTCTATGTGCAAATTTACTCTTTCATTTGAATTGATTGACTGTCTCTCCAAGATTAAGTAAACAACAGACTGAGACAGCAACTGCGCCGTGCTTAACAAAGATGTTATAAGGTAGTAAAGCCCGACCAAAGAAATAAGAAACCTCGCCATATTGCGGAATTTCAATGGAACTAATTTTACAAGGGAAATTGTTGCCATAGTCGTAAACATATACACGTGGCGCCCCCAGTGCAGGCTTATTATTTCTTTGGTCAGGCTTTACTTATAACATCCTTGATGCCTAATTCTGGCGCAGTTTTAACGGTGCCGTTGTTTGAACGGCGTTCGTGTATCTGTTACTATATACTTAATCAAAGTTCGCATCTTAGTGAATAAATCTATTTTTTTACCGAATTTGATATTCAATAATACTCGATCCAGTTGCAAATATATTGTAAATTTTTTTTTTACCGAAACAAAAAAAAAAACAAAACTTCTCATTCTTATTCACCCTTTTTTAGGGTAGGCTCGAGCCCCTCGGTGGGGACATATATGGACTGTTAACGATACCATTCTTATTGTAACACTGTATAGAATTAAAAATCCTTTGTCACCACAGTTTTTTTTAACGACAAATGATTCAAATAAATATAAATCTATTGTTTATTGCTAAAACTATCTGTCCTTTTTCTTTATGTGTGTAAAAGAAAGACAGGAAATCATATCAAATCGCTACCATCGTAAAACATTTCTTTTATAATTTTAAAAGAATAAAAGTTAAGGAATAGTTTGTTTACATAAATTTACTCAGTCAGGCAAAAATAATGTATGAGCCACTGATTTTTCCGTCTAATATTGCTACAACAGGCGACAGTGTAAATAACTATAAAACATAATAACACTAGTGAATGTTATCATGCTATCACTACATAGTATAAAACAAAGTCGCTTTCTCTGTCCCTATGTCCCTATGTATGCTTAAATCTTTAAAACTACACAACAGATTTTGAAGCGGTTTTTTTTAATAGATAGAGTGATTCAAGAGGAAGGTTTATATGTATAATACATGCATAATATACTTAAGAATAACCCACAATAACCATTTTCCCGTGCGGAGCCGGGGCGGGTCGCTAGTATACTATATTGTAGAATCATTACCCAAAGGTTTTAATATAAAAATATGCGACACAATAGGAAGTTTTCCAGTAGCAAATTAAGAAAAAAAACCTCACAAAATGGATCTACAGAAGTATTGGATTATAAAAAAAAAACATAAAAATAAGCAACTAATTATATACTTAGCCTTTGGATGCCACGTTAAGAGGCTGTGATTCGACCAATCCGCACTAGGCACAATTGGTCGAATGAAGTAGGGTGATTCTTTGATTGAAAACCTTATTAGCTTAAAATGAACTGTGGCCAAACGCAATCCCATAGCAAATAAAAAAAAAAACAATATTATATTTTTTAAATTTTCGTAAAGTATTTTTAATCAGGGAAAGCAAAATAGCGGATCATTTCAGGTACAACCTGGTAAAGTCTTTAAAAAAGAGGGTACCACTTTCTGGATATTGTCTAGTGCTATCTTGCTCACACCTATGTTTATGAAATTTCTTTTATTTTTCCGTGATTTATACTTCGAGAACTGACCTCACTCAGTAATAAACTCAAATTAAGTTATTGAAGCATGAAAACATTCACTGTAGAATAAACTAGAATAAGGTATGATGTATATAAAACTATTTATAAATCCCCATATTGATCATGGGTATGAATGAATTATGTGATCATTTTATTTGACTTGAATTTTTGTTGATATTATAAGAAAGACTATTTTGGCATCAAATGTACTCTAGCTAGTGTTGAGGTAGGTATACAAGGTGTTTGGAAAAGTCGAAATAATATTTTGGGGAATGAATTCAGGTGGATGATAATGGGTTTCACCCTTAAGAAGACTGAAAGAAAAGTAGGTGTATTTTATGTCAGAATAAGAAAATTGTACTTTACAAATACAGGGTGTTTTGTAAATGAAGAAACAATTGCTGACTTTGAATCGACTATAAGCTAGTTGCTTTAATTCATAATTGGGTTGAGCCTTTTGATTGATGTATATTATGTGATGAGCAAAATATTATTTCTGTTTTTTAACACCTAGTAATTATGGAGGTTAGAAAAAAAGTATGTGTGATAATTTGATATTTAGAAAGGTGTAATATAAAAATGTTGTTTTAGAAATTTTGCTCTAAGCCTGACTTGATATTTTGTGACCTATGGCTATTTACTTTGAGTAGAGGGGTGACTAAATTTTTCCACTTTATATGGAAATGTTAAATAATATCTGAAGTGAGTTGTTAAGAACGCACTACATTTATACATTATACAGGGTGTAAGCGGTAATTTAGCAAAAACTGATAGGACATTCTCCCATTCTGAACAAGTTTCCCAAAGAAACTTTTCTAATTAACGAAAATAATTGAAATTCCCATACAAAATAGTTATTTCAATCAGACAGTTTGTATGGGAAATACTTTTTTTTTTTCCGAAAAAAGTTTATTTGGAAAGTTGTTTGGATTCATTGACTAACAGTGTCGCTTGCTAGATAATTGTGGCATGCGAATACTTGTGGTATGCTACAAACAAATAGAAAATATTTGCGGCATGTGGCAGCCTATTTTACGCCGAGGCAACATCATGGCTAGATAATTTTGAATCAACTCACTGTATTTTTTTATTAATTATGTGGCATGCGACATTGTCGCATGTTGTTGCTTTGGCGCAAATGTGGCTTAACCGTGTCGTTTCCGTTTTTGCTGTATACTTGAGTTTGGAGTATGAATTAATTTGATACGCGGCGGCCCCTCAGTGTCGGATGTTTGTTGGAAAAATGCATTTCTATATATTTATTGTTTCTTTTCTATAAATTATCGTTATTCCAAATCTATTTAAGTGTAGGGTTGTTAGGAAGAAATCATTTGATTTTTACACAATAAAATTATTACCGTGGTAAACTTTGTTTTATTCATAAATTCCTTTGCGGTCCAGTCAGAGCATCACATCACAGCGTATTTTTTTTTATTGACCTACGCTCTTAAGAACTAAAAGGGACAAGGTAATTTAAAAAAAAGTCCAGTTAATGTTTAGTGTGTAACTTACAAGAATTTTTGAAATTGGCACAGTAGTTTTTGAGTTGTTTATTTATTACAAACATACACACACACACACACAAAAATACAAATCTATCCTCTATCTATAATATTAGTACGATTGAAATGGGTGGGGGGAATTGTCCAGTTTCTTACCCTGAACAACTTGGCAAATTAAAACAAAAAATATTATCAAAACGTGTATTTAAAAATAATATTAAATACATCATTTCAGTGCAGTTAGGTGGTAGCTAAGCTACAGTTTGGCAAAAAAGTCTTGAAACGGAACGAATCTTCTCAAAAATATCCATAAGATGACAGCATGATATAAAATGGCAACACCGTAGTAAAGGAAGTGGCGCCCCTACTTATTTATTTCTATGCTTTTATGCCAAACTGTACATAATGTTAGCGTGACAAAAACATGTTCCAACTATCAATGTAATATTACTATGTAAAATTGCAAAAAAAAAAGGAAAAAAAATGCTCAAATTGCTTATTGCTTCACTCATTAATCTGTTAAACTTACGAATATGGTCTAAAGGACTATTCACCCTTATTTAGGGTGGGCTCGAACCCCTCGTTAGGGATATAAAATATGAGCTACATGTATTATACATTTACTTGAGATTTAGAAAATAATAGGGAAGTACACTGTCTTCAAAACAAAAATATACACTGCAGAAAATAAACGTCTAAAATCACGTTTATAAAACTCAATCTAGAACTATTTTATTTAGATTTATTATTGTGGATCAAAGTAAAAATCTTTCAAAAACCAAGATATTAATTTGTACTGTTGTAAAGCCTGACCAAAGAAATAAAAAACCTGCTCTGGTGGCGCCACATGTATATTTTTATGTTTATGACAACAATTTCCATTATAAAATTAGTTCCATTCCATTGAAAATGAAAAAAAAAAACCGGCAAAAACGCTCAATGAAAAATTGACGTCATAAGTTTGTAATTTACATTTCTCACAAAGAAATAGCAGATTTTCAGATAAACATAAAGAATAATTATTTGCAAGAACACAAGTATATAAAGGTCTTAAAATAGTGTAGCATGTAGCATTGTCCTCTGCCGAACAAATCGGCGTGCAATTTCTGATGATTTTTATCATCAAATGATATTAAAAACATACCGACATAGCCCGAAGAATCGCTAAACTTTAGTGCCAATGGGCTGGGCACATTGCGTGTAGAATCGAAGACCGTTGGGGCAGAAAGGTTCTTGAATGGCGGTCGTGTACGCGACGTAGTGTGGGCAGGCCCCCCACTCGGTGGACCTAAGGTCTGGTGAAGGTGATGGTTTGCCGCTGGATGCCAAGCAGGACCGATCATTGTGGAGATCACAGGGGGAGGCAGCAGGCCAGCAGGGGGGGGCTACAGGCTGAGATGATGATGATGATGGTTGATATTAAAAAAAAAAAGTTTATTAAAATATTTTTTTTTTGGTTCTTAATTTCTTACTATCAAGTACTAATTAAAACTAATTGATCACCATCAAAATGCAGACTTAACAGTAATGCTGTTTTTATTTTAACAATTTCGGAATGGTTTATTGGACTTCAATACTCGGTTACCTAGATAATTAACATAGGTTTAATAAACAAGTTAGAAAACATTTTCTAATCTCATTAGCTAATTGGTCTAAATTATAATAACAACAACAAAAAGTTAAGTTATTTAAAACCTTACAAATTATTTTTTAATAAAGAAAAACGTTGTTCTTACAGCAAAAAATAATTAGAGTAATATTAAAAAAAAGCTACTGTATTTTGTTCCTATTTGCCGAACAACTAATCGGATCCAAATAGATCAATACTAGAACAATCTGGCTAGTCGTTAAGCAATTTTAAGTCAACCATTTGGTTGGACCATTTTGTTCGCAGATTGGCTCAAGTTGGTTGAAGGCTCAAGTTGGTTCATAGCCACGACGATTCTGATTGCATCACAAGTTAGTTTAACCAGGGGGGTTTCACTCGTTAGAATAGGTATGACGGGCGAAATATCGCCCCGGCCGATGAAAGGCAGGGCTAGCTACATCAGTACGCGAACAGTCGCCGGGCGCGCGTGACGCGTCGTTATTACGCGCCGCTCCGCTCGCTCAAATTACGAAAATGACTTCACAACAATACGACAAATGCTGTTGTGTTTATGGATGCAAAAATAAAAGGAAAAGGACTGGATCGGATGTGTCTTTTTTTAGATCTCTTTTCTTGTCCTCATAATTTTCTCTGACAAACCTACAGTAACATTATGACGTATTTTCATAAACTAAAGTACTTACCTATCTACCGACGAGTAAATATAGTTTGCAAACATTATAATACGAGTAATACTATTACTTAGTAAATAGTAGGAGCATTGGTTTATTTGAACCATCATTTGTTTGAGTAAAAGGTAGGTACAGAAGGCAGCACATGCGGCTGGACATTCGCACTACGAAACCCACCCCTACCGCTACGGAATACGGTCGCTCTCAAGGTCAACATGTCCAGCCGCATGTGCTGGCTACTGTACATTATAGGTTAATAAATCAGATGTTTTATTTTCTCAAAGACGACAGCCCTAAAGGTGTTAGTAGAGTGGCATAAGAGTTGGCGCAACGCGAGAGAAAGAGATGCAGCAACTTCGTCTTTTCGCCTAGCGCCGTGCGATCTGAATTGCACTTTATTGTAACGAAGATAGGGTTGCAATTTATATGAATTATGTCGCCTAGTGGAGCTTCTGTAGGGACTACTATTTGGTATTCTGTGGTTTAATGTTGGCCTAAGCTTGTTGATGGTTGACCAGCGTTGATTGATGGTTGGCGCAAGTTGGACGACGTTTATCCTAAGTTTGTTGAAGATTGGCTAAAGGTTGGGCCAAGTTCGTCGAAGTATGGCCCAAGTTGGGTGTCGTGGCAGCGACGATTTAAATGGCAGTTTGGTCTAAGGAGGGTATTACATTATAAAAGATCTAGGATCAAAGATCTACGAGTCAAAGATGAGAAAGGGACGCAGTTATGCGTTAGAATGAGATACAAATACACCGCGCTCACTCTTGCGCATAACTGCGTCCCTTTCTCATCTTTGACTCATAGATCTTTGATCCTAGATTTTTTATAATGTAATATGTGCCTAAGCTTGTTGAAGGTTGGCCCACGTTGGTCGATGTTTAACCCAAGTTTGTTGCTAGTTGGCTAAAGGTTGGCCTAAGTTGGTCGAAGTTGGATAAAGTTTGATCCAAGTTAGTTCGAGCAACGACGATTTAGATTGCAGTATGGTCTAAGTTGACTGAAGGTTGCCCCAAGTTGGTCCTAGTATGTTGCGTGTATCACTCACTAATCCGTTCGAATTTACGAATATGGTCTTAGGGACTATTCACCCTGGTTTAGGGTGGGCTCGAGCCCCTCTTTAGGGATATTATTGTCTTCGGCAGTCTTGGGCAGCAGTCCTCGGATGCTGAGGTCGTACACCACTTCTTCGATCTTCTTCACGTCGTATTTGAGCGCGTCGAATCTCTTGCGCAGGTGATCGTTCTTTAAGTTCAATAACCTGGAAGTAAGCATTTTGTTTTTTACAACTATGGAAAAGGCAAAAGGTTGTGTTATTTTAGCAGTCTATATACGCTGTCTAGGTCTAGAGTAACATGCAACCGATTACAAATTTATTGTAATCTTCTCAGTATCTTCGGCACACGTCGTCAAGAGAGATCAGAGATTAGCGCTGGGGCTTTGTAAGGCTGCTTTTCCACCAGAGCTGTGCGAGTAAAATGTGTCGTACGAGGATGTGTAGCTGTGCTGTGGAAATGTGTAGGGGTTTCCACCAGAGCTGTGCGAGGTAAATGTCTTGTACGATGTACGATGTAGTGAAAATGCGCATTAATGTGCGGTGCGAGGATGCGTTGCGAAGCTGTGAAATGTGTGAGCGGGGGGTGTGCGGTGTAGTGGGAGCGGAGCCGAGCGGCACGTAATCGTCGTAAACCTCGCAAAATATTCCTCCATTTCTCGCAACACAACACATCCTTCGCACACATTTCTCGCTTGTTTTGTATGGAGAATGACCTCGCTTCGTTAAACCCTTTTCCACCAGAGCTGTGAGCGAGGCTAGGAAAATGAAGTGATTCTATTGGTGGATTCTTTCCTCGCACACCGCTTAGCTACCTCGCACAGCTCTGGTGGAAAAGCAGCCTTAGTCGTTACATGAGCCATGTCTTGTGCCATAGGCGGCTCAATGATTCTGACACCAGGGTTTGTGAGGTAGGTTAACCTCGAAACCTACTCGATAAACGAAGCCATGGGGCTTTGTAATTCCACTTACCGGAAGCCAGCGTTGAGCTCCATCACGAACTTGGATATCTGCAGCGGCCGGTTGAAGTCGCCGCGCGTTACTGAGTTCACAGCCAGGCGGGACTGGAAATGCGGAACAAAGTGTTATATTACTAGCTTTCCGCCGTAGCTCCGCTATTTGTTATAATTATAATCATTTTATTTCAGGATATTTCCATATTAATTACACTTTTCATTATAAAGGATGGTGGGCAAGATACACCCAGCTCCGCCAGTCATATACTAATTATGGCTGAAAACACCTTCTAAAAATGAACATTTTTTATTATAACGCCATGGTAAAATATCCGACAGATTTTTTTTTTAATTGACCTATGCTTGTGTCGAGTAGATTACGACTAATCAAGCTTCACCGGACATTCCGACAGATCATTACATAAAACTATATGTATACATACCTAATAAATAAAATATTTTTACTCGCTAGTTACCGTTTTTTTTATAATTATTAATAACTCTAATAATGTGAATCTTAATTATATATAATGGAGAAGAGGCTGGGCGACCATAAAATCCCCCGCACTCCCCCACATCGTCGTCGCGTCGACACCGTCACCGACATCATAGTCAGCTATCTTTTTTTTTGGCGTTTCTGGTCGCTGACAGCGCTGAGTCTGATTTGGAATGCGCCCACGATAAGGCCTTACCCCTAGCGCAAAATAGGCAACCGGACTTTGGGTTGCTGCGCGTTTACCCTTCAGGTAACAACGCCCGCACCCGCCGGCGGGGGCGCGGCCAGAACCAAAGTCAAAATTGAAAATCAGAGACGGAGCCCCTCAGGCGTCGTCTCCTTCACGATATTTTTCAATATCAACGCGCTAGGCCGTGGTCCGAGGCTCCCTCGAGCCGCCCCTAGACGCGTTGGTATATGACTTTTTTTGGGGTAGAGTCTTCCACTCCCCCGCAAGTCAAAAAAAAAAAAAAGGGTTGCTGCGCCCATGACATGTTCATATTATGGTTTTTGAGGCTGGCAAGACTCGAGGAAAACATCCACCGACCGGCTCTTTTCTTAGACTCAGTTATTATAGATAATAATAATAATAAAATGAATTCGTTCGCGGTGTGTACAGGTTTCATCACGATGTCTCCCTTCACTGTAAGAGCGTCGAATAAACATACATTTAAATTCGAAATTCAAAAATACATTGGTACGTGGCGGGGATCGAACCGGCGCTGGACCTAGCCACTAGGCCATCGACGCTCTTTGACGAATAATAATTATAAAATGTTTGTTTTATTTCTTGTAAAGTAACAATAAACAAAATATGTTTGTAGTTGTGCTTGTTTTAACTTCAAATAAATAGAGAACCTCGGGGCAGAATTTGATGCGCATTGGCACAAAGAAATATGAACATGATACCTTTCAAACTAAAGTAGTCGAATCTGTGGCGGAAGTGGGTGTGCCGCCCATACATTTTTGCCCACTATCCTTTAAATTATAATCAAAACATTAAAATTTTAATTTTAAATTAACTACAATCAAGATCAAAATTAAGGTCAAAATCAAAATAAAATTAAAATCAAGACAAAAATTAAATTAATTTACTTATGTATCGGCAAATTGTGCAATATGCCTAAGGCAATTTGTAAAATGCCTTTAGTTGTCATTTAATAAAAAGGCAAATTAAGTCGAGCGCTGCTGCCTGTAAAATGCCACGGCAATTTGTCTGATTATGTACTTCCTAATCTGTCCACGCGCGTCGCTGTAGTGTCAAACAATAGCAATGCCAGAATAGTTTATTCTTAAGAAAATTAATAAAACTTATTGTAATTCTAAGAATTAAAGCGGAAACTGGCAACATTAGCAGTTTTTTTTTTCTTTCATTCAATCGTACTATTAGGCAATAAATAAATACTTACAAGTTCTGTGCACAGCTGCAGTAACCCCACTAGATAGTCCTCTATGTCTAAGTGGAAACCTTCCTTGCGTTCGACTGCACTCACTGGAAACAAACATTGTATAGTTATTTATAAGGTTATTTAAAGCACACTAACCACTATAAATCTATAGGCTATTTCTTTGGGGTTAAATGGCGTTTATCTCACTTTTTTTCTGGTTTTGGCGCTAATGTAACTTTGCGCACGTGTCAAGTTAACTATGTGGGTGAATGGTTCAGTGCTGTTTTATTAAGGAATATAATTTTCTGTTAAACAAAAAATCGCATCTTACAACAAATATATTATTCGTGCACTAAAAATACTAATCTTGCACCAAATATCCAAGGGCGTGAACCGAACCGGGGGACGGGGGGCGCAGCCCCCCATCATGGGGGGTCGGGGGTCAATAACAGAGCGGAGGGAGCCGAGCGAGCGGAGCGAGCGTGCCGCGGTAGCGGCCGGCAACCGCCTTAGTTTTGAATTTTTCAAAGTTGATAACTCAAGAAGTCTCAAGTTTAGTCATACACATTACGAAAAAAATACTGCACTTTTGGAAGAAAGCAAGCCGCTTTGCACAGTGATAGTAGAGACCAAAATATGCGATTTGGCTCGAGGAAACGCTCGATTCATCCCTTTGGAACAGAGATGGCGCCACTTGTTCAAAAAATTGTTTAAAAAATTCTAACACCTGAACGGATCGTTCGATTTTGATAATTAAGGTGTCAATCGAAAGGCAATGAATTATACTATTATAAAAAAAATAACTAAGCAGCTAAATATGATAATAAATACCAATAACATCTTCATTATTGAAAAAGTATGACGGTATTTTCTCGTTTTTATGCAATTTTATAAAAAAAATATATCAAAGTGGTACATTTTTATTTATTTATTATATTACGCAATTCATTGAGCGGTTATTACAAAAAATCTTATATCAATATCTTTTATAGTTAGAGAGATATTTAATATTAAATATGCGCTGCTGTGCCGGGGTCATTGGCCTAGCGGGCAAACGCGAACCCTGCATCGTTAGATTTTAATGATTAAGGTGTCAATCGAAAGGATATACATTATTTTATTATAATTAAACAATTATTTTCAAAATATTATGATAAATTTAAAAAAACCATCAATAATAAAAAAAAATTAACTGTATTACATATTATGTAATCTTGTGAAAAAAATGTATGACCGTGGTATATTTTTATTCGTTTATTATTTTACACGATCAATTGTGAGATTAATAATAAAAAACAATATTAATATATTTTAAAGTTCCAAAGTTATTGGTCGGTGCGGTGCTACCGCCACACGTGCAATGCTCATTATTTTATTTATACATCCGCCTCATCGCAGGTTTTCCTGCAAGTAAAATCGCTTTGAAATTATGATAATTAGCATTTATGAATCTGTATTTTACTTACGTTTATTTTCGCATTGGCCTTTGCAGATTTTGCACTGTAACATGCAATGCTAGATAGGCCAACGCGGCCGCAGCCACAACGCATTGTGTCACAGCCTGACTTGCATCCATAATAGTAAGGAAGCTTAAATTGTGACCAAATTGAAGTAACTTTCGACCACTGTGGAGTCCATTTGCCATCAACGTCCGTCCATCCCCAAAGAGATGGGCTTGGGATTAATTGATATAATACATTTCCCTATATATTATGTCCCGCTTGAAACGCTGCACAAAAAACATGTTGTTGAAGAGCAGCTGAAATAGGCAGAAGGCTTGTCACCGGCCTGTTTTTTGTCGAAAACAAATAATATAACCGAACCACATTCACAAAAATATGGTCTTTTTGAGCATCGTACAGCTCGCAAGTGAATCTGAACGTAAGGTTTACCATTAAGAGAACCAGTATCTCGTACGTGTGTATTATAAATATTTGGTATCATTCAGTTGTTACCCATTATTAGTTAATAATGGGTAAAAACCATTCCAAATGAGCCATTACTTCTTCAGAGAGGATTTCTATGGGAGTTGAGATATGTATAATATGTAAAAGCAGTGGTAGCTTCACGGTGTGACATTCATGTTTTAAAACAGGTTCTTTTGCCTTTTGTCGCAGCCGGGAACTCATGAAAGTCTCGAATCGCAGTTGACATCATTCATGACCTAAAGCGCTTCAAGGCGTTCACCAACTGCGACACGAGCACGACGTCTAATTTCAATACAAAAGGCAAAATAACTTGTTTTAAAACATGGATGTCACACCGTGAAGTTACCACTGCTTTTACATTTATCTCAATTCCCATAGAAATGGTCTCTAAAAAGTAATGGCTGATTTGGAACAGTTTGTAAAGCCCGACCAAAGAAATAAGAAACCTCGCCATATTGCGGAATTTCAATGAAACTAATTTTATAAGGGAAATTATTGTCATATTCGTAAAAATATACACGTGGCGCCCCCAGAGCAGGTTTCTTATTTCTTTGGTCAGGCTTTACCCATTATTAGATGTATGATACCACATATTTATAATACATGTGTACGAGAGTATCGTACATGTGTACGAGATACTTGTTCTCATAATGATAAACCTTACTTTCAGATTCACTTGCAAGCTGTACGATGCTCAAAAAGACCATATTTCTGTGAATTAGTTTTTTTTTTTTTGACAAAAAACAGGTCGTTGAAAAGCCTTCTGCCTACTTAAGCTGCTCTTCAACAACATGCTATTTGTGCAGCGTTTCAAGCGATACATAATATATAGGGAAATGTATTATATCAAATAATCCCAAGCAAGCCCATCTCTTTGGGGATGGACGGACGTTGATTGCAAATGGACTCCACAGTGGTCGAAAGTTACTTCAATTTGGTCACAATTTAAGCTTCCTTACCATTATGGATGCAAGTCAGGCTGTGACACAATGCGTTGTGGCTGCCGACGCGTTGGCCTACCTTGCATGTTACAGTGCAAAATCTGCAAAGGCCAATGCGAAAATACAACTTAAGT